>CADCXT010002121.1:640000-992500 GCA_902806775.1 Microtus agrestis
ACTTAATCAAGTATTTATTGGTTGATTAATCTATTAATCAAATAAATCAAATTATTAATTAATTAAAATATTAATTCAGAAATACTTGTTTACTCATAAATTCTCAAATTCACAACTACACAGTCTCACTTGATGAATTATTATGGAAAATTAAAAGACAAAATTCAATTTGAAAGATAAAAAGAAGGGCTGGAGAGATGGCTCAGCGGTTAAAAGCACTCTGCTCTTCCAAAAGTCCTGAGTTCAATTCACAGCAACCACATGGTGGCTCACAACCATCTGTAATGGTGCCCTCTTCTGGCCTGTAGGCATACATGCAGGAAGAACACTGTATAGATAATAAATAAATAAACCTTTTTTTTTAAAAAAAAAGGAAGATAAAAAGAAGAGGTATACCTCTCCCTATACCTTCCCAATTTATGGACTCCCCACTGTGGAGATCACAATACCTAGAATGACTCTGATGTTGATGTTCTGTTACTGAATCATAGCTTGGGGTTATAAAATCAGCACAGGTCAGATAAAAAGTAAAATAATTATTCAACTTAAATTAAAATGTAGTTACTTAAAATTATGTTTGTACCCATCACATGACCTGTGTGAATTGTTCTGGTTTCCTGAAATAAATAGGGATGGGAATGATCAAGGAACTGCTTTCTGAAAACACTCTGTCAAGCATTACAGAATAGTGGTGCATTGTGGGCCTGCTTTGTGGCCTTTGCCTCAAACTCAGCGTCAACCATCCTTATGTGCTCGGGGCGACACTGCACTGCTGGCTTCTCTGTTGTCTTTCCTACTGAAGAGTGATCCTAGTTACTTTTCGATCCTCAGCACTAGGTAGCTACATTTGACATCCAAAATATGCTGACTGACTGATATGGAATCGAGATTCCAGTTCCTGTAATCATATGGTACTATATGTCTTAACAGCTGAAGAGCTATTAAAAATGAGCAATGCAGGCACCTGGGAGATGCTCAGTTGATAAAGTATTCGCTGCGACAGTATGAGGACCTGCGTTTAATCCTCAAAACCCATGTTAAAAAGGTAAGTGTGATGATGTGTATTTCTCATTCCAGTCTTGTGGTGGCAGAGACAGGGGATCCGTAAGCTCACTGGCCAGTCAGCCTAAACTAAGCTCCTGACCAATGAGACACTCTTTCCCCCAAAAACCAAGATGGAGAGCACTTGAGAGCAACACTGGAGACCTACCTCTAGCCTCAACTCGCATCCACATCTGTGCACTTGTGCCCCCTCACACACACACAAACAAACACACACACCACTGCAGAAGCAGGAGTCCCACTACTGAGGTTAGTTGTTCATCTATCCCTCTAGTCAAAAGGCAAGGATAAAACATAACATATCAAGACTCAGCTCTGAAGTCCAAGGAATACATTAAATGGAGAAGTGGTTCTTCATTTAAGAAACGAATCTCTTTTTAAAAGTTGTATATAGTTATTTATTGTGTTATATGGAAGTTAGAGTCCACTTGTGGGAAGACTGAAACAGGAGGATCACAGGTTTAAGGCCTGCCTGCGTAACTTAGTGACCCCGTCTCAAATAAAAGAAGGCTAGAGGATATACCGTGGAGACAGAAGGTTTGCCCAGAATGAAATGAAACTTTAAATACTGTGATATCTAAATGTATATACTATCATAAGTAGATTAAAATAAGCACAAGAGAAAGGGTGACATAACAAAAGTTCAAGGAGAAACAATGAAACAGGAGACAGAACAGAAACAGGTAATGTCAGTGACGATGCCCCCAAAGGAAACTCCGAAAGAAATGTTAGTAGCTTAATCATGAAAAGAAAGAAATAAGTTATTAAAACCAAGAATGAAAGCGGACACATTATAGCCAGGCCTACAAAACCAAGAGACTCCTAGGAAAGTAGTGTAGACGCTTCCAGGTCAACTCACCAGACTACTAAGATATAATGGAATCATTCCTGTGAAGACCAAAATGATCAAAACTATCTCAAGAAGAAATGTAAAACTATAAATGACCAAAGCCAAGAAATTAAATTAATAATCTAAAATATTCTCACAAGGAAAAGCAGACAGCTAAGTGGTTTATATTTATAGATCCTATCAAATATTTAAAGAAGAAATGGTAATGATTACTTTCATATTTTTAAAAAATATGTTAAAATAGCACTGATCAAGACACCAAGATAAATTAACATAGTGAAAATGGCAATCTTACTAAAAGTAATCCACAGATTCAATGCAATGCCCATCAAAATCTTCACAGACCTCGAAAGAACAATACTCAACTTCATATGGAAAGGCAAAAATCTCAGGATAGCCAAAACAATCCTGTACAATAAAAGAACTTCTGGAGGCATTACCATCCCTGACTTCAAACTCTACTACAGAGCTACAGTACTGAAAGCAGCCTGGTATTGGCATAAGAACAGACAGGAGAACAAATGGAACCGAAACAAAGACCCAGATATCAGTTCACACGCCTAGGAACATCTGATTTTTGACAAAGAAGCAAAAATATCAAATGGAAAAAAGAAAGCATATTTAAAAAATGTTGCTGGCATAACTGGATATCAACATGTAGAAGAATGAAAATAGATCCATATCTATCACCATGCACAAAACTCAAGTCCAAATGGATCAAAGACCTCAACATAAAGCCAACTACATTGAACATCATAGAAGAGAAAGTGGGAAGTAGACTTGAACACACTGGCACAGGAGACCACTTCCTAAATATAATCCCAGCAGCATAGACACTGAGAGCAACAGTTAATACATGAGACCTTCTGAAACTAAGAAGCTTCTGAAAAGCAAAGGGCACAGTCAACAAGACAAAACAGCAGCCTACAGAATGGGAAAAGATCTTCACCAACCCCACATGGAACAGAGGACTGATCTTCAAAATATACAAAGAACTCAAGTAATTGGTCAGCAAAAAAACAAATAATCCAATTAAAAAATGGGGTACATACCTAAGCAGATAACTCTTAACAGAGGAATCTAAAAGACTGAAATCACTTAAGGAAATGTTCAACATCTTTAGCCATCAGAGAAAGGTAAATCAAAACAACTCTGAGATTCCATCTTAAACCTGTAACAATGATCAAGATCAAAAATACTGATGACAACTTATGCTAGAAAGGATTTGGGGTAAAGGGAACACTCCTCCATTGCTGGTGGGAGTGCAAACTGGTGCAGCTACTTTGGGAATCAGTATGGTGATTTCTCAGAAAATTAGGAAACAATCTACCTTAAGACCCAGCAATGCCGCTGTTGGGTATATACCCAAAGGATGCTCAATTGTGCCACAAGGACATGTGCTCAACAATGTTCATAGCAGCATTGTTTGTCATAGCCAAATTCCAGAAACAACCTAAATGCTCCTCAACCAAAGAATGGAGTACTACAAAGAATGGAGTACTACACAGCAGAAAAAATTAATGACATCTTAAAATTTGCATGCAAACGGATGGATCTAGAAAAAAAACACATGTTGAGTGAGGTAACCCAGACCCAGAAAGATTAATATCATATGTACTCACTTATAAGTGGCTTTTAGACATAAAGCAAAGAGAAACCAGCCTACAATTCACAATCCAAGAAAACCTAGACAACAAAGAGGACCTTAACAGAGGCATACATAGATCTAATCTACATGGGAAGTAGAAAAAGACAAGATCTCCTGAGTAAATTGGGAGCATGGGGACTATAGGAGAGGGTAGAAGGGGAGGGGAGAGGAACGGAGGGGTGCAGAGAAAAATGTATAACTCAATCAAAACAATTTAAAAAATACATCAAGATATGGCTACAGCCCAGTATTTTTATGAACATAGATGTACAAACAAGTTCACGAAGCATTAAAAAATTGCATCTGGGGCTGGAGAGACAGTGCAATGGTTAAGGGTACTAGGTACTGGGTACCCCAACATGGTGGCTCATGACCATCTGTACTTCCAGTACCAGGGGATCCAACACGCTCTTCTGATTTCCTTGTGTATCAAGCATGCACTTGGTATATATACAGAAAGCAGCAATCACACACACACACACACACACACAATAATAATTTTTAAAAATTAATCTAGTAAGTGCCAGACATGGTGGCACATGCCTGCAATCCCAGATCCCAAGAGGCAGAGGCAAGAGGATCTCTATGACTTCAAAGTTTGGTCTAGTTAGCTCCAGGTCAGACAAGGTTACATAGTGAACCAATGTATTAAAAACAAACAAACAAACCAAAAGGATGTTTGTTTCAACCTCCAGTCCTTAAAATCTAGGTATAATAGGATATAAAACCAAGTGAAGTGAAGTGAACCCCGTCATTCAAGGTTGATTTACTTCAACAGAATAAAAACAATACTCACATTATCATTTAATATAGGTGTAAAAAGAAAAGAGGATTGGACAAAATTTGGTGTCCATGCATGTTAAAAAAGAATCTCTCAGCAGGAGCTGGACATATGGTTCAATAGTTAACACTTGTCCCTGCAAGGACCAAGGATCAGGTCCCAGCAAACACATGGCAGCTAACAACTATCTTTAACTCCTTTTTCAGGGGTGATTTGTCCTCCATGGGCTCCTGCATGCACGAGGTACACATGCATATACTCAAGCATGCATAACAAAAAATGTAAATATTATTTAAAATCTCTCAACAAAATGGAACAAGAAAGGAACTCCCTTGCCTAAATAAAAATGTTTGGTTCTATCTATATGAAAGTCTATAGCTAATATACTTAATGCTTCTTTCCTTGTCCTTTTTCTTGGGTTCCAAGGATTAAACTCAGGTTCGTGGGCTGGCTTTGCAACAGCAAACACCCTTAACCTCCGAGCATCTCACTGGTTTCCTAACAGTTCTGCTGTGGGAAGATGCTCTTGTACCCTGTAAAGGTCTGTCGCTTGTATTGCTTTAATAATATGCTGATTGGCCAGTAGCCAGGCAGGAAGTACAGGTGGGGCAACCACACTGGGAGAATTCTGGGAAGAGGAGATGCTCTGTTTGCAGTTACACCCAGACACAGAGGAAGCAAGATGGGAATGCAAGAACAGTTGCGGGACCAGCAAGGACAGAAACTTCCACCTACACAGTTCTTTTGTTGTAGTTGGGTTTTGTGTAGGTGGGAAAGGGTGTTGTTGTTTGTTTGGCTTGGGTTTTGGGTTTGTTTGTTTGTTTGTGGGTTTTTGTTTTTTTTTTTCGAGATAGGGCTTCTCTGTGTAGCCCTAGCTGTCCTGGAATTCACTCTGTAGGCCTGGTTGTTCTGGAACTGATGGAGGAAGATCATTGGTTAAGTAATAAAGAACTGCTTGGCCTCAGGTAACAATGTGGGTGGAATAAACAGAACAGAATGCTAGGAAAGGAAGGAGCTCGAGGCCATGCTCCCCTCTCCTGGGCAGACGAATAAGCTCCGACTCAGATGGACGGACTAATCTTGGGCACCTTTGCTACACATTAATAGAAATGGGCAGTCAGTGCCGAAGAGGCTAGATATAATGGCCAGTTTTAAAGAATACTTTGGTTGTATTTCGGCATAAGCTAGCAGGAGTGGGGGGGGGGGGGAAAACCCCCCCCCCCTTCTTATAAAAAAAAAAAAAACTGCCTCCCAAGTGTTGGGATTAAAGGTACGTGCCACTACACTCAGCCTGGCCCATTTTAAAGCAAGAATGGGAGAGCTTGCTCCTTGTATTCTAGGCAGACAACAGTAGAATCAAGAGACGCCTTGAGTTGAATTTTCCTGTCCTTGTACAAGTTACACTGACACACCCCAACTCACAATGTAGATGGTCCTGTAGTTGACTAGAGAGGGCATCACTTCCTCATTCCCAGAGAGTGCTGGGAAAAGGTCAAACCTGTTGAAACAGTTCCGCAGGCTTCCCCACTGCCTGGTCAGCAGGAAGGTGCTGACAGACTCAACATTTCACCCCAGGCGTGGGGATCGAACTCAAGTCAGCAGGTTTGGTGAAAGAACCTTTGCCAACTGAGCCATAATGCCAACCATCTTCTGGAACCAAAACAAAGATGTCGTATTATTCCCTGCTTAGTTGGAGATCAGAGGGAAGTGGAAGAGCAGGAAAGTCCAAGTTACAGAACCTGGGCGTGAGATGTGGCTCAGGCTGTGAAGCGTGTGCTGTGAAAGCATGGGGACGTGAGGTAGATCCCAGCACTCATGGAGAGAGCTGAACATTGTGACCATGTGGACCATGATTTCAGCAGTGGAGGAAAATGAGGATCCCAGCACTCATGGAAAGAGCGGAACGTTGTGACCACGTGGACCATGATTTCAGCACTGGAGGTCTTGCCGTCCCGTTAATCCAGCTGACCTCTCAAGATCCTGGGTCAGCAAAGAGTGCTTGTCTCAAAACTGTGGGAAGAGACAGAAGAGGGCACCAGACACTGACCTCCAGCCTCCATGCGTGCGTGCACACACAATGCATGAAAATGCACACACAGAGCCCCTTGCACCCCCCTTTGATAACTATTGTTGATACTGTCGTCACACAAAACATCAAATTTGCCATTCTGACAGGGTTGGTACTGTCTTTAGGATCTTTTTTTCTCAATGTAACCATGAGCTAAAGGCATTTAATGTGTTTTGTAACATAGTCAGTAACCAATCTGTACCACAGCCACACTGACTCCAAGCAAGACTCACTGACTCCAAGCAAACCACCTTGACTCCAAGCAAGACTCACTGAGGTCAGCCAAGCCTTGAGCACATTTAAATCTCCGTCTTTCCACTTTAACACTGGACATCTAACTACAAAGTAGAGGGTAAAAATAGACCTAGCCTAGTGTTTACATACCCTGCAGAGGAACCCAACTCCAATGCAGGGGCCTTTATCAGTGACACTGTTCACAGTCAGAAGACATAGCTCATTTAGCAGGAAAAACCCTTTCCTTTTGAATAAACTTAAAAACAACCTGAAGAAACTATAAAGATTCTAAGCCTGCATCTGTTACTCCTAGTTCTAAAAATGAAAGATTGAAATGCCTCCGAGGTTATGTTAGGCCTCTTTCTCTTCTACATTCGGGATATGAAGAGGGAAAGATAGCACTGGTATTTTCTCTCCCCATATGCACTATTTGTAGCTCATCTTGTTCCCACCAAGAATCCTGAACTCTATCTTCTTTGAACATAGCGAGCCATTAGTAAACACTAACCTACACACAAAGAAGGAACAGGTGGTGTGACACATGATTACAGTTTCGTTCCTGTGTAAAGTTTGTCTAAGGCTCCATAGCAGGGTTCCCTCACGCTCTCCAAAAATCCAGTTCAATTGCTAATGTTTGAGATGATGTTTCAAATTATGAATAAATAAGGATACTGCATAGCATCTAAATAAACCATGTAAAATTAAAGTGGTCTGAGCATAAAAGTTTGCAGTGGAGCTAAAGAAATAAAATCATTTGAAAATATAAATGTAGAACATTCTATCAATTCTTCCAGGTTGGGAAAATGAAATAAATACAGAAGAATATAGCTCATAACTTAATGATCATAAAAACAGCATCTTCTGCAGACCCGGAGCAGACAATCCAGGAGGACGGATATTTAACATCTAATCCTTTCACTGCAAGGCAGCTGCTCTCCTAAATGTGGTCCTTGAGCATCGCTGTGGAACATTCCTCCAGAGAACAAGCTGATGCTGGCACACACACATGTGGTGTTAATTCCTCCCAACTTTCCTTTGGGAGGTGATTCGTTTGAAATAAGTGCTACAAGAAATAGATTCTCCTCAGCGACAATATTTCCGTTTCTGCAGCCAACATGAGCTCCTTCTGAGTATCCCAAGGCAGAGTATGACCTATGAAAGTGAGATGGCAAAAGGATCCTGTTCCACTCCACGTGGAATTTCAGAGTGCTGCCATGGTGCATTCCAGGTAGACCCTGGCAGACTCTGCTGTTACTGAACCTGCCGGACGCTCCCTCGAGGTCACTGTAACTGACAACATGAAGCTGTAGAACAGGAACTTAGGAATTTCTGTCCTCTCCATACCGACGCACACGAGCCGCTGCGTTATTTCCCCAGTAACCATTGTATGCCCTGGGAGAGACACTTTTTCCAGTCGCCTTGATATATATTTTATATTTAAATTTTGGAAGCCTTAATATATTCCATGTATTACGAAAAATGCCATCTGGAGAAGGTGGTTAGAAGCCACACAGCCCAGCAATGTCTACATTTTAAAAATGAGTAATGTTTTCTATAGACTATAAATAGACTTACTTTAAAACTTTGTATATCTTGCATGTCTTTTTTTTTTTTAGTTCCCATAAAATGTTTTATTAAGAGTAGTAAAATACATCCTGGTCTACAGTGAGAGTTCCAGGACAGGCTCCAAAGCTACAGAGAAACCCTGTCTCGAAAAATGAGAGAGAGAAGAGAGAGAGAGAGAGAGAGGTAAAAATAGCCAGGTAGTGGTGGCGTATGTCTTTAATCCTAGCACTTGGGAGGCAGGTGGATCTCTGTGAGTTTGAGGCCAGCCTGGGCCACAAAGCAAGTTCCAGGACTGCCTGGGCTGTTACACAGAGAAACCCCATCTCAAACAAAACAAAACAAGAGTAGTAAAATAAAAATTGTCTCAGACTGAGGAAACACACATCTACCCAACACAGTGGGCTAGATGAGCAAACACAGCTGAGTCAACTGCAAAGACATGGGATTTGCCCCAGAGAAGCTTCCATGGTACGGTGTCACGACAACCCTCTTCTCTGAGGGACTGCGGACTCACTGTAACACTTCTGCTTCGGCACCCAAAGTGATCACTGAGTTTGTGGTCTGGAACACTGAGATCTGCTGAAGGTTTTGCTGAGGGTGGAGGAATCGCAGAATGGGTAGTAGAGGAAGGGAGTTACAAACACCAGCTAAGGCCACGTGACAAGCTGCAGAACCAAAGATTAAAATTGACAGGAGTGTTTCTGTCATGTTTTGATAAGAAAGTATTTGTACATATATTTGTGTTTTCTTTCCTCAATTTCTTTTTTTTATTAAGAATTTTTTTTTGTTTGTTTGTTTTTCGAGACAGGGTTTCTCTGTGGTTTTGGAGCCTGTCCTGGAACTAGCTCTTGCAGACCAGGCTGGTCTCGAACTCACAGAGATCCGCCTGCCTCTGCCTCCCGAGTGCTGGGATTAAAGGCGTGTGCCACCACCGCCCGGCTTTTTATTAAGAATTTTTAAATACCATATTTTTTTCATTATACATAGCTATCCTTGTTCCCACGCCCTCCCCTCTTCTCGGCCTCCTCAGTTTTTTTTTAATCATGTAATGGTATTGGCATAAAAAACAATGGAATCGAATTGAAGACCTGCCCGGATATTAATTCACACACCTATGAACACCTGATTTTTGACAAAAAAACAAAAAAGATACAATGGAAAAAAGAAAGCATTTTCAACAAATGGTGCTGGCATAACTGGATGTCAACCTATAGAAGAATGAAAATAGATCCATAGCTGTTGCCATGCACAAAACTCAAGTCCAAATGGATTAAAGACCTCAATATAAATCTGACCACACTGAACCTGAGAGAGGAGTAAGTGGGAAGTAACCTTCAATGCATGGGCACAGGAGACCACTTCCTATGTATAACCCCAATAGCACAGACAATAAGAGCATCAATAAATAAATGGGACCTCCTGAAACTGAGAAGCTTCTGTAAATCAAAGGACACAGTCAATAAGACAAAAAGGTGGTCTACTGAATGGGAAAAAAAATCTTAACCAGCTCCATATCAGACAAAGGACTGATCTCCAAAATATATAAAGAACTCAAGAAATTAGACATTAAAATTCTGAATAACCCAATCAAAAAGTGGTGTACTGAACTAAACAGAGAATTCTCATCAGAATTTCAAATGGCCAAAAGATACTTAAGGACATGTTCTACATCCTTAGCTATCAGGGAAATGCAAATCAAAATAACTTTGAGATACCATCTTACACCTGTCAGAAGGGCTAAGATCAAAAACACCAATGATAGCCTTTCCTGGAGAGGATGTGAAGTAAGGGGAACACTCATTCATTGCTGGTGGGAATGCAAACTTGTGCGACCACTTTGGAAATCAGTGTTGCGGTTTCTCAGAAAACTGGGAATCAACCTACCTCAGGATCCAGCAATACCACTCTTGGGAATATATCCAAAAGATGCTCAATCATACGACAAGAGCATTTGTTTAACTATGTTCATAGCAGCATTATTTATAATAGCCAGAACCTGGAAACAACCTAGATGCCCCTCAACTGAAGAATGGATAAAGAAAGTGTGGCACATCTACACATTAGAGTACTACTCAGTAGTAAAAAACAATGACATCTTGAATTTGCATGCAAGTGGACGAAATTACATCACACTGAGTGAGGTAACCCAGCCCCCCCCAAATGAATATGGTATGTACTCACTCATAAGTGGATACTAGTCATAAACAAAGGGCAGCGAGTCTATAGCTCAGGATCCTAGAGAAACTAAGTAATAAGGTGAACCCAAAGAAAAGCATATATAGACCCACCTGGAAATTGGAATCAGACAAAAATTTGGGAGGGGGGCGGGGAATAGGGGGGGAAAGAAAGGGGGTTGAGGAGAACTTGAGGGAATGGGATAGTAGAGATGGAGGAAGGACAGATATGAGAGCAAGGAAAGAGATATCTTGATTGAGGGAGCCATTATGGAGTTAGCAAGAAACCCGGCTCTAGAAAAATGCCCCAAGAACCCACAGGGATGAACCCAGATAAGACCCTAAGCAATAGAGGAGAGGGTGTCTGAACTGGCCTTGCCCTGTAGTCGGACTGATGATTATCTTAAATATCACCATAGAATCTTCGTCCAACAACAGATGGGAACAGAGGCAATCACCCACATTGGAGCACTGGACTGAGTTCCCAAGATCCAGGTGAAGAGTGGAAGGAGGGAGAGTATGAGCAAGGAATTCAAGACCATGAGGGGGTCATCCACTGAGACAGTTTGCTTGAGCTGATGGGAGCTCACCAACTCCAACTGGACTGGGAGTGAAAGAATATGGGAACAACCAAGCCCCTCTGAAGGGGGTTGACAGCTGGGGCAGACTGAGGGGCCACTGATAGTGACACTGGGATGTGTCTCTACTGCATATACTGGCTTCTTGGGATCCTATTCTCTTTGAATGTAAACCTTGCTCAACCTAGATGTAGTAGGGAGGGCCTGGGGCTTTCCACAGGGCAGGGTGCATGGCCCTCTCTTAGGAATGGCGGGGGTAGGGTGGGAGAGTCTGTGGAGGGAGAGGGAGTGGAAATTTGGATTGGTATTTTTTTAAGTAATAAAAAAAGAATTTTCAATATTACATTTTTTCATTATACATAGCTATCCCTGTTCCCACTCCCTCCCCTGCCCCCGGCCTCCTCAATTTTTTTTAGCATGCAATGTAACGTGATAACATGATGCATAAGTATAATATCAATACAAGAAAATTAGTGGTTATCGTATTTAGGTTTGAGATACTAAAAGAATATTCCTCAAGGAACATTGTCACCAATTCTAAAATTTTTCAAAAATTTATAATGCATATGCAGTTGTTCAAGGGATAGTTATATCATGTTAGGCATAATTATTAGCTGGTTAAATATACAATGCATTTGCAATTGTATATGGAATAGTTATATCATGCTAGGTATAATTATGACCTAGCTATTGTTTTCATGTTAAAATTAAGCATGACATAAGGAGATATGATTGTGTGTCAAGTTGACAAGGGGTGGACTGTGATGACTATCCTTGGTTGTCAACTTGACCACATCTAGAGTTAACTAAAACCCAAAAGGTTAGGTACACCTGGGAAGGGTTTTTTCTTAATTAAAATCATTTGAAATGGTAAGAAGCCCTTTTAATCCAGACCTTTTGAGGTGAGAAGATACATCTTTAATCTAGGCCACACTTTCTGCTGGCAGCCTATATAAAGAACATGGAAGAAGGCTTGCTCTCTTTGCTTGCTTGCGCTCACTCTCACTGGCAAGTCTATACTTGCATTAAAGGCTACTTTTTCAGGATTTGGGCATATTCGGAAGACCTTGTGGACTGAACAACTACTGGATTCTTGGACGTTCCATTGGTAGACAGCCATTGTTGGACTAGCTGGACCACAGCTTGTAAGCCATTCTAATAAATCCCATATGCATCTGTCTGTGTGTAATATATATATATTACTATATACTATATATTATATATCTTCATTCTACCAGTTCTGCTCCTCTGGG
Source organism: Microtus agrestis (assembly GCA_902806775.1). NCBI lineage: Eukaryota > Metazoa > Chordata > Mammalia > Rodentia > Cricetidae > Microtus > Microtus agrestis. The sequence goes on from CADCXT010002121.1 coordinate 652,215, forward strand.
GAGCCCTGACTAATACTAATTTCTGGTACTGATGAGAATGGACTACCTGGGGCTGGAGAGCTAGATTGACAGTCAAGAGCACTACTCCTCTTCAGAGGATTCAGGTTCCATTCCCAGCTCTCACATTGTGTGTCTCACACCACCACATAAAACTCCAGTTCCAGGGGCTCTGGCACCCTCTTCTGGTCTCTGTGGGCACCTACATGCAAGTGGTACACATAAACTCCTGCCGTCACACACACATACACTGAAATAAATTAGTATCTCTTAAAAGAAGGAAACTTCCCACTCTCACCTGGAAGACCTCAGTCAGGAAAGCAGCCTTAACTCCCACCCCAGGCAAAGAGATCCAAATGGGAACTTTCTAATATAACCATTCATATTTATGCTAACTTTACTGTTTCCAAGGAAGCAAGAGTAGGGGTTTGTGTCACAGAGCAGACCTTCACCTGAGATTTACTCTTCCTAGCATCACACGTGACCTTCTGTTTGGGGGGTAGAGTCTCCTCGCTGTGTGTGGTCAGTGATCCAATTTGACCCAACGCATGCTTGTTCCTATCATTCTCAGGCTCACCCAGAGAAGGCCGGGCTTCTGTATAGAATATTCCAGATGGAGAAAATACTTGCTGCTTGAATAATAACTTGGGACTTGGAGCACTGGTTTTCCGATTTTGAAAAATTCCAATGCATCTCTGCTGTAGATTAGCTCCCTGGCGCCTGTGAATTTTATATTCTGTACTGGCTTTTAATCTAAGCCGAAACACTATGAGCGCCAAGAGACCTGCTGAGTATCAAAACGTTTCCTGGCCCTGTGGCTGCCAGAGTAACCAAAACTTCCTTGCTTCTAGAAATACCACTGCAGTGGATGGCTCAAGCGAGACTCTCCAGTGAGACTCAAAACTCTGTGAATTTCAAACAGACAGTAAAGGGGAAAGGTCAGACACAGTGCTGGGGTCTCCCTCCACACCTGGAGTAACAGGGTCGCCATATTTAAGACTGAGCATGTGCCCGAGGTTGAAGGCTGCGCCTGACTTACCCGTGGGAATAGCCATAATCATAAGCCGAGGCTGTTTTCCGGCTGACGTCAGTCCCTCGAGAGAACTGGGACGTTCCAAGACTGTAGGCCTGAGCAGCTTGCTGCTGGGAGGAGGCTGCTGACACTTGACTAAAAGCCTCTGACTCCTGGCGGTGTGCTGCGGAAGAGCGGCTGCTGTAGGCGGTGGAGCCATGGGTGTAGATGGCAGAGCGCTTCTTCTCCTGCTGGTAATGGCTCATGGTGGTGCGAAGGTCCTTGTTCCGGTAACTGAGGTCATAGTGCTGGTGGGACTTCTGATAGAAAGGCAAAGACATCGTGTGCCCTTGAGAGGAGGGGGCAACCTGCAAGAGAACAGTTCTTGACTGAACCATCCCCAAGAACAATTCATCTAAGCCAGTGTAGAAAAATGCAGATTGCAATGATTCTGAGAAGTGAATAGGAAAGACTGTAAATTCAGCTTAACCGGGCACTCACAAACCCCCTCCCTGCCATTATGTGTTCTTTTCTTGCTTGCTTAGGACAGTCAAACAAAGTTTTCTCTCTGGCTACTGTGCTTTTCTCTCAAACACTCTGCAGTGCCTATTTCTAATTTTCTTTTTTATTATTTTATTTATCTATTTTTTAATTTCATTTTACAGCCAACCACAGTTCTCTTCCCACCCCTTTTCCTGCCACCACCACCCCTTACCTTCCTTCCCCCAGCTTCTTCCCCCATCCACTCCTCCCAGTGGGTAAAGGCTCCTATAGGGAGTCAAGGAAGTCTGGTACATTAAGTTGGGGCAGGACCAAGCCCGTCCCCCCTGCATTAAGGCTGAGTATGGCATCCCACCATAGGGAATGGACTCCAAGAAGACAGCTCATGTACCAGGGATAGATCCTTGTCCTACTGCCAAGGGTCTCTCAGATAGACCAAGCTTCACTACTACGTGCTCCAGATGAAACACCCACGCCAAAACACCAAGAAAGAGCAAATGTGTGAGCTAATAGTGGGGCTGCAGGAAGAGAGGAAGGGCAGATAGTACAGGCTCCTAAAGGAGATGTGAAGGGTGTGACTTTTACTCAGAGCTAACACGCCAAGAGAAGTCTCTGAACAAGCAAGCCCTTGCTCATGTCTGAAGAAAAGATTGTTGAAGAAAAGCCAAGAGATCAATTAGAGAGCTACACTGGGCTGAATTATACCCTTTCCCCAGACTGATGTGCTAAAGGGCCTCCAACCCTCAGAATGAGACTGCGTTTAAAAACTGGATTCTTAAAAGGAAAATTCAACTGAAATGAGCGCATCAGGAGGCCCTTAGCCACCAGGGTTGGTATCCCCGGAATAAAAGAAAATCAGGATGGTGTCTCAACACTTGACAGGGTGACCACCATGTGGAGGACAGTGTCTGAACACATGATAAAGTGACCAACCATGTGGGTGGCAGTATCTAAACAATGATGGAGCAACCATCACGTGGAAGCACAGAAGTGGTCCATCTACAAGCCATAGCAACCATCACATGGAAGCACAGAAGTGGTCCATCTACAAGCCATAGCAACCATCATGTGGAAGCACAGAAGTGGTCCATCTACAAGCCATAGCAACCATCACATGGAAGCACAGAAGTTGTCCATCTACAAGCCCATCAGAAGCCTTACCATTGCTTTACCCTTATTCTCATTGTCTTGATGTTTTGCCTGTATGCTATGTTTGTACCCCATGTGTGTGTCTGACACATGGTATAGAGAAGAGGGTGTCAGATCCTTTGGGACTGAAGTTACAAAAGGCAGTGTGCTGCCATGTAGGTGTTGGGAATTGAACCTGGGTCCTCTAGATGAGTAGCCTTATCAAATCTAAGAACACTTGACCTTGGATTTCTAGACTCCAGAACTGTAAGGAAATACATTTCTGCAGGCTAGACCTCTCGTCCTTTACACTGGGCTCGTGGTTCTAGTGGAGAAATACAACGATCGGTCCATAGTCCAGGCTAGTGATAGCAGAGGCAGCCGCGGAAGGGTAAGAGGTGCTCAGACTCTGCATATGGTTTGAAGGCACAGCCAGTGGCATTCGCATGAAGGAAAAGGCAATGCTCCCAAGGCTTTTTATTCTCCTGACTAGGAGAGTGAAGTTACCATCATCTGAGACGGGGAAGGAAGAAAGTGTCATCTGGGATGGAAAAATCCAGAGGATGGTTGGAGATGTCCTACATTTAAGGTACTTGCTACACCCTCCAGCTGATGGTTTAAGTGGGAAGCCAAATGAAGTACACGGTCATAGTGTAGGATGGACATTAAATCTTAGAGTCAACTGCATGTAGGTGAACCTGAAAACCACGATTGCTGGGTGGTGGTGCACACCTTTAATCCCCGCACTCTGGAGGCAGAGACAGGTGGATCTCTGCGAGTTGGAGGTCATCCTGGTCTCTGGAAGTTTCAGATCAGCTAAGACTGCACAGTGATACCCTTTCCGAGGTGAGAGAAGAGGATGAATATGAGTACAAACAGAAAAGCCCCCAGAACTAAACTGGGGTCTGCTAATGTTTATGAATACAAGTTCTTGCAAATCTTATAAACACTTGGCAACTTTCAAACCAGAAAAAATACTTATTCCAAATAAAAATATGATATTTTGATTCTTACTATATAAAGAAGAACGTCAGGCCTCAGTGTGGCAGCTGGCAGTGTGAACTCGGGCTGCTGGCAGTGTAAACTTGGGCAGCTGGCAGTGTGAACTTGGGCTGTTGGCAGTGTGAACTTGGGCTGCTGGCAGTGTGAACTTGCGCAGCTGGCAGTGTGAACTTGGGCAGCTGGCAGTGTGAACTTGGGCTGCTCGTTTAGCTTCAGGAGAGGAGGCTTCACACTGAATTTACTTTTCTATTTACATCTGTCCATCTATTAACTAATTTATGCATGTGTGTCACTGCATGTACACAGAGGGCAGAGGACAACTTGTTAGCATCTGCTCTCTCCTCCCTTCATGTGGGTTCCAGGGATGGAACTCACCAGGCTTGGCAGGATGTGCCGTTACTCACGGAGACCCCGCATTCACTCTTATAAATAATGTATCACCAAAGAAAGACTACCCGCCATGTGGGAAAATAGGGTATGTCATAATTTTATAGACATTTCCCCTAAGTTTTAATGCATCATATTTTGAAATATTATTTTCAAAACTATGTAAGAAAATTATTTTCAAGTAAAGGTTTTTTCAAACCTTATTTTACTTAAAAATCCTAAGTGGGGAGTGAGTCCTTTAAATTTTTGTCAAATTCAAAACTAAGTTTTATTTAAGCTGCTTAAAAAGTCAAAGTGTACTCTCTAAAGGAGAAAATCCAGAAATATGCATCTTAGGTCCCATGGAAAATACCAGTCTACATGGCATTTCCTAAGAAGAAAAAAAAATAGCTACTAGCAAGCAACACTTAAATAGATTGCTTTTCCTATTATTAAATATACAGAATTGTACTTAATAGTTACTAGATAATGTTTATAGTATAAAGAGTTTGGATACATTAATCTAGAATGGTATTAGTGTCATGAAATGTTAGAGAAGTCTCTGTGGCAGTGCCACGAGTGACTTACAAATAATAAAGATCTTTCACTATCTTATAATGTAATTATATTATATTGCATTATAAACTAACACCACCACCCAGATGATTCAAAATGCTATCATTTTCACAGAACATATTATTTAAATGTATTACCCTAATTCTATTTTCCAGTCTTTGTTATCTGACCCAAAGTACATTTATTTTATTAATATCTACTACTTAGTACATAGGGGTCATGTATTACCAGTAAACAGGGCTTGACTTTAAGTCACCAGGACTGACTGACCTTTGAAACCAAGGTATAACCACCTCCTTTTCTTATGTGAGTCAGGTTTAGCCCAATACACAACAGCCAGAATTTGTTAGAAAGAAAGATGATTTTGTGATCTTCTGTGCCTCTGAAACCTAAATTTTCTTCCTAAAAATAATTTGGGAGCTGAGGAAGAAATACTAAGTCTATAATTGTAATCTTGCTGCAGGACTCTTAATGCTGGCAGCAGAGGCCAAAAGCTGATGACAATTACCTACAGGAGGCAATAATTTCAGGGTCACAGTGCCAGGTCTGCCACCTCTCTAGTACCCAACCATTTTCAAGTCAGAAATAACACAGTACACTTGAGAGTTCACCCACACTGGAGCATGCGCTAGTGGCTTTGAAGGGAATTTGTGTGCATCTGGCCTAATTTGCACTAGGGGACGGAGACAGATCTGTAGGCATGCAGAGGAGGGAAAACACCTCACTACTTCCTGTCCCTTGTCCAGTCCAGATTGCAACCAAACCGCTGAACTCTAACTTGGAGTTGAATCTGAAACAATATGATCTTATAGTTCCGGGAATAGCAGCTTCATTTCAAAAGAAATGACACAGCAAAATGACACCAGCCCCAGCAGGCACCCTGTTGCCCTGCTCTCCCTTCCCCTGCATTTCCCTGCTGAGCTGAGAAGACAGACATAAACTAGAGTGCATTTGTCGCCTCTGTGTCACACTTACCAGTCTCTGGGGCAGAGATGGCCGGGGACGTTCCACTGCTGTGGCCAAGGAGCAGGAGGAGACAATGAAGACCCTAGGTGGCTGAATCCCAGAGAAAGTTAAGAGGCAGGGCTAGAGGCAGGATCAGGGGGCCAGTTCAAAAATAATGCATGTGGTCAGGCAGCAGAATGTCAGGGCCTCACAGCCAGCCTTTTATGGCCAAGAAGGCAGATAAATATAGCAGCACATGGGGAGGGTAGTCCCAGACCCAGAAGAGACGAAACAGTACAGCAAGAAGTTGCACGAGCAGCAGGATTAAGCTGATGGTTCCATGAATCTGGCCTGATTAAAGCAAATAGAGCAGTTTCACTGGGTTACATGGCCAGTGTCCAATATAACTTTATTGCTTTATATTTAAAAGTACAAAACAAGTGGCTTGTGTTTATAGCTAAAAACAGGTGTAGGAATCTGATCCTCAAAATGGACTTCATGGAATTTTACTGCCAAGATGTGGCTTTGTGTGCGCCGCTGGTAACACATATACCACAGAGGCAAAAGGCACAGCGTGAAAAAAGAACTCGAGGCTGACCCAGTGTACTGTGTGCTGGCCATTTCACTTCACAATAAACACCTTGTTCCTCTCAGTTCAGGAAAATTGACAAAATGCATCAGAGCTTCAGATGTAAACATTTACTTGCTTGTTTCTTAGCAAAAGCCTCAGGAAAAGGAATTCATTATTGTGTCCTTCCAAACTCAGGGGCAGGGACCGCCCAACTAACTGGTTCTTTGTTCCCAACCAATTCTGTTTCTTCAACGGTAAGAGGAAGAAGGGGCTCAGCCTGACAGCACAGGTTCCCTCCCCAGACTCCATGTGAAAAGAAGTCTGGAGCAATGGTTCACATCTGTAATTCTGGAACACGATAGAGCCTGTAGCCCCCGGAGTCCTACAGCGAGACGACAGGCAGAGACAGGACGACCACCACGAAGCTGGTGGGTCAGCGGACCTGAAATACTCAGCCCAGCTGAACAAGACAAACACCCCAGCTGAGTGAAAGGAAGAACCAACCCCAGCAAGCTGTCTCCTGACCTCCACACATGCACCCCACTCTCACACAGCATACACACTAACAATGAACGGAAAATACGCAACTACATTTATAAACTGCAGAAACCATTTGCTTCAAGAACTCTCATCAGGTTTGCCTCACAGAATGCCAAGAGACTTTTCTGGTAGATGTGGTTCATTGTGACCACACTGTCTATAAAACATACTTTAATTCAAGTCGGGCGGTGGTAGCACACGCCTTTAAACCCAGCACTAGGGAGGCAGAAGCAGGTGGATCTCTGTGAGTTCCAGGCCACCATGGTCTCCAGAGTGAGTTTCAAGTCAGCCAGGGCTACACAGAGAATCCCTGTCTCAAACAAACAAGCAAACAAAAAACCATAAATAAATAAATAAACAAATAAATAAATAAATAAATAGTACTTTAATTCTATAATTCCACTCCTCTATATTCAGAGAGAGAAGAGAATTCTAGCTAGTTTCTTCTCTTAAGGAAACGCCTGGTTTTAAGGCAGATATAGATTTTCTCTTTAAGCTAACTGGAAGAATGCTGGCATTTTCTGAGTATAAAATGATGAGAGACTATAGACAAAATAGATGTCTAAGCTTTATTTAGGCCCTAGCACATGGCCAGCTCGCGTTCACTTTACAGCAGCACACAAAGTAATTAGTAGCAGACCATCACTCTCTGCATGAGGGGGGAATGAAAGAAGTATTGTTAAGAAGTGAAATGTGAAGAAAACAATTAAGAACCAAACTCCACCTAAAAGAAGAAAGCTTTATCCTAGGCTTAAACTAAAACTCATGTATCTACAATATGAAAAAAGGAAAATGAAAATATGAAAAAATGAAAGGAAAGTCTGCATCTATTCAGTTAAGTGCATGAAGCATTTGCTGAAAGCCCCTGCATGGGCTGCACCCAGGACACCGAGGCACAGCGCAGCACACCAAGGCACAGCGCAGCACGCCGAGGCACAGCGCAGCACACCAAGGCACCGCGCAGCACGCCGAGACACAGCGCAGAACACTGCAGAGTGAAAAGATCCCTTAGAGACAATTACACGGAGGTGGACTCGGTGACACGATGCAGTAAGGACGTGGCACAGGAGGAAGACATGATTCCCGGTTAGAGCTTCATAAAGCGACGTCTAAAAGATTCCCTCCCCTTTACCAGATGAGAACAAAGAGGGAAATCTAACGTTATGCTGGGAAAGGGGAAGAAAAACAACTGATACAGGCCCTGTGGTTAAAAATTTCCGAATTCTAAGCCCTATCTCTCCAATGCCAATCATCTAAATGTAAGAAAAATCTTAAGTGAATTACCGGTTTTTTTGAAGGCTGCAGTTGGAGTAACCTACAATTGTAGGGTAACTAGCTTGTATCCCCACTAGCTTATATTTGCCGTGTGTGTGTGTGTGTGTGTGTGTGTGTGTGTGTGTGGTATGTGTGCACACACCGCACATGCATCTACGTGCGTGTAGGGAGGGTGGGTCTTGGGTATCTGATGTCTTACCTTGCTGTTTATTGAATGCTTCAAGAACCACGTCATGCCTCTAGGCTCTAAAGCTGCATTCCTTCTCAAGCTGTCTCTAGAAGGAGTTTCTGGGCTTTTGATCTAGAAGGTGACTGGCCTACTCTGTCCTCACTCATAAACTGAGCAGCATACCTTACCTGGAAGGAACAGTTTATTCTCAAAAGGAAACTGCTTGGAATTGATATCTCACCTCTGGCATGCCCCTTCTTTGGTGCTGTTTTGTTTTTAACCTCTGATGTCCCTGAAAACAATGCAGAAATGTGTTTGTGTTACCATTTAAGGCTGTGGGTTGCAAGCAGTGGAGTGAGGAGGTGTGGAAGAGGGGACAGTGGGAATAGTGAGAGGACTGGGCCTAGAATTCTTTCCAGAAGCCAAGTTTCACCCAGTTATTAAATGAACCAGGTCTGAACTAGATCTGGATCTAAAATTAGAACTAGTTATCTGAGCAGTGGCAATGTGAAGCCAACTGTCTCCCATCAGGCCTTGCAGGCTGCAAATGTCCTGAGCAAGTTCCCTCTGAACTAGGCAAAAGGGAAGGACTTCTGGAAAAGAGCAAACCTGTGATGGTACAACACCCAGGTCCTGTCTGCTGCCATGTCTCTGGAGTAGACTCTGCTACCAGTAAGCTCAAGCAATTCCAAAGAGGCCTTGGTTTTCTGTAGACTGCTTCACTAATGCCTTCAAATATTAATTTCTTTCTGTTCTTTCCTGGGCCTGCACTTCCTTCTCTCACTTCTTTCCCCCATCACAAGAACCTTTACTGCCTCTCCAGACCCTTGGCATTAACTGTTGCTCACTGCTATGACAAAATGCCTGAAGGAAAGAGCTTGCCTGGGCTCACAGGTCGAGGCGTGGCCCATCATGAGAGGGAGGCACAGTAACAGGAACATGAAGCCACTGGTCACGTATGTTCAGAGTCAGGAAGCAGAGAGAGAGAAGCATTCTGTCGGCTGGCTTTCTCCTTTTCACTCAGTCTGGGACCCCAGACCATGGGATGGTGTCACTCACATTCAAGGTGAGTCTTGCCACGCAGTTAAACCTTTCTGGAAACATCCTTAAAAACACACTCAAGTGTGTTTTTATGGTGACCCAGAAGTGTGTTTCTGTAGTGACCCAGAGGCATGCTTCTATGGTAACCCAGAGGTGTTTTTCTATAGTGGAAATGTACTTCTATGGTGACCCAGAGGTGTGTTTCTCTGGTGACCCAGAGGTGTGTTTCTATGGTGACTCAGAGGTGTGTTTCTATGGTGATCCAAAGGTATGTTTCTATAGTGACCCAGAGGTATGCTACTATGGTGATCTGGAGGTGTGTTTCTATGGTGACCTGGAGGTGTGTTTCTATGGTAACCCAGAGATGTGTTTCTATAGTGACCCAGAGATATGTTTCTATGGTGATTCTAATTCCTACCAATTTGACAACAAATATTAATTATCATACTCTGCATGTTTGCTTCAGGAGGGAAGCTCTTGGTTGCTAAGTTGAATCTGGCCCAGGACTGTTGGCCAAGTCAGCAGAGGCAGATAAAATATTTCTGCACAAGCAGCAAAAGGGTGGGTAGTCAGGGGCACTGATGGAAACTATTACTGAGGCAGAGGTGAAGGAGTGACCTTGGCTTCTGCCACCACCCTAGATCCAAAATGTAATTGATGGAGGAGGGTCATCTGTCTATGTGCTACTTTCATTGGTTAATAAAGAGACTGCCTTGGCCTTTTAATAGGGCAGAAAATTAGGTGGGCGGAGTAGACAGAACAGAATGCTGGGAAGAAGGCAATGAGGCAGACGTCATAGCTCTCCTCTCTGAGATGGATGCAGGTTAGAATCTTCCCGATAAGCCACCACTTTGTGGTGTAACACAAATTACTAGATATGGGTTAAAGCAAGATATGAGAGTTAGCCAAGAAGAGGCTAGAGATAATGGGCCAGGCAGTGTTTAAAAGAATACAGTTTCCGTGTTATTATTTTTGGGGCATAAGCTAGCCAGGCGGCTGGGAGCCAGGTGGCAGGAAAGCAGCCCACTGCTCCTTCTACATGTAATGGTCTGTCCTGTCCCTTTAAGAGACAAGCCCCACCATGAGGGGCATTGGGGCATTGGGTCCAGCCAGGGAGCCATGAGGCAGGTAAGAGACAGACAGATAGGCACACCATGCAGAGTGAGGTTGGATATTTACATTTACTTAGTGGGTTATGGAAGAGAAGAGGAAAGGGGAGAGGTAGAAGGGGTACAAGGGGGGGGAGAGAGGAGAAGCTACCTCTTTAGAAGAGAGATAAAAAAAGAAGGAAGGAAGGTCCACTTGCCTCAGGGGACTGTGGGGAGTGGGTGGGGCTTGTCTCTTAAAGGGACAAGACAGACCATTACACAAACCCTGGCCTTGACACCTCTCTTCCTGGACTACACTGTCTGGGGTAAATAAGGGCAGAGATATGGGACAATATCTTTCTTAGTTTTTTTTTTTTTTTTTTTTTGAGACAGGGTGGTTTCCCTGTATAGCAGCCCTGACTGTCCTGGAACTTGCTATATAGACCAGGCTGGCCTCGAAATCACAGAGATCTACCTGCCTCTGCCTCCTGAGTGCTGGGATTAAAGCTGTGCACCACCACCACCTGGCTTGTGGGGCAATATCTTAAATAGTAAGCAATTTCCACGCCCTGAACATCAACTACCTATAATATACTCTAAGATACTCTAATATACCCCTAAGATAATGAGAAAGTAACTACACTATGTTTTAACCTTGATCCATGCCCTTCTGCTCACACCACATCCTTCTGCTCACACCACATCCTTCTGCTCACACCATACCCTTCTGCTCTCACCATGCCCTTCTGCTCACACCATGCCCTTCTGCTCACACCATGCCCTTCTGCTCACGCCATGCCCTTCTGCTCACACCATGCCCTTCTGCTCACACCATGCCCTTCTGCTCACGCCATGCCCTTCTGCTCACACCATGCCCTTCTGCTCACACCATGCTCTTCTGCTCACACTATGCCCTTCTGCTCACACCACGCCCTTCTGCTCACACCATGCCCTTCTGCTCACCACTGATAAATGAAGGGGTCTGTGCATGTTGAGTTCTCCTGTGGCTAAACACTAATCTGCTTGGCTCTTTCCTTTTCTCTTTCACTTTGCCCCAACCCCCTTCCTGTGATTCTGACAGAATCTTTGCTTGACTCGGGACTGTAATGTTTTCCTCTCATTATCAACTAATGTGTGTCATCAAATAACATGCTTAAATTCCAGAGACAGAAAATTACAAAATGTTGCATGTTGAGAAGATTGATGACTTCATCACTGTTTCCACACAAAGGCATTAGCAATTAGAACCACATTTCACTCATGCATCCCTTTATTTTCCAGACTAACCGACACATTACATGTAATTTGTCAGAATTATTGAGAGCTGTGATTCACTCATGCGTCAGTACTAAGACACACTGTCTGAAAGCCTGGGCGCTGTGATGAACTTACAGCAAACCAGGTCCTGAAGCCAAGGCAGAATCAGGGCTGCAGCTGGGGACCCAGGACGTGTGCAGACAGCTCATTCCATCTTCTGTCCCTTAGAACCTTCCCAGGGCCCCTCCTTAGCACAGTGTAGGGAATCTTGGCATTGGAGCCCGCCTACTCCTCCAGCCCCACCCCCTCTGTTTCCCTAACTGCTCCTGAGCTCCAACCACAGGTAAGTCCTTGCATTCCTCTAGCTCTGGGGCTTGAATGCCTCAGTCTCTCCAATGAGCCATCCTCTCAGTTTGCCTACCATGTTCCACGTGCACACTTCTTTCCTGGCTTCACTTCCCCTCCTTGGGGACTCCTTGTCATTCCCTTGGGAAAATGTCCCCAATCCCACTAGGCTGTGATATGATGTGATATGATATATACATATATATGATATGTAAAAGTGATATATATGTATATCAGATGATATGTAAACAGTGTGTTTGTGTTTCTGTTTCCTGTACTATGAATTACCTACAGACAGAAGCTGGTCTCCTTGTGTAGGACTCCCAGTATCTAGCATGTCTCTTGACATATAATGGCCCTTTGATAAGGAACCAGGAACTACTTAGAGATGGGAAAAATAAGAACAACGAAACAGCCAGGCCCAGGATCAACAGACAAGTAACAGATCAGAAGAGCTTTCAGTACTGTCTGCCTTGTTTGTCTCCAGAGCTGGTGATGGAGCCAGCCAAACCACTATGCCCTGAGCCTACCTCTAAGAGTCAGATTCATAGAGACAGAAAGTGGAACGGCAGTTGCCAGGGGCTGGGGTGGTGGATTTAATGGGTGTGAAATTTTGGTTGGGAGAGGTGAAAACTTCTAGAGATGAGCGAGAGTAGCATACTTCATGCTACAGAACAGTCTATAAAATGGTTAAAGAGGTACAGGGGGAGTTAGGGGGAACACTTGCTGAACTCATATCTGCTCTGCATGGCCAGTTCGCCATCTATGAGAACTGGATGCTCAGAGCCCCACCCTTCCAACAGATGGACTTGCCTCTAGTAGATCAGAGAAGGGCAAGAAAGAGCTGTGCTCCCCCAAAAGGAAGCAACAGTTCCAGCAGAAACAATTGCTGCTCTGCATAAGGGGCAGTGTGGACCCTGGTCACTGTGGTTATCAAGCTGCACGCATTCCTTTCCATCCTGCCCATAGCCATCTGTTTAGTAGTATTACTGAATACATCGTATTACTCCTGGACTTTGTTGCCTAGTCTAAATGCTAAGCACATGGGTGCTTCTGGGATTTGCAATTGGAAGGAGGCAGTAGGTAAATCTTCATTTTCACCTAGGTCCTCCCATGTTTTCTTCTATGAGGCCTTTTTTTTAATCTCTCTGGTTCTTGTATTTTCTCAGGCCCCTTGATAGGGAGGGGCAAGAGCAATTCTCTTTCCCAGATACATGTTAGGCTCATCTGAGCAGCTCTAAACCATACTTAGGACAAGGCTGTATTCTAGAACAATTAACTGGGAATCTTTGGAATGGACATGAATGCTTTTTAAAAGCTCCAAGATGATTCATTCCAACACAAACATAAGAGGGAAAATCATCTCACCTCTTTTAGTTCTAAAGTCACAAAAGTCTGGAACTAAAAAGAAAGCTACAAATTCGTGTACAAACAAAAGTTTCCTTTTCAATATTTCCTTAGGAAGTGTTTTTCCAGATGGTATTATGAGTTCCAGGGTATGTTTTATGAGACTGCCATTTGGAAAAATCAGGCTAATTTATAGTGCCAGAAACCAAAAGTACCATACTGTTGTACCCCATTAATAATACAATGTTGTCCAGTGTGGTGACATGCACTTATAATAGGAGCAATTACTGAGGTTGAAGCAGGAAGATCATGAGTTCAAGGCTAGCTTGTCTCAAAAACAAAAGCCAAAGAAAAAGGAATGTTTGGATTATTTTGTCAAACATTCAATAGATATAAGAGACATCTATTTTTAAATGTATTTTAAATTTCTTTGCAGGGCTGGACATCCTTAAAGTTAGCTGTTTGGATTTCCTCCTGGGTGACATATTTTTTTCAAAATATATGTGAGTTATGTTGATCTATAGGTGGATTTTTTTTTAACATCACCATTAAGCTGTTATAAACATCCATCGTTGCTGAGAACTCCTGTGTATTGCATACCATACTGGTTCTTTACAAAAACAAATGTTAACTTTTTTTAAAACCAAATCTCACCAGGCGATGATGGTGCACACCTTTAATCCCAGCACTTGGGAGGCAGAAGCAGGCAGATCTCTGTGAGTTCGAGGCCAGCCTGGTCTACAAGAGCTAGTTCCAGGGGCTGTGGAGATGGCTCAGTGGTTAAGAGCTCTGCCTGCTCTTCCAAAGGTCCTGAGTTCAATTCCCAGCATCCACATGGTGGCTCACAACCGTCTGTAATGAGATTTGGTGCCCTCTTCTGGCCTGCAGAAATACATGTGGCCAGAGCACTGTATACAAAATAAATAAATATATAAATAAATAAATAAAATTTTAAAAAAAAGGAAAAAAAAGAGCTAGTTCCAGGACAGGCTCCAAAGCTACAGAGAAACCCTGTCTTGAAAAACCAAAAAAAAAAAAAAAAAAAAAAAAAAAAAAACCCAAATCTCTAAAAGATACTTATTATCCCCAAGTATAAATGAGAAAATTAGAGTTCAGGGAGCTTAGCAGAGCTGCTTCTCTAGCTCTTTAAAGTCACTAAAGGTCACAAAATTATAGATGGCAGAGTTAAGTTTAAATCCAGTTCTGGCATGCTGTAAGGGCCTACTATTAGAGCACACTTAATAAAAACCCAAAACAGATACTGCAGTTCAACCTGAAGACCAGAAAAGCAAAGCAGCCAGCCACTGGCTCTTACCTCAACCTCAGTACGAAATGGTGATCCTGCCCCCAAGAAAACTCAGAATGAGACTAAGACTGAGAGCTGTCTCCTCCCGTCTTATATTCCTCTCTAGTTCTGGGATTACGAGCGTGCACCACTACTGCCTGGTTTCTATGGGAAGCTAGTGTGGCTACTAGGATTAAAGGTGTGTCACTGCTGCCTGGTATGTAAGGCTGGACAGAGTGGCTGTTTTACTTTTCTGATATTCAGGCAAACTTTATTTATACAAATGAAATGCCACTACACGCTATAGTGATTTTTATTCACGTTTTATAAATAAAGCTTGCCTGAGACCAGAAGACTAAGCCACTAGAGGCCAGGCAGTGGTGTCACACACTTTCAATCCCAGGATTTGGGAGACAGAGGCAGATGGGCCTCAGTTTCTTTATTTTATTTTCCAACAGTATTTCATGTTGAAAAGATATCTTCCACCATTGTTTATACACTTGGGAAAAGAGGTATTGAGCTTCCTAGTTTCAAATTTTTACCATTACTATTTTTTCAGTCCTCGGCCAATTTTCTGTTTTTAAACTTAGTAGCATCTGGCTTAGTGGAATTTTGTTCATTTATAATATTTTAAAGTTATGCTAAGACATGGTCTTTAATGAGGCATTTTATATGAAATTATTATGAAATAGAGTTACAATAGGAATTAATGTAGTGGAGCTAAGCATTTTCTTTAATGTCCTCTTTTGCCTTTGATAATAAATTTTATTGAGTGCCATGAGCCACCTTTTGGGGTGACTTCTGCCATAGTCCTGGCTACAGCAGCTTCATATGTTTCAGGGTAGAGGTGTGTGAATTATAAACGTTAGAAAAGAAGAACAGAGATAAGAAAGAAACACAGAGACATAGAATAGTACCAGGTGGGCAATTCAGCGAACACTGAATGCTGAATTTGCCCGTGTTTATTTTTCTTATGCTTTTATAAGCCAATAGAAAAGGGGGGAAAGAAAGCAAAAGACCGCTTTAACATGATACAAAGGACAACCAGAACAGTTACTTGCTTCAATACTTGAGACATCAAGTCACTATTTCCTGAGTAAAGCATTTGATGCTTGTAGCAATAAACACACCCTAGACCAAGTATCCTGTAGGCAGTCACACCCTATGCCAACCCTCCTACTTTAAATGAAGGACTACAGGAGTATGTTTGAATTCTCTGACCTTTGGTCAGAATGGAGCAGATCCACTTCTAATGGTCATCTTAATGTCCAAAACACCAAGTAACCACACCTAGGTCAGGCTACACCTGTTAACAACTTTGAAAGAGCAAAAATTAAGCTCAGACTCTCTGACCTTCAGACAAGGTGGAACAGGCTCACATCTGTGTCCCAACAATTGAGCCTATCTATCTAAACAGTATCTAACCCCTCTATGGCTAATCTGACCATCTATGTAGCTGAGGAAATTTCATTTTGGACTCAGGAGACCAAAAGAAGTTTGATGACATTCAATTTGGTTGAGTTTCAAACAAGACGGCTCTCATCTTGTTCAATAGTTAAGAACACTTGTTGCTTTTGCAGAGGACCCAGGTTCAGCACCTAGCACCCACATGGTGGCTTACAGTTATCCATAAATCCAGTTCCAGGGAATCCAACACCCTCTTCTGACCTCCAAGGGCACATGCTACACATACATACATGCAAGCAAAACACTCACACATAAAATAAACTGAATATAAAATATTTTTAAGAAAAATAATATTGACTAAAATTTAGAAACTAGAGATTCTTCATTCATGTTGACTTTTCTACACACTTTTAACATACTATTCGTATTCTATTTGTAGCTATTGTGCCTGTGCCATCGATTTAATTATCAGACAGACTTATTTAAACAACCTCTTCATTTGAAAGACAAGAGCTCCTCCTACTGTCTTCCTAGACTAATGCTCGTTGTTACACCATGCATATCTCACCTACAAGGGATTAGACTTCATATTGTTAAAGGCAGAGTGATGGCTGGAGATGTAGCTCAGCTGGTCTGGTGCTTGCCTAGTATGCATGTTCGATTCCCAGAGCGGCACAGAAACAGGCATATGGCACATGCTGTAATCCCAGCACTTGGGAGGTAGAGGCAGGAGGATGAGGAGTTTAAATGCAGCCTGGGACTACATGAGACCATACCTCAAAACACAAAGAAGAATATAAGCCCATATTTCTCGACATTTAGTAGTTTCTTACATGCAACAAAAATCAAAAGTGGGGCTGGAGAAATGGCTCAGTGGTTAAGAGCATTACCTGCTCTTCTAAAGGTCCTGAGTTCAATTCCCAGAAACCACACGGTGGCCCACAACCATCTGTAATGAGGTCTAGTGCCCTCTTCTGGCCTTCAGGCATACACACAGAAAGAATATTGTATACATAATAAATAAATAAAATCAAAAGTGATTGAGCCAAGTGAGTAAAAGTGCTTACCGCCACGTCTGCTGATTGACATTTCATCCCTGGGACCCACGAGGTAACAGGAGAGACCTAAGTCCCACAAGTTGTCCTTTGACTTACAGACACACACACACACTTAAAATTTACAAAAAAAGAATTAGAAAACATTATTTTCTTTCAATTGTGCTACCAACTAGCTATTTGCACTCAAATAAGTATCCAAATAGCAAAGATTTTTCTGGTATTCATAACTAGACACTATATGAGAAGTATAGATTTGCCCTGTGCTTCTTTCTCTCCTACTTCTGGAAAACCAAAGACATAAGTTATACTTCTGGCTTTCGAATGACTATTTGAACAACCTTGCAAATAACTTAAGTCTATTGGATCTCAGTTTATGTGAGAAAAGCAAATGTCTATGCAGGCCCACTGGGCTGTGGGGGGGGGATTAAATATTACGTAAACACCTCGCATGTACTAGGCACACTGTAACGTGTTATTAGCTCGTTCTTTCTCATTAGCCATGACCTCGGGAAAATAAACATCTTACTCTGGGGAGGAAGAAATTAAATAGTGTCATTTTGGTACTCATAGTACTCCCAAACAATCATTATAATACTGGGCCCCAAGTCACTAGTGTAGAGTTTCCTCAACCTTAGCCCTTTAGCTGGCATCTCTGACTTCTACTCTCTACATCCCTGCAGCAGCCCTTTGGTTATGATGATCCAAAACATCCCCTGACATTGCCAAGTGTTCCTTTAGAGTATATGTTCTCAACCTGTGGGTCACGACCTCTGAGGTTGGACTGATCCTTTCACAGGGGTCACCTAAGGCCATCAGAAAACACAGATACTTACATTATGATTCATAACTGTAGCAAAATTCAGTTATGAAGTCCCAACTAAAATAATTTAGTATTTTATTTAGTATTTAGTATTAGGAAGATTGAAAATCACTGATGTGTACCAGAACCAAAATCTACACTCCTCACCCCTGGCTACTAAGAACCACAGCATTAGTGGAACATGAGTGCTATTTCGAGAGAGGAACTGTAGGAGATAATAAAATTTGGAGAGACCATAGGCTGAGGCCCTAATCATAGCAAAAGGAGGGAAAACCTCTCCCTGCCATGTAGGACAGGGCGAGAAGGAGGCTGTGTCTGAGCCATAAAGAGGGTCTCCAGCAAGAAGCGAACCAGCCAGTTCCTTGATCTTGGACTTCTCAGCCTCAACAAAGTGGAAAGCAAATTCTTGTTATTTAAGATGCCTAGACTGTGATTTTATTCATATATATATATGGCAGCCATGTGAATATCAATTTTTAATAGAATAGGAAATCTGCAAAACATCACAGTATGTATTGTTTAGTTATACACATTTCTTTTTAACTTTCATTGTGTTTATTTTGTGGGTGTGTCAGTGGACAGCTTATAAAAATTGGTTCTCTCCTTCTGCCATGTAGGCCCCTAGGATTAAGTTTAGGTCACCAGACCTGATGGCAGTCTTGCCAGTCCTAAGATAAAGTTCCTACTCCAAGTTTCAGTTAAAAATGTGAAAATCCAGAAGCTGAGGAGATGGCTCAATGGGTAAAAGCACTTGCTGTGTATGCCTGTAACTCCAACACTGAGGGGCAGACACCGGAGGATTCCCAGGGCTCACTGGCCGGCCAGCCTACCGAAACAGTGAGCTTCTGGTTCAGTGAAAAGCAGCGGTGCAAGAAGACAGCTGACATTCATTCTGACTTATACACACACACACACACACACACACACACACACACACACCGCGCGCACGCAGCACGTGCTTATTTAAAAGCCATTCTTCTGTACATAGAAAATCTTTTAAAGTT
Organism: Microtus agrestis; assembly: GCA_902806775.1. Taxonomy (NCBI): domain Eukaryota; kingdom Metazoa; phylum Chordata; class Mammalia; order Rodentia; family Cricetidae; genus Microtus; species Microtus agrestis. The sequence continues at coordinate 670,949 of CADCXT010002121.1, forward strand.
ATAAATAAGGGCTGGAGAGATAACTCAGTGGTTAAGAGCATTGCCTGCTCTTCCAAAGGTCCTGAGTTCAATTCCCAGCAACCACATGGTGGCTCACAACCATCTGTAAAGAGGTCTGGCGCCCTCTTCTGGCCTTCAGGCATATACACAGACAGAATATTATATACACAATAAATAAATAAATATTTAAAAAAAAATAAAGTTATAAATAAGAGTCCGGAGAGATAACTCAGCAGTTAAGAGGTCTGGCCACTCTTCCAGAGAGCCAGAGTTCAATTCCCACCACCCACGTGGCAGCTCATAACCGGTTATAACTGTAGTCCTGTGGGATCTGATGCCCTCTTCTGGTGTGCAGATGTAAATGCAGACAAAACATCCACATGCACAAAATAAAATCTTTAAGAAAAATAAAATTATAAATGATCACATTTAATCGGGAAGCCCTGTAAGGCAAGCTGGAGAAGAATAGAAAACTGAGGTCAACCGAGGGACTTGCTCTCAGAGTTGCACAGCCAGCTAAAGGAAAGATATGGAACAGAACCCAGACTGCCAAACTTGTAGTGAGAAGGTTCTCACCTGCTGTTTTAGGAAGATCTAAGTTCCAAAAGAACAGGGACATCGAACAGCGTAAGAGGCCTTCAGTAGTGGGTCTATCATTAACATGTCATATCAGAACGTTAGGTAAAGGAGTAAGACTTAATTTTTCCACATTGACTTGGTAGAGCCATAGTTCTCTGGAAATGAATAAAGGGTAAGCAGAAACCAATTTCCGAACAGCCAGGTTCTTTGCCCCTCCGGACAACTGAACATGCCTCTCTCCTTTCCTCCACTAACCCCTGGAATCAGTCCAACTGCCCTCTGGGGACGTCTTCCAGCACTCCCCTGGTAGGTGTATTTGTTCTTCTGTAACCTTTCGCATGTTTGTTCCTCATAATCCTCCCCCATTTCTGTTCCATCCCATAACCCCATCCCAGAGATGGCAACTGTTCATTTTGAAATGGGCAAACCGCAGCCCGGGGCACAGTGTTTACCAGTTTAGTACGTATTGCCTGATTTGACGGGGACTCGGCGGGAATTCCTACAGAAGCCAACAACTCACTGTTTTCCAGGTGAAGGGGAAACTGAACTGCCCACTTCCTTGTTAGCATCTGCAGGGGTTTTGATTTTCCACTGCAGGACAGCCAGGCCTGAAGGCCCGAGCTTCCCAGTGTGACAGGCTAGTACCGGATGGAGGGTAGTGTGCTCAAACCTATCACTGTTTGACTCCAGCCCTCGAGTTTTTTCTGTCATGGCCTGCCACCAGCTGTGTCCCCAGCCTTCCTCAAAAGTCATGCTGGACCCCTTAAGTCATTGACTCCCCAGAACCTGATCTTGCCGGTCTTGATTCAGGGAGCTGGGCATGAATTACCCAATTATTTATATTTTTAGTTAGCACTCCAAATGATTCATATTATCAAAGAAGGGAGAGAAATTTTGTTTCTGTCACCTCTAGGATTAGGACTTTTATTTTCTTCAGTGGCTTTACCTGAGTTAACTTTAAACCATATCACGTATGTTCCATGAAGAAAACAGCTGGTCTTAGGACTATTTAACACGTATTATTTAGAACAGCGCCTTCGTTTTCCTGGGTCAAGCGACAGGGCTCTGGAGATGAAGGAACTCTAGAACTGCTCTAGTCTCGCCAGGGACGCGATGTGCTTCTGGGTCCGAGCTGGTACAGCCTCCTCAGGATTCCTGACAGGGGCGAAGCGGTTCAGGAGGTTTTCCCTTTAACCAGAACCATCTCTGGCAGCCGACTCACGTAAAGGAGACCTGAGGGGTAAATGGGTCCTGCACTTAGTCCTATTTCACCAAGTCACCCTCGAGCGATGGGTGGAGCAGGAGTCACCATCAGGGCTAAAGGGGACTCTTGCAGGAAGTTCCAGGGAACTTTTTTAGGGGGCGAGAGTGGAATCTGGACCAAAGAGACAACGGGGCCCTGAAAGCTCAGTGTTCCCTCCCACGTGGAGTGTGAAGTACTCCATAAAAGGCCACTTCGCAACTTTCCAAAAGGTTCGCACACGCCCTCTCGGCGCCGAGCGGACCCCGAGGTGCTGACCTAAGACGCTGGCTGATTCACGCGAACTTCCTGCACAGGCGCATTCCAGGCGGGACCGCGCCGGCGGGCTCGGGGGCGGAGCCGGTCCAGTCACGTGCGGCCCCGCGTCCCTCCGCGATTCCCCTACAAGGACTGGAGCCGGGGCCCCCGCCCCTCGCCGTGCTCTGGAATGCCGGCATTGGAAAGCCGCGGGACGGACGCAACCATCTGCGGGAGGAAGGGGGGAGACGATCGCAATTCCAGAAGAGACGCGAGAAAGACGAAGAGTCAGTAATTGGAACGAGAGCTCCTCTACACAACCCACTTAGTTCTAAGTTCCGCACTCTGTGCTGCCCATGGGCGCCGTGCGCCCGCCAACCGCTCGGGCATCTTCCCTGGGGTCCCCTCCTGTCGGTGCCGGCCCACGGAGGCGGTGGGAATGGTGGCTAGGCTTCCTTCCGGTTTGCTGGAGGAGGCCGGAAGTGGCCGTTCTGGGGCAGCTGGATTTGTTAAGTCGGTGAGAGCGGCACAGAGCATCGCCGAGACACCCTCGATTCTCGCGGCTGGGCAGGGTGAGTGGGGCTGGCTTCGGGGCATGCGTGGCCCGTCCCGAGAAGGCGTCCCCGCGGGGCGGCGGGAAGCGAGGGGGAAGCGGGGAGCACACCTGGGCAGGTGTGCCTGCGTGATCGCGGGCGGCTGTGGGCTGGGAAGCCGCGGGCTGGGGCGGCCGGGACAGCCGGGACGCAAACTTGCTCTGTTTGCCAAACTTGGAGCTTAGGAGATGATGCTCAGCTCGCTGGCGCCGCACGCCTGGGCCCGCGAAACCGGAGCCCCACAGAGCTGACTCCGAAACTATGTTTGGTTGGTAACGTAAACTTGCCAGAGAGTTTGCAGATTAAAAAAAAACAAAAACCGTAGCACAGCCGCCCTCTGCAGCTGTTGTTGCAGCTGTACGGCTACGTGTTTAGTAGGAAGAACCCATTCAAATTTAGCAGCTCAGAGGGCACTCCTCTAATTAGAACTTTTTCTTTGATGTTTGAACGGGGAGGAGAGATTGGGGTTACGTTTGTCTCTCGAGGGGACTAAGGCGACTTTACAGAGTAGTGTTTTTAGTTAGAGTCGTTCAGTAGATACGTAAAATATTAGAACTTTAGAGATCGATCATTTAAGATTTTAACTTCTTAAATGCAAACGTTTGTATCAAAAGGTTAAAAAAGCGAGTTTACTGAAATTGCTGGTATTTTCTTTTTCCGAATGGCCTTGATAAGGATTAATAGAAAAGCAGTTTATCTTAAAAAGTGAGACGTAGCTGACAAGTCGATCCCGACAACTTTTTAAAAAGTGCTCGGACTTCTTGGGTGTGGCTGTCTGGGAGATTTGAATGGATTCTCAGCTGGAAGTGTGCCTAAGAAATGAAAACTTGGCTTTCCTTGGTACTGAAACACCCAACTTGAAAATATACTTTCAAAAACTGAATTTTCCCACACACCCCAAAATTTTTTCTTGGAAACAAGTGGCACTGATGAAATGAGACAGATTTGATCTGGAGTTTGAAGCAGGCCAAATACCTAGGTCTTATAGCACATTAGGAGGTTCTGGGATGGGAGTTTTTCCAAGGAATATATCACCCAATCTTAAGGGTTTTTCATTAAAAGGTATTTTAACATAACTTTTCCTAAGTATACTTGTTTTAGCTATTCGTTAAAGGATTTTTCTCTTTTACATGTGTTACCAGTTTTAGGAGCTGTGAGATCCTGCTATTTTAACTTAGGCAATCTCATGTATAATTTAGTATTGATTGGTCCCACTTCATAGCTTTCCACAGGCTTGTTATGGAAAAAATGTCACTATGGCCCAGGCTAGCCTAGAACTTGAGATGGTCCTACTTCAAGTACTAGGATTATATACCTAGTTGTGAACCGCCACACCCAGCTTTAGTTATAAATTGTACATTTCTAAAGATCCTGAAAAATCTGGTATGTATAGAAAGCCTCTCTGAGGATCTATCTTTTGTTTTCCCATGTCTTCGTAGTCCGATGTCTTCTTTAAGCATGGACTCCCATCTTAGCAAACTAACACACAAAATTGCACAGGCTGGGAATGTAGCTCAGTAGTAGAGTGCTTACCTAGCATGTGTGAGGCCCGAGGATCAATCCCCAGAACTGCAAAAAACAACCCTCCCCATATTAGTCATTGCTGAAGCACTGTTAACTTAGCTTAAAACATTATACGCCTTTCCATCTGTAAGCCAGAGTGACCCCACCACCTTCGACTGCCTTCCTTCTCTTTCTGATGCTTTGAAACCCTCATGTGTTCGCTAGAAGGCCAGTCTGCAAATTTCCCTGCTTTTCAAGTTTCACCCCAAAGATCTTTCCCAAGGCTTCCAACGTGAGGAGGATCTCACATGTTCCTCTCATGCACCCTAAATAAAAAATAGTCACAGTAATTGTAAAATATTTGCAATTTCACATGAGAATTATGTTTTACATCTTCACTTTTGGAGACAGTAGAAGAGTGTCTTAGAACCACAGCAAAGAGAATTCTACCAATTCTGTCAAACATTATCTCTTTGAGATCATAGCACCTTTCTCCACGTGATCCCTTTACCTAAGTTTATTCCAGCCATGCTTGTAGCTCGGTGTGAAAAAATAAACAGTTTCTATTGTTTTGTATAGATGCCTAATTGGCCATCCCACGGCTGTGAAGCTCCAAGTTTCTGCGTTGGAAGATACTTGAATCAGTCTCATCTCCTTGAAAAAGTTGAGGCCTAGGGAGTAACTTGCTCAGCGTTACGTTATCGGATTTGGAAAGAATTAACTGCTTGAATTAGGATGGAACATCTGACTCTTGATTATAAACAAAGTTTCTAATTTCCAGCTGATAAAGCCCTGGGTTATTTAGCCTCCCCCTCCTTTGTTTTAGACAAGGTCTTACTTTGTGTCCTTGGCTGTCCTCGATCCACCTGTATCTGCCTCCCCGATGTTGGGATGAAAGGAATTCACCACCATTCCCGGCTTCATTCTTTCATTATGTTTATGCACTGTTTTAGCTTGAGAGTCACACCTCTGAAGTGTCTGTAGCTCATGTCATAGTTGCATTTCCTTATAGTGGCCTCTCCAACTATATTTTAACTTCTTTAAGATGGGTCACGTATGTGCTTTACTTTTTTAACTTTTGACTAGTGTTCAATGCTAATAACATTTGATATGCATTAATATAATTAGCTGGTCCTAATACAATCATTTGAATTGAGCATGGGATGAGCTAAAGTTCTGGGTGAAGCTGTTGTTAATGCTAAATAAAACACCAGAAAAGAATCTTTTTGATTGTTTTGTAATGCATTTACTAATGTTTTGGTGGTTGAAAAAGTCAGTGGACTCTGTTGCTTCTGGGGTGTGGGGCTCAGGAACTCTGGTGGGGCTGTCCCTTCCTCTTCGCCACCACAGGCTTCTGGCTTGTCAGGATGACACTGGCCCTGGGGATGGCCGCTGCGCCCAGATTAAGGGGGTGTTTGTTCTTTTGGATCATGTGCCTGATTCGCTGAGGGTAGCCATGCATTCTTGTTGATGGTGGTCCTTCCGTAAGAAGTGTCTGGTTTTAGCTGACCAGGTCTGGGATTCATGACCACCATGACCCCTCTGCCCCCAGCCACGGCCTGCACTCCCATAGTCTTGCTGTGAGTCAGCCTGTTGTAGCAGGAGTTGCTGGCCTGCGGATTGCTGTGCGTTCTCTTATTCCCCTTGATCAGGAAACTGGAGAAGTTCCAAACCACTATCCATTGCACATGCGCAGACATGGCGGTATCTCCTTTCCCTGTGGCGGCTGGAGAAGGAAAGTGTGCATTTACTAATTTTTAAATGCATGGTTTAAATAATAGGAAATATAGTCTTAAAGGTTACATGTGACTTTTAACATGTTAAGCATTTTTATAAAGGAATTTTAAGAGTGCACCCATCAAATTTAGTTTTCCATGAGATTTTAAAGAGTAAAAATCTACCTTTGTCAGCCATTTGACTGATTCTCATCAGTTTTTCTGTTCTTAGCATAATTGACATTCCTGTGTCACTGGAGAAGGGAAACAATGTTGTCATACAAACAGGCTATTTTTGAAAATGATTTTTGACTTGCAAAGGTGGACTATGCTTAACACTGGAAAGCTGTGGACTAGTAAATATGTGCCACTCGCCGTGTTCGTGAGGGCATTTCAGAGGCGCATCCTGCCATACCTGCCGCTAGCCATTTAGATCAGGGGGAAAGAATGCAACTTTGTTTAGTAAATGAGATGTACGCCTCCACAGAGTGAAAAATACTATTTTACGAATGCTTTCAGTAGGTTGTAAAAGACAGTCTCCTAAAGGAGAAATAAAAGTAGGAAATTTGGGAATATATAATTTCTGTGCTGTGCATGGCATCTTTCCAAAGACATTCTGCTGTTCTGCCTACGTGCAGATGGATTGGATTGGTGACTGACCATCCGTTTAAGGATTTCCTACGAAAACCTGAAACCAGATTTCCATAGGGAGCCGTGTGAGCAGAGCTGCTCTGATGTTTCCGTAGCTGTTTGTGTGATGGTGTGGTGCGGTTGAAGAAGGAATGTAAGAACTAACTTCTTTTCTGTTTTTTATTTTTGTTTTTTTACCTCATAGGAAGCATTCTAGAGGTCACTTTGGGTGCTGGAATCTAGGTAGCGGTTCATTCTTTGCAGTCCACAGACTTATTTTTAGCACAAGGGCATGGTGCTTGCTGCATCATGGCTAAATGTTGTGTTCAGAACGTAAGCTTTAAAACTGTTATCTTGGTCAGAGTGGAGTCAGTAGTCCCTGTTTTAGCCCTGCCTGGAGGAATATAACTCAGCAGTGGCTTCGGCTTGCTGCAGGACTCTGCTGGCTGTCCTCTCCACCTCACCCCTGAAGAATGGTATGCTAGAATTTTATTATCTGATAACTCGGGGGTTTTCCACTTCAATCATTTTATATTGTGTTCACAGGAAAAATATTTTCATTTTATATATTAGATGTTCTTTTAAGTTTTACAGGGATAAATATATTAGAGAGCGAAGATAGAATCTGTGATCTTGAGGTGTTCTTTAAACGAAATTGCTTACAGCTTGTTCTCTGATTTCGACAGAGAAGCCTTAGCTGTATCAGTGTTGAGTGCAGAGCAGGTCTGTATAAAGTACGGTCTGTTAAGACTTAACTCCTAGAGAATTAACTTCAGTTTCTATGCCTTCATGTTAGCCTTTCAGCAAATGCTGTTGAGCGATGCTGAATCCAGAAATGAGGGTGCGATCTGAAATGTTCTCTGACTGGAAGAATAGCACCTGTCAGTAGAGGTTGGAAGGGAAGACCTCTTCCATTGGTCATTCTTTCTGATGGCGTGAGCTACAGGAGGCTAGGCTTCTGAACACTAGCAAACCCGTAGTGCTAATGTATAAGAACTGCTACTGTTTCCTGGGTATCTAAGGTTTTTTTTTCTCTCTTTCTCTCTCTTGTGTGCGTGCATGTGCGCGTGCACACACACTCACACACACATGCACGCACCTCCTTGGATTTTATCTTTCTTTTGTTGTTAGGCTCTATGGTAGTACCAGGGGTATGTATATAATCTTGATGTGCTGTGAACTTTGACTTGATGTTGGTGGAATTGGAAGTGATGGTCCTTTTATAAAAAAATCTTTCAACTTTAAGAGTGAATGAATTCAAAACTGAAGACTGGTTTTTCTTTTTTAGTTTGGTTGTTGGGGTGATGGTCCTGAACGGCTAGAAATCTTGACGCACTTGGGTTACCCCACTGAAACTTGCCACTGACTGATAAAAAGATAATTCCACTCATCTTCGTTAATCTCTGTTGCTATCCATACTTAGTAATCTTAGATACTGGTTTTATTTCCCTTGAATTCTTTCTTAAACAGGATCTAACCACCACCATGTCGAGCAAAAGGGCAAAGACCAAGACCACCAAGAAGCGCCCTCAGCGCGCAACATCCAATGTGTTTGCCATGTTTGACCAGTCCCAGATCCAAGAGTTCAAAGAGGCCTTCAACATGATCGACCAGAACCGGGATGGCTTCATCGACAAGGAGGACTTGCATGACATGCTGGCTTCGATGGGTAATGTTCACTTACAGTGTTGATGTATTAGCTAGGATTCCCTTAACGTTTTCATGATTCTTAAAGCTCTATGGAGTCCATCTAAGTGATTGATTTTGGAGCAGTGTTTCCCACTGGGGCACACGCAGAGTTGGGCTGAAGGGCTGTGTGTGCATGCAGGTATGTGGGTGCTGTCTGAGAAAGTGAGTGCATACAGCTCTTTCAGAGGACTTGAGTTGGGTTCCCAGCACCCACATTCAGTAGTTCACAACCACCTGTAACTCCAGCTGCAGGAGGATTCTCTGGGCACCTGCACCCTTGTGCATGTACCCCCCCACATACATACATAATTAAAAGTAAGTCCTTATAAAGAGAAAGTGAGAGATCTTGATTAAAAACAGTATCAATCCTTCGCCATCTCACTGGAATATTACATATTTATTGTAGATCTCTGAACTTTCCCCTTGTTTTGCTATCATGAACCCAAATAGCAAACAATATAGTGGTTTCATTTCCTGCTAGAATGTTTACAGTGATTAAGAGTTGGTTATTTCGTAATGTAATTATGAATATGGCTCCTTTTGTTTAGGAAAAAATCCAACTGATGAATATCTGGATGCCATGATGAATGAGGCCCCGGGCCCCATCAATTTCACCATGTTCCTCACCATGTTTGGAGAGAAGTTGAATGGTACAGACCCCGAGGATGTCATCAGAAACGCCTTCGCCTGCTTTGATGAGGAAGCCACAGGTTAGTCAGGGTGACTTAATCACAGTGCTGTTTTAGTTATGTGACAAGATACACAGTATTTAAAGTGTGGTGAGTTAAAATTTTTTTTTTTTTTTTTTTTTTTTTTTTTTTTTTTTTTTTTTTTTATTAAAATTCTATCTGTGTGTATATCTGCGGAGGAGGGCGCCGCTGTACAGATGGTTGTGAGCCACCATGTGGTTGCTGGGAATTAACTCAGGACCTTTGGAAGGCAGGCAATGCTCTTAACCACTGAGCCATCTCTCCAGCCCCGGGTTAGCACTTTTTGAAGGTTTTCTCCAGCTTTCTTTTCGTGTGCTCGTCACACACCTTACTCCTCCTCCCCTCCACATGAGTGTGTGAGTGTGACTTGTAGACTTTTTCTGGGCTTCTTAAGTATTACTCGTTTTCAGAAGTTTGTTGGTTAAATTTGCAACTTCTTTGGGAAACATACTTACTCTTTTACTTAAAGGTCCTGGCTGTCAGTACTGTGTTAAAGGAGCAGCTGGCCAGAGCAGCCTGGTAGATTGCTATAGACCACAGCATAGTAGTCTTGTGTTTGCCTGTCAGGCATCTCTCAACTCCATCCCATGTGCTCTCTAACCTCTATATTAGAATATTCCAAGAAGACCTTAGACTCTGGTATCAGGTGAGCAGGTTTCAGGTTCCTCTTCTGCTGTGTGATAGCTGTGTATTCTGGCAGGTTACTTTGGTAAGGTTCTGTTTTTTATTTTTGATGAAACTGGCAATACTATGATCTTATCTCACAGGGCTGTTATGAGGATGAAATGGGGGATGAGATGGGTAGCTACTCCCAAGCATGCTGTTGGCATGGAGCTGACTGAGAAGAAGGAAGTGCTTGGTGCGGTACTGCAGGACCAGAGCCTGTAAACCCAGCGCTCAGGAAGCTGAGTCTGGAATCATGGCTTTGGGATATAGAAGACTATATCCCCAAAAACAGACCATTAAAACTAAGAGTGTTAACTATTGGAATGCCTGGTCCTTTGGCAAAAGTAGACGAGAAAGCATATGGGGCCTGTTTTCTAAGATTTCCACAGTGTGTGTAGAGAGGGAAGGTGCCCTCTGGTTGCCGACATTACTACGTAGGCTAGTCTTAAGTGCCCGTGGTTGGCAGGGCCAGCTGGTGGAATCAGGCTCTCCTCGCTCTAGCTTTCAGGCTCCCCGCAGCATGGCCATCTTCTGATTTTCACATATGACCGCCACAAAAAAGGCACATGTGTACATGTGGGTGTGATTGTAGGCTTTCTCCTGGTTCCTCAAAAACAATAAGTCTTTCCTCTCTTTCCATGCGCCAAGTTCTTCACTTGTGTCTCTCTCCTGACACGTGCATGGTGGGCATATTTTAGTTGTGGGCTTACTCCCAACCACAGCTCATTCATGTGCGTTGGCTGGAGTGAGTGATTGATTTCTACAAAGCTACCCGTCTAAGACTTTAGGGGCCTTCTTTAAAAATGTAGGATTGGCGTTTCTTTGTTAATCTCATCTTGTTTGTCCATCTCACTTTGTGGGAAATGTATTCTTAGTGTATTAATTTCACACCCAGGAAGTTGTCAGTCAGTTTTTTGCTCTGTGACTAAGCCTGTTTCATTTGTTTTCCACCTATAGTATATTAACAGTTCTTAATCATTGTGCATACAAGTTACTTGAGCCCTTTAAACCTGCCAGCACTAGAAAGAAAGGAGGGCTAACACAGGGTCTGCTTCTGTTTTGTGAGTAGTTCCATTCTTTTTGGCAGGAGGGTTTTATGGAAATGTCAGGTAGCAGGTGGCTGCTATTGGCTTGTACAGTCTGTATGGCCTCTTGCTGAACAGCAAGCCAACAGGAAGGATGTGGGGCAGGCAGCAGAATAACGCCATGAGCATCTGGTTGTCTCTGTTAGGGCTGCAGGCCCGTGAAAATACATGGACTGTGCAGTTGGGTGTGGGTCTTCTCATCCTCCATTCTTTCTCCTCCAGGCACCATCCAGGAGGACTACCTGAGGGAGCTGCTGACCACCATGGGCGACCGCTTCACAGATGAGGAAGTGGATGAGCTCTACAGGGAGGCCCCCATTGACAAGAAGGGCAATTTCAACTACATCGAGTTCACGCGCATCCTCAAGCACGGAGCAAAAGACAAAGACGACTGAAGAGCTCCGAATTCCAGCTACATGTTCCCTGTTGTCACTGGGGTATTTCTGAGGTTTTTCTCCTAGAACCCGGTGCATGCCCTAGCTTACTGCTTTTTGCTGTCTGGTTTTGTATTTATATAATCTCAGCCCCTTTGGGCCACAAGTATCTTTATAATCAGACTGGAAATGGGACTTGGTGTCGTTATTCAACCAGAAAGTAAGGTAACGGGACTTACGGGCAGTCTTGTCCCTCCTGTGTAAGAACTGCAGCCCACACAGAGTCAATATATTTTTTCAGGGAAAGTTATCCACTCAATTTTTTCTGAATGATAATTAAAGTTTCTTGATAAAATACTTAGTCGTTTAAATTTATTTCCCACTTGATTTTAGTTTCACGTACGTCTTTGAAAGCAGGGCAGATGACGTGAGCAGCGTTCCTGTGAGCTTGCTTAGCTCCTTCCAGTGTTCCCTAACCTCTGCACCTGTTTATTTCTCCCCTCTCGGGGAAATCAGATTTTAACTGCCCTATTTGGGTTTCCTCGACTTGGTCTATCATTTTGAAAACAGTTCCTGCATAATTGTGAGCACTTGAGCAGCTTGAGATACTAGAGGTCCACGCTCTTGCTTTATCTCCTCCGACTTTAAACTTCTGTACATTACTTCCTGCCCCTAAAATAAGACCAGGCCACTAAATATACTAATTTTCATTTGTTGTATCAAAAAACTCTATTCAGCGCTAAAGGTTCTATGGAATGCTTTTAACAAAAAGATTTCTGTGTTGTGTTTCCAGCTGTCGGAAATACACATAGTATTTTTTGTTGTGTACAGTTTTTCCCTTATAGCAACCCCTATTGAAGGAATGTTTGTTTCTGCAGAGAGTTGTCGTGTGTGAGCTTTAAACACTCCTAACCTACCCACAGTCACAACAGCTGTGGCTGCATGCCTGGGAAAGTGAGGTCATCGTTTCGATCCTAAAAATAACTTCTGTTATTTGTGATAATTCAGAACTGTTGCTGAGCTAATCGGGGAAAACACTTGTTCTGTTTAGTTTTCTAATGTTTCAAAAATTCCCAAGTTTAAAAAGGTTTGAAGCAGGGGGGTTGGTGGGTTTGCTTCAACAAGATCCGTCCTTGAAGGAAACCATTACCTCATTTGATAAACAATTTCGGAATGCCTTTGAGCAGCAGGTTAGAGAGCCAGAGCCGCCAAGTGGAATGGGGGCAGGGGACAGGGGATCATAACAACTGCTCTTTGCTTCCTTCAAGATTACAGTCTCAGAAATCTGCCCTAATTTCCTGCTTGATTTTTTTTTTTAAGCAAAATAACTTTTTCAGCTTATCCACTCAGTGCTAGTCTTGCCGAATTTCTATTTCTACTGAAAACAATACAAACCCCAACCTACCATCTCCGCGTTAACACAGCTTCAGCCAGGAATAAGTTACTTCCACTCTAGGAAGAAAGTCCTACTAAAATTATCTCTCGCAGCATACAACCCCATAAACAGCCCTTAGGAACAGTAGTAGGTGGTCAGCCCTCAGTGAAATGAAACAGTTTGCTAGTGGGACTCTGCTTAGTAGCTGGGTTTTGTTTACACAAGAATGGCTGCCAATGAAAAGCTGTCAAAATGTCTCCTAGCAACGGACTTGACTACAGAACTAGTCTCTAGAGTTTCCATGATGAGAATGATCTCAAAAGCCCCAGGAAAGCACTCCAAGGGGCAGCACCCCACCGTCTGCTCATGGTCATGTTGCCTTTGAAACTCAGTGCCCAGATAGAGTGCGTCTGACCAGGGAACCTGAGACTTAGGGCAGGAAGTGAATGCATGCAGCTGGGACAAAGGGAGGACGGCCAGAATAAAAGGCAGACTGAGGAGAGGATGGAAGGACAAGTGGACAGGGACAGAAACAGTTACAGAAAGCTGGTTTAGGAGGAAGGAGGGTGGTCACCCAGTCACAGAGAAGTGTAAGGAGCTTTGCCATGCGTCAGCCATTAGGTAGTTCAGAATGCAGAAACCACAATGAAACAGTATAGTGAACAATGCTGACGTTTAGGGCTCTGGCAGACCTGCAGTTCCAAGTCCCACTTCTGCTACACCAGGTATTTGCGGGTTTAAGCAAGCTACTTAACCTTTGTTGACCTCTTTCTCCACTTCTAAAATAAATCTATGCTGTTCCTAATTGCATTTTATGATTAAAAGCAACATGGATCTAGAACTGGGTGTGGTTGAATAAACCCCACTCATTACCCAAGTAGATTTGTGGTCAGGCTGTTCTTAAATGCTGGCTTCCTCATCGGAAACAGGAAGGCTTCCTTCGAAGTTTGCTACAAAAATTAGAAGCTTGAAAACGAAGGTTCTGAATGCAGCAGATATGCAAATTGTAGTTTTTCTTATTTTGCTCACTAGCGGGTTCCTGAGAAGAAATCCTGAAGGGAAGCCAAGGCTTTCAAAGGGCCTATTCTTAACGATGAAGTCTTTTATAGAGGGGTAAAGTCTGGTCTTTGTCTGATCCACCCCTTCAGCCTCACTCCCTGCTTTTTTGAGAGGGGGGTCTTGCTGTGTTAAGTTTGCCTTGAGCTCAAGATCCCCCTGCCTGCTTCTCTGCTACTAGAATGCCAGGATTAAATGCCTGTGCCACCGCAGCCTGCCTGTCAACTGGTCTTACATCATGTAGGAAGTGTTAATAGACTGTGATAAACTCTTAAGATTTTATAAGAAAAATAATTATTTAAACAATGACTTAAGGACAGACTGCATTGAAGTGGAAAGAATACTCAGGATTAGACATAGGATCAGCATTACCTGATTCCTACCCATTAAAAACGGAAATTATTATCCATCTCTGACCTATTAAATACCAGCGCCAGATTTTCGAGTGCAGATTTAAAGCCACCCTCGGTTTATTTGGGGTTTTTTTACTTTACATCTTATATGTGTATTTGCTTGAGGGAGGGAGTTGCTCATTCCCTGCTGCCGGCATCTGGATAGTTTGCAGGAGTTGGTTCTCCTTGTGGGTCTTGAGACTCGTAACTCAGGTAGTCAGACTTGGTGGCAGGCACCTTCACCTGCTGAACCATCTCGCTGGCCCCTACCTTTCTGTTGTTGTAAGTACTGCTCAGTGCTGGACATACAATGGTGTCCCTATCTTCTAGAAATTGCTGATCAGACTTCTAGACTACGTAAACTCCAGAGGGAAGACCTTTTTAATTGTCTCCCCCAGCGCCTGGCACAAATTTGGGGGGAGTGCTTAATCAAGACTATTACTAGATTGACTATCCTTCATTATTTCAAAATAGTGCTCCTCACCTAGATTATCCCAGAATGAGGGAAGTTAAAAAAAAAAAAAACCTATCCTCAAGAATACACTATGCATAGTATCTAGAACAAATTCTGCGCAGTGCGTACTCATAATTCTATCCTTTCTTCAAGAATAATTCAAAATTGGCTGAGCCCTGATAATCTGCAAGTTGGAGCTAGGGAGAAAGTAAAGGACACTGGCTGGAGAGCGATTTCAAATCAGCGAAGGCGGCTCTGGAGCTCACGGGGCAGTGCTCAGCCTCCGCCCTCTTCCGTGTTACATTCCTTCTCCAGAACTGTTTATCTAAAGTTCAGTTCAACCAGGCCAACCGCCCTTTGCTAAACCAAGCAACCTCGGACTGGCCGCTACGGGCGCCAGGGGACCCCAAAACCAGGGCGGATCGCGGCCCACCCGGGTCAAATTCCAGCGCTGGCGCTCCGCCCTCGGCCGAGGAATGCGGAAGGACCGGGGGACCGGCACGAGAAGCCGGGGAGGCTGGCGGGTCGCGGGGCGACTGCGGCAGGAGGATGCAGTGCAGGTGAGTTGGGGAATCCGTACTCGTGGCCATCCAGGCTCAGTTCGTCGGGCCGCGCAGCCAGGCTAGTCGCCGCCGCTGGCCCCCGGGCCCCGGGCCCCGCGACACGCTAGCCGCACACCCCCCCCGGCCGCGGTTGGTCGCGCCCAGCTCGCTGCCGCTCCTTCCGCCCCGCCCCCTGGCCGGAAGTGCGGCGCCGCCACGGTCCCTCCGCAGCCCTCCGCCGATCGCAGTAGCCGTTCGGGTCGTCTCGTGCGTGTGTCCTCGGATCTGGTGAGTGGCTCGCGGCACCCCCACCCCGCGTCGGTCCCTCTTGCTGCGCCACGGCACCTGGAGCCTTCGGGCGGCGGGACCGCCAGGCTGGAGGAGAGGAGGCGGCTCAGGATGAGGCCCTGCCGCAGGTCCCGGCCCGGGCTGGCGAACCCTGCCCGAGGCCCTGCGTCGCCTGGATGCCTGACACCTGGTACCCGGCTGCCTGCACCTGCCGCGGCCGCAGGCTTCAGGTCCTAGTGGTGTGGCGGCGCCATCTACGCGCATCCGTTCTAGACTCTTTGGGGGAGGAGAAGCCCGCTGGTGCACCACGGTTCCTGCCTAAGGAAGCCTGGCACCGGTCCTGGAGTTCGTGGTTAGCAAAGGCTAAAACGAACCGCTTTCTATCCATTCTTACTGTACCTTGCGTCTTGCAGAGATTTAGTTCATCTATGAAAAGGACAATTCAAAAAAAAGCTGTAAAGAATTGAGAACTTACTAAGCAAAGGCTCCAAGAGGAAGAACTGGGTGTTTTTGGCTAGATGTCTTGGAGGAAGTAACAAAAGCGAAAAAAAAGAAAAGAAAAAAGAAATGTGGGCATCGTACCATGTGTCAGGAAGCACGAGAGACCAGCCCCCCGAATGGAACAAAACAATAATGGACAAGAGCTGGGAATGAGAAAGATAGGGTGGGGCAGGGCTCTATACAAGGTCCCGGGCCTGGACCCTATAAAATAAAATAAAGTAGTTAACTAAGTTAGGCCTTTTTATAGGTGTGTTGAAAACTTACAGAGAAATAATTATGTAAGGGACCTTAGGGAGTTCACTCTATAAGGAAATAACACGATGAAAGAGTCTTTAGGGGATCAGGTTAACAGCTTTTCGTTAAAGATGACTTTGCTGTACTGTATGTAGTCCTGCTTGTTGGAGAAAAACCACAGCATTTTCTAATTCGGTAGACCCCTACAGACTATCTCTTGAAGCCGTTTTTAGTTTACAGTCACGGAAAGTGGTGAGGTAATTTGCCTGGGATCAATTGAGAAGTTCATAGGATGCCACCAATTTCCACTGAACACAGACACACACGCGCGCGCGCGTGCACACACACAGGTGTCTGGTCACCCTTCTGAGTGCACAGCTTTAAGTTTGTTTCCGCTGTGTTAAATAAAATAAATTCTATGATAGCTGCCTCCGTACTTGTTTCTGCTTTAGTGAGACTGAGTTTACTGAACTTTGGTCTCGGAAGGACAGATCCCCAGGTGATGGTGGCTAAACTTAGGAAAGCCAAGGATGGGGCCAGTGTCTCCATTTTCCCAAGGTTAAGAAATACCATCTGTCTAAGGAGGAGTTTTATTATACCCTCATTATCAGTATCTTTGGGCTCTGGCTAGTTCCACATGGCAGGCAAAGCAAATCCCCTTCTACCTCTGAAGGTTGATCCCTGAGTCCACCGTGACTGGCAAGGGAGTGAAAAAGACAGCAAGCTTGTGGCGGGTGGGAGTGGGTGCAGGTTGGCGTTTTTTTTAGAGGAAGTAAACTGGCTTGAAAAACAGGATATCCGGGACAGCTCCTTTGGACTCTGAGTGTGGTGTGAACTCTAGACGTTTTTCCAGACTTGGGGAGGTAGCCCTAGCTACTCCATTGTTTCTGCTTCCCATGCTCGGATCCTCTTTGGACTATGGAAGCGAGAGAGGGAGGAGAAGGGAGGCAGAGACCTAAAGGCGCTTCTTTGATTCAGAGTATACTAGCGTGGCGAATGTCACCATTTTTTTGAACCCCAAAGTACACGTTAGCCTTGCTGGTCACCTCACCTAGAGTTTTCAAGGCGGGTATGTTGCCCCTACTGCTAAGGACACTAGGGGCTGGTGAGACACAGCCTGGGGCTGGACTCCCCCTAGGTATGCTTTCTGCCTCTTTGTAGCTTTTACATGGGAAACAGCGATTGCCCTCATTATAAGCTATTGTGAGGGTTAAATAGTCAATGCTTGTGACTTGCTTTCTCCTGTGTGTGCTGACTTAGAAAAAGCCTTACTTTAGGAGTGCTCACTCAGCTCTAACACCGTGAACACTTGTGTATGCAATTTGTTTTTGATGGAAAGAAGTTACTTATATGTATGGTCTTGCTTACCTATTTGGCACCTGCCCAGGTGCAAGGCAGTCTTCTAGGCTTTATAATCCAAGAAGAAAGACAAAAGGCTGTAAAAAGACTTTGTAAGTAAAAACTTAAGAATATTTGTAAGTTGTAATTTTCAATGTAATTCTACTAGTGAGTAGAAAAGAATAAAGGACTGAGTGTGTAGCACTTGCCTGATATGTTGGAGGTCCTGGTTTGGTCCCACACACTCAAAAATGGTTTTTAAAAGAAGAAGAGGAAGGCCATTCATAAACTCAACACAGTGGGTCAGTCTCAAAAATATTACATTGCAAGACTCCAGGCTGGCCTGGGGAGATGGCTCAGCAGTTAAGAGCACTAGCTGCTCTTCTAGGACCCGGGGTTCAATTCCCAGCACCCACAACTGTGGCAAACTCACAACTGTCTGTAATTCCAGTTCCAAGGAATCTGGCATCCTAACGGACATTCATGCAGGCAAAACACCAGTGCACATAAAATTTTAAAAAGTGAATAAATCTTAAAATAAAAAAAGGGAACAAAAGAAAGAAACCAGGCCTACACAAGTATATACATTTGCCTTTTGGTTTAAAAGACACTCAAACAAGAGCAGATCAAGTTAAGATGGTCTCTGGTAACCTCTATCGTAGCCCCTGGAAGCTGAGGCAGGAGGTCCTTGAGCTTCAGTCAGCCTGGGCAGTGTAGTAAAACTTGTCTCAGGAAAGAAATCCAAACAAGATTTGCCTGGGTAGTGACTTCCGGGAAACTTTCTGGAGTGATGTTTAACATTTGTAAGTGACTTGGGTTATTACATGGGTGTACACAGTTACAAAAGTGGTCGGTCAGATTTACGCACGTTAGAAGTGATAGAGATATCAGAGAATAGGGAACTGCCAGGACACGCAGAACACCTGTAAGGAAGGAAGGAGAGAGGGCACTGCGGTGTATGTGGCAAGCGTGAAGATACACGTATGGGGCAAGTGTGCCTGGTGTTAGATGTAAAAGCTGTGTTTGACTCTTTAAAAGAAAGATAATTATGGAACTTAAAAACCTACGTATGTAGCATAAAAACAATTATGTGTCATTACGTACATTAGGTTAATTTTGTAAAGCATCTTAATTTGACTGTATACTGAATTCTCTTTCTGATTGCTGCTTTCAAACTGTTGTCCTTGTGTCTAGTCATGTGATCCTCAGAATTAGAACAAACAGTAGCTCATCAAGGGAAACCCTGTGCAATTTCTAGATTCTGACCGACCTTGGAAAAGATGAAACCGAATGTGAAAAGATCAGTGTTAAACCCTGGAGCCACTCTGCCTTTACACTCGGTTCCTCCTGCTGCGACTCTGCCTGCTCTGTCCTTGCCAACAAGACTCACAACCCCACCTTGGGCATCTGCCATCCTAGTGTAGTTGGGCTAGAACGAGAAGTCTTCTGTGAAGGTTTATGTTTAGTTATGTGTGTGGGGTGTGTGCATGTAAAAGACTGAGTACTGATCTCAGAGGCCAGAGGCAGTGGATGCCCTGGAGCGGGGTTACAGGTGGTTGTGGTCTTCTCCGAGCAGAGGCAGTGGATCCCCTGGAGCTGGGGTTACAGGTGGTTGTGGTCTTCTCCGAGCAGAGGCAGTGGATGCCCTGGAGCGGGGTTACAGGTGGTTGTGGTCTTCTCCGAGCAGAGGCAGTGGATGCCCTGGAGCGGGGTTACAGGTGGTTGTGGTCTTCCTTCTCCGAGCAGCTTGCACTCTTGATGGCTCCAGCCCCTAAAATTTGAATCCTTTATGATTCCTTTGCCCACAAAGCCAGTTTCCACCCTTTCCTCCCTAATTGACTCACACTGAGTGATAACTTTTATTTTTCAATTTTATGGTTTCTGTTGTTTGGTTCAGTCTTTTAGACAGAACCTCATTCTGTAACCAGGCTGGCTTGGGGCTCATTGTGTAGCTCAGGCTAGCCTCGAACTTGTGGCAGTCCTCTTGCCTTGGCCTGGAGAATGCTGGGAGGAAGGACGTGAAGCCCCATGCCCAGCTTGAGTGGAGCCTCTGTGATACACACTTCTCAGCCAGCCTTTAAGCACATTTAAGGATGGAACTTTGAAGAAAGCTGCAATTAGAAAGCAAGAAAAACCTGCAAAGCAGTAGAGGCATAGGAAACAGGGTGGTGGTGGCAGGAGAAGAGCCTTGTGTTTGAGAGAACCTACCGAACTGGGGGAAATTCTGCCACAGTCGTATTTTCTTAACCAGAAAGAAAATTCCTAGTCACCTGACTGCTCCATTTGAACTTTCTAGAATTGTGTGGCTCTAATCTCAAAATGAAGATGTTTCCTCGTCTCACTATTACAGAAATCACATAACAGTGGCATTGCTGCTTTTCTGTTGGTGTATAACAAATTGCCCTCAATTTTGTTTTCAGTACCTGTAAGGCAATACCTGGGTTTTTTTGTTTGTTTGTTTGTTTCTTGTTCTTTTGTTTTTTTTGTTTTGTTTTGAGGCAGGGTCTTTATAGCCCTGTCTGTCCTGGAACTTAACTTTGTAGACCAGATTGATCTTGAATTTAAAGAGATCTAATCTTGGGATTAGAGGGGTGTGTCATCATACCTAGCTAATAAATTCCAGTTTTTAAAAGCCAAAACTCTCCAAACACTTTAGCCTTGTGAGGTTGTCCTTATCTGAAGGAGGATTGTCTTCTTCAGTGTGATTGACTCACACGGCTGGCCAGTTGCTTCTGGCTGTTGGTAGGAGGCCTAGCTCCCCACTTCCTGGTGTGAGCACCTACATACTGACTCAACAGAGGGGGGGGTGTGCAGTGTCTCTTGTGACAGTCAACCACCGTCATTTCATAACGCTCTGTGTTTACATTGGTCACTTCATGGTGACAGCTGTTGAGGAGCCTAACTACCCCTTGGCAAGGGAGGGAAGGAAGTTTGGTGCCATTGAGATCCATGCAGGTAGCATGAACATGGGGATGGCGTTAGGGCGTAGGGAGGGGGTCTAGTCTAGTTCTTCATTCTGCAGTAGTTCAAGATGTTTGAAATTCGGTTTCTATGTAAAGCTAATTTTTGAAGAGACATTTTAAAGGCCATCTTGGAGGGTACTAACCAAACCTTCCTACAGACTGCATGTAATTTACTGGCTGCCAGTCATTGGCTATGAGCCAGTTATTGGATATGTGTATATGTGTGCACATGCATGTGCAGGCCAGAGGACAATCTCTGGTGTCATTTCTCAGGTGTGTTCACCTTCATTTTAAGACATCATCGACCACTGGCCCACATGCATCACCAGATTCGGATAGGCTCAAACTCAGGTCCTCATGCTCAAAGGCTAAGCACCAACTGAGCCATCTTCCTAGGTAGCTCATGAGTCACCTCTTAGATGGATGAGGAAAATGGGGTCTGGGATGGCTAGACTAGCCAAAGGTCAAACAGCTGCTCATGTCAGAACTGGAGTTAGAATCCAGGCCTCCGCATCTCCATTTTCCCATAATGACCATCAACTTTGAAAAGCCAGGGGAAACTGGACATTTATACGGCCAGAGTGGGCTGAGTGGTTTCAGCCTTAGCTGAACACTGGAAACACCTAGTGCATTTTTAAAATTTTTATTTATTTTATTATCTCATGATTATGAGTGTTTGCCTGCATGTATATCTGTGCACCATGTGCATGCCTGATACCTCTGGAGGTCAGAAGAGTGTGTCAGATCCCCAGGGACTAGAGTCACAGATAGTTCTGAGCCTCCACATAAGTGCTAGGAATCAAATCCTGGTCCTCTGCAGGTACTCCAGCCAGTGAACCAGCTCTCCAGCTCCTACTTTGTGCATTTAAATTCTTGGCCTCCACACCAACATTCCCCTTCTGGTAGGCTTGACGAAGACCCAGGCATCGTTTTTTATAAACTTCATAGATGACTGATACATGACCAGCTTCTGGGAGAGCTGTGTTTATTGGCCATATGGTGATAACAAAGACTTGGGAAAGCATCAAAGGGAGCTTGGAAGCCATAGGCAGCATGTGCTCTGAGCATCTTTCCAAGCCTGGGGAAGCCTTACAGGCAGAATGAAACTCACTGAGTTCTGCTTGTTAATGATACTTTCCCTTGCTCTGACTTGGATATCAGACATTTGCATCACTTGTGACACCGGCTTCCTGCACCCCAGCCTGTGGTGTGACCCGAGAGCACAAACACCACTTTGTTCACTACATTAGGAATGTAGAGAAATAGTAAAATGTTTGAAGAGAAAATGGGTCTTGTTTTTATTAAAGGTGGTAATTTACATTCTGGGCAATGTTTTCTGTGAGTAGTCTCATCTGTAACTGTAGTCTAGGAGTAGAGTGTTGGGTTAGGTGGGCCCCCTCCACGTGCACACACAACATACACACACAAACACCACTTTGATTGAGCATAAAGGTTTCTCTGTTCAGTTGTGGCTAATAGAAGTTACTGCTGGCCGGGTGGTGGTGGTGGCACGAGCCATTAATCCCAGCAGAGGTAGGTGGATCTCTGTGAGTTCGAGGCCATACAAGAGCTAGTTCAAAGCTACAGAGAAATCCTGTCTTGAAAAAACAAAAACAAAACAAAACATAAAGATATTGGCACTTATTAACCCAGTCTGAGCTGCTACACCACACCACATACCCCGGGGTTTCCCTTCCATCTGCTGGTCGCTCACCGTGCAGTCCTGCTGTCCATGTAGTTTCTCTACTCTATTTCTGCTCTTCTGTGAGCCAAATGTAGAGGAGAATCACTGCTCAGAAGCCCACGTTTGTCTCCAGTGGGTTGTGAGCACAGCTGACCTGGGGTCATTTAATGTCTGGTCTTCAGTTACATCATTGGGAAGGCAGGCAGTTTCGTTCAGTTCAGGGCGTCTTGAACGTTATCCACTTGTGACTCCTCTTCTCCTGGAAAAAAAGTAAGCGTGTGTGTGTGTGTGCATGCATGTGTGTAAAATATGTATACATGGGGCTGAAGAATTGTCTCAGTGCGTGACGGCTGTTTCTGCCAAGCCTGGCAGCCTGTGTTTGATCTCAGAAGCCAAGCCCATGTGGTGAGAGGAAACCGGCTTTCAAACATTGTCAGCTGACATCCGTGCATATGTTGGCACACACAAATTTAAAAAATGTTTTTAAAAAAATCATGGTAGTGCATGCTTTTGATGCCCGCACTGGAGAGGCAGGACAGCTGGAGATAAGTCTACGTGAATGAGGAAGATGGGGCTCTCCATGGTGACAGAGAAATGAGGAAGATGAGCACATCTGAGAACTATTTGAGAGACGGGAGGGATTTGTGGAGGATGACTTGGCTTCCTGGCAGGGTGAGTGGGTGGACGGAGAAGTCTGAAAGCTGGGAAAGTTGAGAGGGAGGATAATGGATTCAGTTTTCAGCTTGTTGGTTTTGCGGTGTGTGTGGGATGGCCGAATGGGCGTGATTCCTAGGGAGTCGGATATGAATCTAAAGCACAAAGGTGGAGCACAAGCCTGGAGGTGTAGGCCTCAGAGCCAGAACAGTGAGAGTCGATGAGATCATTCAAGGAGAGCGCTTTAAGCCATGGAGGGGAATTTTGATGCAACCGAGAGGCAGAGACTGGCTTGCAGGTTATAAAAATATTCTTCATAAGAGCCAGGTGTGGTGGTACATGCCATAATTCCAGCACTGGGGAGGCAGAAGGAGAAACCCTATCAGCCTTGGATGCATGGTGAACCCTTGTCAGAAACGGCAGGGCATGAGAAACCTGGATGCCAAGTGAGTGGGGATGAAAGAAGAAGAAAATGCAGAGGGCCAGTCCTGGAAGGAGGACGGGAGCCACAGGAGTCGGCTCCAACGGTGGAAGTTCAGGAAAAGGGCCTGGAAGCCTTCCCGAGTTTGTCGCCTTGACGCGGCCGCTGTGGCAGAGATGGATGGCCAGCTTTCTGTGGGCTGGAGAGCGAGTGGGCGGTGAGGAAGCAGAGGTGCTTGTCTCAGAAAGCAAGAGGAAGGGCTGTTTTCTTCAGACTGCCGGTTTTGATACCTTTGCTCACTTTTCAACTGATGTGTATGTTTAGTTTTTGTAGGTGCCATATAGTTATATGAAGTAGATTTTATAGGTGCCATATAGTTATATGAAGTAGATTTTATTTGTGTGCTTCAGGGAATTGAACCCAGTACCTTGAACAGCTAGACAATTCCTCTCACTGAATTATGTCCCCAGCACTTAGGAGACAGAGGCAAGAGGATCATAAATTCAAGGCCAGCCAGGGCTATAAACATAGTAAGACTCTAAAGAATGTGGGGGGGGAGAGAGAGTTATGTATGTTGTATGTATGTATGTATGTATGTATGTATAACAAAGTTGGGTTGCTGGTGATGGTTTGAGACAGGATCTCACCATGCTGGGCTCAAAGTTGGGTTTCTTAACAAACAGTTTTAGGACTGGGTAATGACTCAGTAAAGTGCTTGGTCATGGTTCAGATCCCACATAAATGGCAGACACATAAGTGAACCTAAGATCCCAGTGCTGGGGAGGCACGGTAGCAGGGATCCCTGGAGCTCTCCACGCGTAGTGACACCCACCATCGGCCTCCAACTTGCACACACATCCGTGCGTGTACACAGACACTTTCAATAGAGATTTAAACACAAGCATTAAGGAAGGAGTGCTTAGGAAAGAGACAGTACATACCTAAGACATAAGAGAGTTGAGGCAAAAACCAAACTTGTGAAGAACTCAGATGCTTCCCCAGTCCCTGCTTACTCTGTAGCACATTCTGATTGAGCCTGTTAGTAATCGCATCCTTCCTTACCCATCAGCCTCCCCTCCTCTTCCTGCCCCTCCCCTTCATTTGGGGGTCAGACTGACTGCCGTCCCAGCTGAGACTGGTGCTGCCCCCAGCAGTTCTTTTCCACTAATCAAGCTCCTTAAGCTAATCCTTGCATTTAGTTCTACCTTCTTGAAGAACTCTAATTAAGCCTCAAAAATGTTTAGCGTAGGATATTTTGGGTTAGCTTTCAGCATGATAGAGTTGACAGATTATTTTTTTAAATGTTACTCATTAGTGAGTTTGCATAAATGATCAGCTGATAGAACTTATCTGTGCCTTCAGATTACTAATATCTACTAAATCTTGAAATAAGATTTAATACTTTTTGAAGTTTCTGCACCCTGATAATCTTCTCCTCGATTACAGTCAGTAATCCAAATTAGACAAAATCAGACCGAATTAGAAAAATCCCAGGTTTGACCGGAAACCACATTTGTTCTCCAGGGGCCAGTTTAAACACCCTGCTGTAGTGGTCTTGAGCATCTCTGGGGAGGGGTTATTATTGAGGGGCTTTCTCGGGGGTGGAGTCTGAACTGAGGCTCAAGATGGCGCCTCCATCCGAACATTCTACACTCTTTGGGTATATGGATGCCAGAGCCTGGAGTGAAGCCTTCACCCAAACACTTTTAATATGAGAAAAACTTGGGTCTAACAATTTGGGGATGTAAAGTGTCAAGGGGTGGCTCATTGGAAGAACGTATTATAATATGCATGAGAACCTGGGCTTATACCTGTGCTGCCTAATTTTAGTTTAATCTGAGAGAGGGAGCCTCCACAAGATCAGATGTAGGTAAGCCTGCAGCATTTTCTTAGTGGTTGTTGGGGAGGGCCCATTCCACTCGGGGTGGCGCCATTCCTTGTAGTTTTCCTGTTGGCTTAGTGACTGAATATAATATTGATATTTTAATTATCCTCTCCGGCCCACCACTCAGGCTGCAGCCTAGAAGGCATTCTGGTCCCACTGCCACAGCAGAACCGGTTAGGCTGTGTAGGTTTAAGCTAAGTCTATTGTTCTATTTACCAGTGAAGACTTGGAAGTCAGCTGTGGGAGTGAAAATCTGCTAGGTCAGAGAAGCTGAGAAGCAAGCAGCTGACCTTGGCCAGAGACACCACAAAAGACAAGCCTCTTCACTCATCCCAAAACCAAAAATAAAGCACCAAACTCTTAGTCCCTCCCTTTCCTTTGCTTTGGTCTTCTCTATTGAATTCCTGGCTTCTCTATGGCTGATTTCTGTCAGGTAGTTGCTGGCTCTGCCCCAGATTCAAGGTAATTTTATTAACAGTCCGAGTGTCACGGTGTGATCTAATATTCCACATTCATCCCTGGGCTTCTATCAGAAAGTCGTCCTGGGTTATGTAAGAAAGCAGGCCGAGCAAGCCAGTGGGCAGCACCCCTCAATGGTCTCTGCCTCAGCTCCTGCTCTGTGTGAGTGCCCCCTTCAGGTGCCCTCAGTATGCTGTGTAAGCCAAATAAAACCTTTCCTCCCAACTTGCTTTTGGGTTTTTTTTTTTGTTTTGTTTTGTTTTGTTTTGCTTTGCTTTTTCGAGACAGGGTTTCTCTGTGGTTTTGGAGCCTGTCCTGGAACTAGCTCTTGTAGACCAGGCTGGTCTCGAACTCACAGAGATCCGCCTGCCTCTGCCTCCCAAGTCCTGGGATTAAAGGCGTGCGCCACCACCGCCCGGCTTCCCAACTTGCTTTTAGTCCTGATGTTTTATCATCAAAATTATAATCCTAACTAAGACAAGGCTGCCACAGCAGCAGCCAGAAAAATAAAGAAAACAAAAGGAGGGGAGTGACCAGTAGTGACCACATTCTGTCTGTCTCTTCATTGTGTAACTTTCCATACAACTGCAGTCAGGTATCAAACTAAGTTACGGGGAGGAGAAGATTATGTTGAGAGTCAGCACCATGAAACTGGAGTACTTCAGAGCTGTGCTAACCCAAACATCGGTACACTGCGCGCATGTTTCAGGTTGATGGCAGAGAAACACCATCTGAAGAGAAAGTCCAAAGTTCCTTTGTAGACAGCTAACATGACTGGAGTGCGGCTTGGTTTCTATCAGCTTGACACAAACCAGGACCCAGTGTGGACCATAGTCCAGTCTGTGAAGTGTTGGAAGGCCCAGCTCCCTGTGGGTGGTCCTGGGTTGTATAAGAAAGCAGACTGAGCCGGTTAGGAGGAGGAAGCCAATAAGCAGCACCCCTCCATGGTCTGGGCTTGAGTTCCTGCCCTGACTTCCCTTTCTTCTCTAACTTGCTTTTGTCCGTGGTGTTTATCACAGTAGGAGCCCTAACTGAAACAGCTAGTTGTCGTTGTGGAGAAGGGGAACTCCCCTATGCTGTCCTCACTTCTCACACCAGTTGTACCTTTAGGTGTCCCTGGGGCTGGGATTCCAATTCACTGATGGCTGTGGTTCTCCCTGCAGGGCAGCGTCCGGGAGGTTTCCTAACACAGCTGCACTTGTCTGTCCCAGTGAAGTCATGGACCGTGTCAGCTCCTAGCAGCCATGTGTCACAGTGTGCAGAGAACTGCCAGCCAGGGAATGAGGGCTTTATTGCATAGGTATACCTAGCTCTCCACATGTCCGACCTCGGTGTCCAGCCCTGTTAGAAGTCAAGCTGATAACTTATGACCAAAAGCCTCCCATCATAACTCATAGTTAGATCATCTGGTGTGACCTAAGATAGTAAACATCAGGCAGGATGTCGCAGGAGCCAAGGACAAGGTTATATGCACCTCCCTCAGAACAGCCTTGAATTATTTAATACACAGGGAGTGCCTATCTCATGGGGCAGTTGTAGAGACGCAATAAAGCATTAGATCAAAGAGTTGCCATGGGCGGGTGAGATAGCTCAGGGGGTAACAGTGCCTGCCATGCAAGCCTGACAACTGAGTTTGATGCTGATCCCACGGTGGAAGGAGAGAAAGCGTTTCCAAATAGCCACTCACTTCCACACACTCACCTGCACTTTTAGATGTACATCATCATCATAATTGGAGCTGGAGAAATGACTCACTGGTTAAGAGCCCTGACTGCTCTTCCAGATAACCTGAACTGGATTGCGAGCACCCACACGGCAGCTCACAACCCTGCGTAACTCCAGTCCCAGAGGACTGCCCATATGTGCCGTAACTCCAGTCCCAGAGGACTGCCCATATGTGCCGCACCAACTGCATCAAGCAGAACACCCTGGCACAGAATTTTTAAAAAATAATAAAATATTTTTTTAAAGTTGTCCTAAGGGGCCGGAGAGATGGCTTAGTGGTTAACATCACTGGCTGATTCTTCTAGAGGACCTGGGTTCAATTCCCAGGAGCACATGGAGATGGACATTGGTCTGTAACTTTCTCAGAGGACCAAGCATCCTTTTCTGGTCTCCATGGGTGCTGCACACATGTGCACAGACTTTACATGAAGGCAGACTGTATGTATAAAAATAATAAAAGCTCAAAAATAATTTTTAAAAACTGCCCTGATATTTGTGAGACTTAAAGTTATGTATAATTCTTCATTCATGGCTTAGAATTGAACTTTGCACGCTGTCTAGTAATGGGAATACATTCTGAGAATCCCTTTGTTAGGCCGTCTCGTTGCTCTGCAAACACTGTAGAGTTTGCTTATACAAGGCCAGATAGAATAGCTTGCTGCAGACCTAGACTGTGGGTATATACCATTGTATATCCTGTCTGTCACATTGACCAGAACACCACTGTGCAGATATTTACACTGTTTAAAATGCAGCCAGGGCATGAGCCATACGTATAATCCCAGCACTCGAGAGATAGAGGTAGGAGGATCAGAGTTTAAGGTCATCCTCAGCTACATGTTGAGTTCAGTACCAGTCTGGACTACATGAGACCCTATTTTTAAAAAAAAATGGAAATTATCATTCTGTTTGACAGTTAAGTTGCTGCTGGCTGACAGTGGTGTTGGACTGCCATCAATGTGGAAGGTGATGGAGCGGGAGCAGTTGATCTTAACTGATCTTTAGAATTGTCAAATGAGGGAAATGCAGGGGTAGCTTGGAAGCCTACAAAAGGAAATTGGGTTTAAAGGTGAGCACCCGTATCTCTCTATCCTTGTACAGTATCTACTTAGTTCATACTATACACTATAATAGATACTATATTTTGATGATGAAAAATTGGGTTTCTGAAAGATTATTTCAGTGGTAGTAAGGGGGAAAGAATAAAAGTAGCGGTCATGTTTGGTTGTTGTGAGGGATAAACGAACCTAGAAAGGGTAAGAGGTTTGTGTGACAGAGCCTTTTTAATGATTCATTTATTTTATTTTTATTTTATGCGCATTGGTGTTTTGCCTGCTGGCATGTCTGTGTGAGGGTGTTGGATCCCCTGGAGCTGGAACTACCGACAGTTGTGAACTAGCATGTGGGTGGTGGGAATTGAACCCAGGTCCTTTGGAAGAACAGGCAGTGCTCTCAACTGCTGACCATCTCTCCAGTCCCTGTTACATAGTTCTATAAATCCCAATAGATAAGAATAGAATTAGTCTTGGGAGCTGGGTGGCACCTTTAATCCAAGCACTTGGGAGGCAGAGGCAGGTGGAGCTCCAGGTTGGAGTCCAGCCTGGTCTATATAGGACAGCCAGTGCTACACTGTGAAACCCTGTTTTGGAAAACAACAAACAAAAACTTGGGGTGAGAGAAATGGCTGCAGAAGACCCAAGTCTGGTCCC
The DNA here is from genome assembly GCA_902806775.1 of Microtus agrestis. Classification (NCBI taxonomy): domain Eukaryota; kingdom Metazoa; phylum Chordata; class Mammalia; order Rodentia; family Cricetidae; genus Microtus; species Microtus agrestis. Next base: position 699,671 of record CADCXT010002121.1, read on the forward strand.
TGAATTCACATGGGGGATGTGACACACGCGACACGACTCTGTTTTCAGGGAGAAAGAAAAAGAAAGATACTTGTATTCACTAACTTTAGGTGTGTGTGTGTGTGTGTGCCCCTTTTTGCTTTATGTATTAACCATTTTTTTCATTTAATTCCAGATTTAAACCACCACCATGTCGAGCAAAAAGGCCAAGACCAAGACCACCAAGAAGCGCCCTCAGCGCGCAACATCCAATGTGTTCGCCATGTTTGACCAGTCCCAGATCCAAGAGTTCAAAGAGGCCTTCAACATGATCGACCAGAACCGGGATGGCTTCATCGACAAGGAGGACTTGCATGACATGCTGGCTTCTCTAGGTAGCCTTTTGTGCCTTTCCCTGGCGGTGATCCATCTCTGATTCATTTGTCTTGTGATTCAATTCATGGGCCATTTGGCCTTTGAAAAGCTTTCAGGTGTGGGAGGGGCCTTTTCAGGGCTGGGCCTGGCGAGGGGGAAATCAGCTCCAGTGGGGGACCTGGCAGGTACTGTTCCTGTTAGCTAAGTGGATTGTGTCTGTGTGAGCCCGAAGGGGTGTGTGTGTGTGTGTGTGTGTGTGTGTGTGTGTGTGCGTGTGTGTGCAGAAGACCAGAAGTCACAGTAACAAATGCAGCCAATAATCTTCTGTGGATGGAGGACAGGCCCATGAGCAAATGAACAAAGAGGAAGCACTTCATAACCAACAGTGGTTACTCAAAGATGGACCCCTGGGAAAGAGACTTCTACATTAATGTTTTGTATAATTTAAAAAGAAAGAAAGAGAAGGAAGGAAGGAAGGAAGGAAGGAAGGAAAGAAAGGAAGAAAAAGAAAGAAAGAAAGAAATTGAAAATTTTTTTTTTTTTCCAAAAAACCATAGAGGTTAAAGGTACATGCTGCTGAGCCTGGTACCTTCTGTGTGAACCCCAGGATGGAGAGACCTGGCTCTTGGACATTGTCCTCTGTCCTCCATGTGTGCTCCACAGCGCTGGTACACACACGTTTTATATGTACCACCAACAGACACAAACACACTCACCACGTGTGCGTGCACTTTTTTTGATTTGTTTGTTTTTGTTTTGTTTTTTGTTTGTTTTGGTTTTTTGAGACAGGGTTTCTCTGTGTGGTTGTCCTGGAACTTGCTTTGTAGACTGGACCTCCTTTGCTTCCCTAGTGCTAGGATTAAAGGTGTATGCTACCACACCTGGCTATACACACATTTTTAAAAAGATCCATTTTCGATTCCTATTTTGGTCTGAGAACTCTCTTGAACCTCTGGGTTGCAGTCACCCCTGCCCTCCACCCTCGGAAGGCTGCAGGACAGTTGCTCTCCAAACAGGGAAGTGGGGTTGTTGTGTTGTTGTTTGATTATTTTTGTTTTTCGAGACTGGGTTTCTCTGTAGCTTTTGGAGCCTGTCCTGGAACTAGCTCTGTAGATCAGGCTGGCCTCAAACTCACTTGCTCAGTGGCTCCTGTTGTACAGATGAGCTAAGTGGGTGTAGTGAGGTGTAGTGAGGCTCCTGTTGTACAGATGAGCTAAGTGGGTGTAGTGGGTGTAGTGAGGTGTAGTGAGGCTCCTGTTGTACAGATGAGCTAAGTGGGTGTAGTGAGGTGTAGTGAGGCTCCTGTTGTACAGATGAGCTAAGTGGGTGTAGTGGGTGTAGTGAGGTGTAGTGAGGCTCCTGTTGTACAGATGAGCTAAGTGGGTGTAGTGAGGTGTAGTGAGGTGTAGTGAGGCTCCTGTTGTACAGATGAGCTAAGTGGGTGTAGTGGGTGTAGTGAGGCTCCTGTTGTACAGATGAGCTAAATGAGTGTAGTGGGGTGGATTTGCTGTGCAGTGAAATAGCTGTCCATGGGTTTCTTAGATGTCCCCCAAGTTCTAGACTGGACCACCATCAGCTTCTAGTTTGGTATAGTTCTAAGATGCTCCTTTAGATCTGAAGACCCAATCAACACGGTTCTTTTCACATGTGTCAACTTGCTGTCTGAGGGACCTTCAAGATACTGGCGTTAGCCAGCGTTTTCACAGGTGAAGACTAAAGGAGGCTGTGTGGGCCGGCTGGCACTAACCTCGATGTCTGGGGAGCTGGGTTTGAGTTCCCGTTCTTCCACCTTCTCCAGACCTCATAGCCAATTGGAGAACTGGTTTCAAGACCTTTCCTGTGGGGAGCTCTACAGATACTTCCCCTCCCTGTCAGGTCTCTGGCCATTGTCCTGAGAGCTGTTCTCAGTAGGAACTGAGATCTGAATTCTCTTTACAAACAAGACGGTGAGCACCCCAGTTCAAGTCTGGCATGGTTGCTTATCCGTTGATTTTTTTTTTTTAAATAACTGGTATTAAAATAACAACCCGTGATGAACCAGTGTAGAATCAACAACATGTGATAGTGTGGTGTTCCCTGTCAAAACTTGAGACTTTTGGGGTTTTGTTTTTTAATGAAAAAGTGATGAAGAAGCTGGCAAGATGACTCAGCACGGAAAGGTGCTTATGTCCAGAGCCTGTGGGGTTTGCTCCCTGGAACCCTTGTGGAAAGAGAGAACCAACTCCTGAAAGTTGTCCTCAGGCCTCCACACATGTGACATGGCACAGAACGATAATGCGATAGACCCTCTTAACAGTATGGTTGGCAGCATAGGAGCAGCCAGGCGAGCCACATGACGTGGGTTTATGTGTCCTCTTACAGGCAAGAATCCCACCGACGCCTACCTGGATGCCATGATGAATGAGGCCCCGGGCCCCATCAATTTCACCATGTTCCTCACCATGTTTGGGGAGAAGTTGAATGGTACAGATCCCGAGGATGTCATCAGAAACGCCTTCGCCTGCTTTGATGAGGAAGCCACAGGTAAGTGCTGCTTGCGTGTTTGTGGCCAGCTCATTTTAGGGTCTATGCCGCACATTTTAGGACATGTTTTTAAAATGTGTAATTTTTTTAATTAAAAAGAAAATCCTGTTGTTTTAAAATAGGAATGCACCAGAAATGGTCTTGTCACATACCTGTTGTAGGCCATGAAACTAGAGCTTACCTTGTTCACCTCTGAATTTGACTTCGAACTTCCTAGAGCAGTTGTAAGAATTTAGGGTCCATTATGTCGCCTTAGAGATGAAAACTGTTCAGAGACCCTGGTTTCTCTAGACAGCATATTTCCTAGCGTGAGCATTTGAAGTGCTGTGTGTCTCTGGAGGTACTCAGGGTTTCTCTGTTTGTCTTCATTTTCCTGTCCTTTGGAGAAGCACGCTTTGACATGAAAGCCTTTCAGTCCCATGTTTCTTCCTTTTTCCATCCCTTCTTCCTTCAGTCCTCCCTTTCCTCTGCTTGGCCTCACATCTCCTGGAATCTCCCTCGCTCCTTCCGGACTTTTCTCCCTGAGCCATTGATCTGGGTGACATTGCCTTTGTTCTGGGATCCACCTCTTATTATTGTTTGACTTTTTATTTCTATACTGTGGCTTTTAAAATGATTTATTTTTCTTTTTGTGTATAAATATTGTGTGTGTGTGTGCCTGCGTGTGTGCATGCCTGGTGCCAGAAGAGGGCATAAGATCCCTTGAAACTGCAGTTACAGGTTAGATTCTGAACTGCTATGTGGATGCTGGAAATCATCCCAGGTTCTCTGAAAGCAGCCTGTGCTCTTAACCACGGAGCCGTCTCTCTGCTTTGAAGCTTTTAACATAATTTAGTATTAATGAAGACTCCAAAGCGATTGGATGGGAAGCAGTGGTGCAGTTACGTGTGTTGTGTCTGAGTGTGTGGTAGACGACGAGTTTGTGGAATCATGACATGTCATGTACTTGGGTATCTGTGAGTCCGTCCCTTATTGCCCTCCAGGCACCATCCAGGAGGACTACCTGAGGGAGCTGCTGACCACCATGGGCGACCGCTTCACAGATGAGGAAGTGGATGAGCTCTACAGGGAGGCCCCCATTGACAAGAAGGGCAATTTCAACTACATCGAGTTCACGCGCATCCTCAAGCACGGAGCAAAAGACAAAGACGACTGAAGAGCTCCAGCGTGAGCTCCTGTCACGTGACCCCGCTCACTTCCTTCTCAGCTCCTTCCCCCACCTGTAGGACCTTCTGCATGCCACTTAGTTCACAGCTTTGCCTCTTTTGTAATGTATTTATTTCAGACTTTACTGTCATTTAGCACTTGTATAATCAGACTGGAAATGGGGACAATGCTGTAAATTGTGTTGAAAATGCCATGCGAATAAAAATCAACAATGTGAAAGCCCAGGAAAATATATCCATAGTTCTGGTTTGCTGGATTTTTTACATTTTTATATAATAAAAATGTTATTTTGAAATAAAGATTATGCTGACTCAAATGGAGTGTAAGACAAATGAGTGACAGTTTGGGGAAGCCCTTCCTTCAGGTCTCCCACCTTGTGAGATGCAGACTGTGATTCTTCAGAACTTCTAAATCACGTTAGCATCTTCAAGAGCTTTGCTTCTACTAAGGGGACGTCTGTCTGTTAAATGCTAGTCATAGAGTGTTGTCTTTCAGAGCAGAGTTTCCATTGCTGTGATGTCAGCACATGTGTCATTCTGAGAAGTACTTCCTGTGTGGAGAAGTACTTCCTGTGTACAGCATGCACCTCGGCGGTTCTCCGAGTGCCTCACCCCAGTTTGGTGAGACAGGCTATTACTGACTGCACTGGTTGCTGGGTGTTGAGCATACTGTACCCCAGAGCCGCACCCCCAGCGGCTTGCCCTCTTTTGTAAGTTGGGGTTAGGGGTGAGGGCTAAGTGACCAACTCTTTGGTCACAGTTGGTGAGAGTCGCGGTTCTGTTTTACTAACTCCAGAGCTCACAGGTCTACAGAAAGCCAAAAGTGCCAACACATTTTCATTTCACTGAATTCGGAACTCAGTGGTTATTGTTGACATTTAAAACCATCTTGCAGCGAGACAATTGTTTGACATTTTTCCAGAGGATTTGTCCCAGGGAGAAAGCAAAAGACAAAAATACGCAGACTGGGGTGTGGCTTGGTGGGAGTCCCGTGCTCAGCGTATGCAAGGCCCTGTGTTCAAACCTCGGTGAAAAAAGTTAAAGATGAACATTACAATCAATTATAGATGTGCTTCTGTAGACTTAGGGAAGGAGACAAAGGCAGGCGAAAAGGACTTAGAAGAGGAGGTTTGGTGACAGTAACACCTATTTCTCCTAAACGTTGCTCAAAATCAGCATGCGCACCTCTTGCTGCCTGTGTCTTGGGTGCAGCACCCTGGCCTGCTTTCTCCTGCTGTCCTTTTACACCTGAGCTCTTCCCTCATCCTTAAATGAGACATTGTTCAGCTCAGGAGCACGGATGGATAAGCCAAAGTGGAAATTACTGAAGTTACTACTACTCACTGACAGAAGCTGAGAAAAGCTGAGCTCCGCTCCAGAACCATGAGGAATCCCGAGCATTCCTGCGAGGCTCCTGTTAACACTTAGAATCTCAAAGTCACTAGGAAGTGTCACAAAACTAAGTGAATTGTCATGTTGGTAGAGCAAGGCAGAAGTAGACACCAAGCCATTTATCCAGTCAGTACCTGTTACCCAGCAAGCTCTTGTGTTGCTCACCAAAGGCCAAGACAGGAGAGACAAGGCTCGGGTTCCAGGCAGAGGTATGATGAATAACAGCACATAAATACCGTGTGGTAGTGAACACTACATGGCAGAGCGTGGCCAGAAATGGTCCCTAGGAGCTATGGCCAGGTTGAAGTCTGCTCCATGGGGTCCCTGTGCAAAGCCCAGGATGAGACTCAGGAGACAACTCCCAAGTCACGGTGGCCATGCAGTAACAAGGACAACATGATGCTCGCAACTCAAGGATGTCATCAATGGCAGGGAATCCATGGGTTTAGGTCGGAAAATAACATGGTTAGTGTTTGAAAAACTCATTGTAGATGTGCATAGAATTAAGTGACAAGGAAGACCCAGGGGCAGCTACCATAGCTAGCATCCAGAGGAGAGGCAGCCACTTGGCTGGGCTAATGGGGGCGTGGCTAGCCTTGGTCCACTGACCTCCAGTCTGGCTGTGCCTTGTTACAACTGTAAGTTCATTCCATCAGTCTGCTAAAAAGATCAGAAGGAATGCTGTAGAGTACCGGTAGGTATTTTCAATGTTTAAGACAAAGCAAAATCACTGTTCGATAAATAACCCTTGGTGTTGAATCCAACATCACCTCTGAGAACCTTATTGATCCTATGGCCATTGGAATGTATATGTGTATAAACCTTTTAAATGGCGTGGAGGGGCCTGAGGATGTAGCTCATTGGTAGAGTTCTTGCCTAGTATTTTTTCATGAAGCCTCAAGTTCCATCTCTAACGCTGTACACAAATACAAGTGTCAGCTCAAGCCTGTAATCCCAGCACTGGGGAGGTGAAGGCAGGAGGATCAAAAGTTCAAGGTCATCTGTATTGAGTGTTTTCCCATTGTACAGGAAAGGATAAAATCTGCCTTTAGGGTGCCATTGCCTCTGCCTTGTTATTCCAGTTTACTGGAGAGATGATTAAGAATGCTTGCTGTTACCAAGCCGTGCTGCTGCACTTCTTTAATTCCAGCACTCAGGAGGCAGAGGCAGGTGGATTTCTGTGAGTTTGAAGCCAGCCTGGTCTAAAAGTGAGTTACAGGGCAGGAACCCTGTCTCAAAAAAAAAAAAAAAAAATGAATATTTCTTGTAGAGGAATGGGGTCCCTGTACCCACATCAGACAGCTCACGACTGCCTGTAAATCCAAGTTCAGGGGATCTAACTTTGGACTTCAGTGGGCATATACACACAGACACATGAATTAAGTCTCAAGAAGAAAAGAGTTAACCTAAAGTCAGACCTGGTGTCAAAGGCCTTTAATCCCAGCACTCAGGAGGCAGAGGCAGTAGGCTTACTTGAGTTCCCGCCCAGCCTGGTCTACATAGCCACTTCCAGACAAACCTGGGCTACACTGTGAGACTCTTATCTCAAACAAACAATGGTTAATCCAGTCGGGCAGATCAATCCCTTGTCCAGGTGTCCAACCCTCAAAAGGCAGGTCCACCCTACACTATGCTAAAGGGGTAAGAGAATAGCCATCCCTTCCATGAGCCACCACATGTCCTGAGTCCCTGCCTTCCATGCTGCTGGAAGTTGGTGTGAGGCTCTGTTGGGTCTGCCCACTTTTCGCCGTCCTGACTCTCAGAAAGGTGTAACCTTTCCTTTGTCTTCTCTTCTGTCTTTCTTTTGGATGCTGACCAGAGCCTTTATGCTTTTCTTGGGGCTTCCAGCTTCCTTACTCTTTCTCCAGCGCTCCTCTCTCTCTGCCGGGTGGCCACTGGTCCACATTGTGGCTCATCTCCATGAAGCCTTGACTCACATGGTATGGCTTCTGCTCCTCCTCTTCTCTGCCCTCTTCCAGGCAGCTGCTGGGGTTTACAACGTGTTTCTCTTGGAGTTTTTATTTCAAACTCTTAATAAAGTTGTCCTTAAGCTCTCCTATGAGTCTGTTCCTAAATCATCTTACTAGTGGAACTTAGAACCCCAAGAAGGGACCTGATTTCTCTGATATCACTCTCCTGAGTGTGATACCCAACTGCCTCAAGTAGGGGCCAAGGAGAGTGGTAGTCCGAAAAAGCACCGATACTTTGTTATCCTTGAACAGAAGTTATAAAGGCCTTAGTCACGGCATTTTTTGTTCCCAGAACCCTAAGACATGGATAATGTAGACGTTGTTAGCTCATTTTATGGGTGAGAATATTGAACTATCGAAGTTACTTGGTTTGCTCAACTTTACTTGCTAGACAGAGTCGAGCTTCTAAGCTTTCTGACCAAACCATTAAGCCTATAATTTCCTAATTAAATAATTGGTATCTCTAGCCCGATCAGGATGCTTTCCAGTTAGAAGGGAGCTAAAATTTCTCCCTGCTCTTTAAGCCTCACTAGCATGACTTAGTTGTCTTAGTTGGGGTTTCTATTTTCGTAAAGAAACACTATGACCAAAAAAGCATCTTGGGGAGGAAAGGGTTTATCTCGCTCACAGTTCCACATAACAGTTCATCTAAAGCTGTGAGGACAGGAAGTCAAACAGGGCAGGATTCTGGAGGCAGAAGCTGCTGCAGAGGCCATGGAGGGGTGCTGCTCCCTGGCTTGCTCAGTCTGCTTTCTTATAGAACCCAGGACCCCCAGCCCAGGGATGGCACCACTCACTATGGGCTGGGCCTCCCCCATTGATCACTAATTAAGAAAATGCTCTACAGCCACATCTTCTGGAGGTGATTTCTCAGCGAGGTCCCTTCTCTCAGAAGACTCCAGCGGTGTATGATATTTGATCGCACTGTGAAACTCCAAGACTGTTAATAGGGGCTGGAGGGATGGCTCAGTGATTAAGAGCACTGACTGCTCTTCCAGAGGACCCGGGTTCAATTCCCAGCACCCACATGGCAGCTCACAGCTGTCTGAAGATCCAGTTGCAGGGGATCTGACACCTTCATACCAATGCACATAAAATAAAGTTAATTAAGCCATAACAAAATAAAAGACTTAATAAAATTAACCTTGGATCAGGGGGCAGAGCCAGTGACTGGTTGACAGGAATTAGCCATAGATGTGGCTAGAGAGACACACAGGAAGTAGTAGGGAGAGACTTAGAGATACCTGGTCATTTTGGTTTGGGATGGGTGGAGAGAAACTCTCTTCCTGGGTCTCTGGCCAAAAGGAAGGTCAGCTGGCTGCTCGTTGGCTTCTGTGATCTAGCAGGTTTTCACCCCAGCATCTCCTGAGTGCATCTGACTCCTGAGTCTTTACTGGTAAGTAGAACAACTTAGATGAAACCAACCCCCTAGCTTGTATGAAGCGGACATAAAACTAGCCCGAACACCGGCGAGATTGCCAGTAGACAAGTGTGGAAATCTATCTGCAGGCCGCTACAGCCTCACAGGAGACTCAAACAGGTGTCTACCATCCAGTCTGAATGGGGCTGAGGCTTGGGAGGGGGCGGAGAGGTGCTGACAGGTTTTAGAAGGGTGCAGGGAGGAAATCTCTGGCAGATAAAAAGAACAAGAGCATATCTTGTTTTACAGATAATGCTCTCCCAGGGAGCAGCCTCTAGAGGAACAGGTCACAGTCTGGGGCAGAAGCTGCGCTGGGCTCAGTGTGGTCCTTTGGCCTCTTTTCCTAGAATGCTCTTTATGTGTTTTTCAGAGCAAACTTCAGCTTGTCTCTGCTTTTTTCATGATTTAGACAGCATCCTTAAGCCCTGGGCAGTGAGGAATTTATTACTACTGTGCGTGCTAACATAATCAATGTGTATCGTACTGTCTAGACTGATAAATAATTCTATCAGTATGATACCTTACAGGGGGTGGAGAAGGGGCTCAACAGTTAAGAGCACTTGTTTCTCTTGCAGAAGACCCAGGTTTGGTTCCAGTGCCTTGGCTCATGATCAGCTGTGACTCTAATTCTAGGTGATCCAACTCCCTCTTCAGACCCCCTTGAGCACCAGGCGAACAGACATGAAGCCAAAACACCCATCCTCGTAAGTAAAATAATGCTAAATTAAAAAAGCCAATGTTATGCCTTACCACAGAAGCACAATCCTTGAAACATGAGCACCGGAAGTATTGAAAGACCTGGTGTGGAGAGACCCCACGAGAGTGTAGCCGAGGGCACTGGTGGAGGATACGAGAGTTTATCACACGCTGTGGCTTCAGAGAAAGCGTACTTCACGTTGAAAAATGACGACAGTCACAGGCTGCACACATCCCCTTTGTGCTTAGTCTAAGTGGATCCAAGTTGTCAAGTTCAACTGTTTAGAGACAGTAACTGGAAGTGTCACTAGGTGGCGCTATTGTTCCTGGTACTGTAGTAACCCAAGGCTTAAGGAATCCAGCATGAGGATTGCTGCACTGTCTTCAAGAGCCTTGGCGGCAGTTAAGAATTCTTTAGAGAGAACAGGAAATTCATGCATCCATACATTCCAAACTTAGGGGCTAGTTTCCGGGATTCGTTTTTTTACAGATACACATAGTTAGTCCCTCCTTCCCTCTCTCCCTTACTTCCAGCCAGCCATCATTAATTCACATATGAACATTTGTTGAGTGACTGGAAAGTTCCAGAATATCCAGCTCTGTCTGCTCTCTCTCTCTCTCTCTCTCTCTCTCTCTCTCTCTCTCTCTCTCTCTCTCTCTCTCTCTCTTTCTGTCTCTCTCCTCTCCCCTCCCCTCCTCCCCTCTTCTCTCTCTCTCTCCCCCCTTTGTGGGCTTGCATCAAATTCCTGGCTCACCCTATCCTCTGACCTTAACCTCCCCAGCAGCTGGGTCTTAAGACACCACTTCCGTGGTCATGTGAGGTCTGAACAGGACTCTATTGCTATTTTCATGTCTGTTTTAGAGAGGGAAGACCAAGGCTGTAGCCAGCAGACATGTATAAAATTTACTAAGACAACGCTAAGCTTACGAGCCGGCTTCTTTCTGTTCCTATCCCTCCCCCATCTCCTGGAAATATCATCAGAATAATAGCAGGAAAGCGACAAATGAATAAGAGGCTCGAAGTGCTCGCTAAGGGGCTGGAGATACTCTGTGGGATGTGCTTGAGTGGGTAGGTTTAAATATGGGAAATTGTTTTGACATGTCTTCAGGAAGAGCCCCTAATCCCTCCAGTCCTGCTTCTGCTGTCCTGGGTTCTCGGGGCACAATGCTTCCTTTCAGACCCCCCTTCCGAAGGAGCAGGAGGAAGTCTATTTCCTCCTGGACTCTGGAGGCTAGCACTGCAAAGTCCACACGAATGCTTTCCTGCGTCCCCTTTTCTCAATGTCTTGGTGCAGACTGACTTAGGCTGTGCTGACTGTACTTTCTCAAATTACCTTTTCCATACTTTGCTTGCCCAGTTCTCACTAACCAAGTTTTGATTATATTCAGGTGTTAAAGGCAATGCAAAAACTGACCCTTCTCTCTGGAGTGGCATAGTGCCCATACTTTAGGGCTGGGATGTAGCTCAGTGGTGAAGCACTAGGTCCTAGGCTCAAACACACAAACACACACACACGCGCATATACACATGCACATACACACACATACATATACACACATATACATACATATACACTCATACACACATACATACACATACATACACACATGCATATACACACATGCACACATAGGTACACACACATACACACATACACACATATACACAATACACATACATACACACATACACATGCATATACACATACATACACACACATTCACATACACACACATACACACGCATATGCATATACACATGCACATACACACATATGCATGCACACGTATACATACATATACATTCATACACACATGCACACATATGCACACATATACATACACATACATACACACATGCATATACACGTACATACACATGCATATACACATGCACACACACATACATATACACACATATACATACATATACACTCATACACACATACATACACACATGCACACATAGGTACACATACATACACACATACACATGCATATACACATACATACACACACATTACACATATGCATATACACATGCACATACACACATATGCATGCACACGTATACATACATACATTCATACACACATGCACACATATGCACACATATACATACACATACATACACACATGCATATACACGTACATACACATGCATATACACATGCACACACACACACATACATACATATACATGCATACACATGCACACATATGCACACATATACATGCATACACACATACACATGCATATACACACACATTCACATACACACACACCTTATTACACTACTACAGAGCAAAAGTGCTAGTCCCTTTGTTTATCAGCATGAAGGAGAACTATTACCGAGCTAGGATGTATAACCCCCCAGAAAGCTGCCAAAGCTGTTTTTTTAAAATCTGCTTGCTGGAGAATGACATTATTTCCTCTTGCGATCCCATTGCTGGCCTTCATGCTGGTCAGTTACCTCAGCAACACTGAGAACTCAACCAGACATGTAACAAAGGAAAGCCAAACATCAAATCTCCATCACAGGCACAGTTTCTGAATTGTCTGTGATGTTCCTTGTCAACAGTGGGGAACAGGGGCCGTTTGCTAAAAGCATTTTGGGAGGAGAACGTCCCCTTCTCAGAGTAGAAGACTAACGGTCCGGCACCCCTGTCTCCATGTGCTGTCACAGCCATGGGCAGTTGTGGTAGAAGCTTCTCCTACTCCTGGCTCTTCCTCGGCCCCCTGGTCTATCAAGAGGTGGCCTTGGCCTGCCTACCCAACCCCAGGGCTTGATGATGAGAAATTGCCCTTGAGTTCCACACTTGAATTAAAATAAAAAAAGTGTCCTCATACTTTGGGGGCTGATGTTAATTCTTTTTGTGTAGCTACAACCCAGTTTCTGAGAGAACACATCTAAGGAGAAGGGGCATGTCTGGGGTCACGGTTTCAAAGGGCTTGCTCCGGGGTTTCTTGGTCCTATACACTGGATAAGAACAGTGTGCAGGGGGCTGGAGAGATGGCTCAGTGGTTAAGAGCATTGCCTGCTCTTCCAAAGGTCCTGAGTTCAATTCCCAGCAACCACATGGGGGCTCACAACCATCTGTAATGAGATCTGGTGCCCTCTTCTGGCCTGCAGACAAACACACAGACAGAACATATGTATACATAATAAATAAATAAATATTAAAAAAAAGAACAGTGTGCAGAGAAGAATGTTCACCACACGGTGGGTAGAAAGCAGAGGATGGGGGACTGGGCAGGGACCAAGTATCACCTTCAAATCCATACTTCCTCCAGCTATGAGATACCATATTCTAAAGTTTCTAGGACCTTCCAAAATAGATCCCACACCACCAGCAGTTGGGAAGCAACCCCTCATCACCAGAGCCTGTGGGGGATATTTCCTATCTGAAAACCATGACAGAACCCAAACCTTGAATGTAAAAAAGACAAGAATTTCCAAACACGGAGACAAACGGGAAACAGTGCCTGCCTTTGTCTGTAGACGCAGAGCAATCTTAGAAAGCCGTGAGGCCAGCCAATTTTAATCAGCCATTCCAAGAGACTCCTCCCAAACCCAAAAGGTTTGTTGTGTCTGACTCTGTCTCCTTCCCCATTTGTGTGTGTTCCCAACTAAAAGAGATTTTTGTTGTGTGTGTGACATACTCCTTTAACTCTACCATATCCAGAGTTTTTGTTTTTTTTTTTTTTTTTTTTACCTTGCTCATGAGTCTGCTAAAAGACAACAGGATCTCTACAGAAACTCCCCTCCTCTCACGGGCTTGCTGCTCAGAGCAGGCAATGCTAGCAGTCTAGAAGTCCATGATGAGAGGCAGAAGAGAAGGAGAGGAAGAAGGACAAGGGAAGGGGGAGGGAGGGAAGCAGATGGAGGCGGTAAACCCATGGCTCGTCTAAGATGGCTGCATCGGGAAGACCTTCCAGTGGAGCTAACCCCTCAAGGCGGCAGGCGGGGCCAGGGGTGTATGAATGAGATGGGAGACATATGGATGCAATCAAATTGTTACAAAGAGGAAACAGACTGGCGAGTTTAAAGAAACCAAGAATAAGCATTTCTACTCTCTGCACAGTTCTGAAGACTGATCTCTTTGCATATACCCATTTTCTTATATAGTGTCTGTTGTGAGTCCTCTCTTCTTACTCCACGTGTCTGTCAGCTTCACCCCTTTGCTACTTGACTAGAATATAATCAGAACAGACTTTGGTTTTAACACTCTTGGTGGCACAGTTTCTGTGGATTTGGAAAACACAGACATTGTCCAAGTTTCTTCACTGCTGGGCTGAACCAGAGAGATGTAACAAAATGGAATATCTCCTGATGGGTGAGGAGAGGTGGCATGTTTCAGGGACGCTGGGTTGTAGGGACTGGCAGACGATGCCTGCGTAGGCTAGGCCAGCAGGCCAAGGGCATCTTCCCTCCTTTGGGCTTCCTTGTGCAGCCAAGGTCAGAAATGACAGCAAGATATAGAAACCTGTGGTCGCGTGCTAAGACAGAGTCCGGTTAGAGTCCATATGGCCCTGGAAGAGACTGATGTACTATGAATGTTCTCTCTCTCTCTCTCTCTCTCTCTCTCTCTCTCTCTCTCTCTCTCTCTCTCTCTCTCTCTCTCGTATGTGTGTGTGCACGCACATACATATGCATACATAGCATGCATGTAGAGGTCAGAGGGCAGCATGGGGGGGAGGGTTTCTCCTATCATATGGGTCCAGGGGAACTAACTCAAGTTATCAGATTTTCAGCTTAAAAGTCTGCAAGTTGTACTTGAATTTCTCATTTAAAAACCAAGACTATCCCGTAATGACAACACGTTTCACAAGACTAGGTCAATTTAAAAAATGTTCTCTAGAGTAGCTCGTCCCTTTACATAAAGGAGTGAGATCTTGTTTGTCGCCTCACTCTGAGGGACGAAACATAGTAAGTCCATGCAGTGGTTTTACCATGGCCATGTTGAAGGACAGGTGTACGCATGTGTGCCAAATGGTTCTGGAATAGCATGGTTGTGGAACTCCTGATGGCAAAGCTGTGGAAAACACAGTAAGAATTTGGGGCCTGAAAGCCACCTTGATCCTGTCACTGGGAGACTTAAAGCTTGGAAAGATGTGGACGAAGTTGGAGTGGCAGAGTTGGAAATCAATGAGCTGCACGAATCAGGAAGAAGATGGGCCATGCACCACCTGAGGGCCACTCTGCTGCCCTCCTCAGGCAGCCAGAGCACGGGGAACAATCCCAGGCTGCGGTCTATCACTGAAGAAGCTAATCATGTCATATCCATGGTCAACAGCAGAGAACTCTAAGTGCATGTGTGCTTAGCGCCTAGCTAGCTTTCACTACTCATCCTGTCCAGGATCCCAAACCGACTGTGCCTCCCACTTCCAGGCTGGGTCTTCCCACATCAGTGAATTCAATAAGACACAGCACACCCCAATGGAGCCAACACTCTAAGAGTTTCTTCCCTGGCCTTTCGAAGTCCTGTCGAGTTGATGATAAAAACTAATCACACTGAGTAAATTTAAGATACAAAGCAGCAGGAAACCCCGGCTGTGGTGGCGCACGTCTTTAATCCAAGCACTCGGGAGTCAGAGACAGGTGGCTCTCTGTGAGTTCAAGGCTAGCCTGGTCTACAGAGCAAATTCAAGGACAGGCACCAAAGCTACAGAGAAACCCTGTCTTGAAAAACAAAACAAAACAAAAAAAAAGCAGCAGGAAAATAAATGACACAGGCTGTCACCGCGAAGGATGTGAGCCGATGGAAGAGCCACACAGTTCCTCCTGATGCTGTGGTCTGCTGTGTGTGGGCGGGGGTCAGAGTTGGGGGTGAAACAGGAGTCTCCACAGACTGAATGCATCCAGGATCAGCACAGAAGCTTCTTTCAAAGAAATGGACAGTCAAGTGGCCTGTGTACTTCTGGTACTTACCCATCATGCTGAGGTCACATGGGACGAGAATAGCTGTCACCAGTTGACATCTAGCTTATGAATGGTTCAGCTGCCATTTGTGAGATCTACAGAGGATCTATGATTGACTATGATCTATGATACTTTAGGTTTACTCAGCCCTTTGTCCTTTCTCGCCTCTGAGTGTGCTCCTGTTTGTTCTCTTCTTATTTCTGTCAGTCAAACATGGTCGTGTGCATTGTGCAATGTTTAACCTAAGGCTTTCTTCTTTCTTCCTATCCTCTTTATCTTTTCCTGTGTGTGTGTATGTGTGTGTGTGTGTGTGTGTGTGAGAGAGAGAGAGAGAGAGAGAGAGAGAGAGAGAGAGAGAGAGAGAGAGAGAGAGAGAGAGAGAAAATGCATGCAAGTGCCCACAGGATGCAAGTGCCCACAGGTCAGAAGTGTGAGACCCCTTGGATCTGAAGCTGCAGGCAGTTGTAAACCTCCTGATGTGGGTGCTGGGAATTGAACTCGGGTCCTCAGGAAGAACAGTATGTGCTCTTAATCACCGAGCCATCTCTCCAGGCCCCTTTTTTGTTGTTGTTTTTCAAGTCAGGGTTTCTCTGTGTAACCCTGACTGTCCTGGAACTCACTCTGTAGGCCAGGGTGGCCTCAAACTCAGAAATCTCCTTCCTCTGCCTCCTGAGTGTGGGGATTAAAGGTGTACACCACTACACTGGGCTTTCTAAGGCCACACCCTTATTATTGTAATCATTCTAGAACATATTTTGAGTTTCACCCGGTACTTTAGTTTTTTGTTTCTTTCCTTTTTTTTTCTGAGATTACTATATCACTACATCTCTTCCTCTTTCTCCCTCCAAACCCTTCCATTCACCCCCTCCTTGCTGTCTTTCAAATTCATGGCCTCTTTCCTCATTAGTCGTTGTGACACACATATATGCCTACACATATACAAATGGATCTATGTATACAGATATGTACAGATTTATTCCTAAATATAACCTGTTCGGTCTGTCTACTGTTAGTTGTAGGTGTGTTCTCAGGGCTGGTCAGTGAGTATTGGATCAGCAGCTGGTGTGCTCTTTCCTGGGGACTATCTCTCCCACCCAGCATTCCTTACTGGCCAGTAGCTCTTTGTGCAGGGTTGAGGCCGTGCCTTTCCCCCATCCTCTTTGATATGTCTGTTGTTGCTGTCCTTGCTCAGCTCACGTCTGTGAGTCATGCTATCGCGTTTACCACTCATGTTGGCGAGACTCTACAGCATTTCTAGAAGTTATAATCTCGCAGCCAACCCCTGGGTCCTCCGGGCCTTACAATCTTTCTGCCCCCTCTTCTGCAGTCTTCCCCAAGCCTTACCTATGGGGTGTGTTTGTATCCAGCGGGACTGGGCTCCACAACTCTGCATTCTGATTAGTTGTGGTTTCTGTAGCAGTTCCAACGTGTAGCAAAGAGACGTTTCCCTGGCGAGGAGGGTAGACTTACTGAACTAGGCCCTACCAAAGAAGATGGGTTTCTTTCCTTCTTTATAAAAGAATATTTTCAACTAATTACATAAAAATCACAGTGCACAAGTAACAATGAAATGGTAGGTTTTCATATTTCTTTTCTTTTTGAAACAGAGTCTTGCTATGTGGGCCAGACTGACTTAGAATTTACAATACTCCTTCTTCTGACTCCCCAGGGTTAGGATGACAGGCCTTTGCCAGTCCACCCAACCAGTGGTTCCATTCTTAAAATATGTGTCTAATGGAGAAGAGAGAGAATAACACACTTGCCAAAGGGCTTTGTAGGACTGGGGGAAGACTCTTAAACAACAATGTTAAAGAATTAAAAATATGGCCGGGCGGTGGTGGTGCACGCCTTTAATCCCAGCACTTGGGAGGCAGAGGCAGGCAGATTACTATGAGTTCAAGACCAGCCTGGTCTACAAGAGCTAGCTCCAGAACAGGCTCCAAAGTGACAGAGAAACCCTGTCTCGAGAAACCAAAATAAATAAATAAATAAAAATAAAGAATTAAAAATATTTAAGCCAGAGACAGGAGAATTAGTGATGAAGCATCATTCTTTAATCTTTGAAATGACATTGTGTGTGTGTGTGTGTGTGTGTGTGTGAGAGAGAGAGAGAGAGAGACAGAGAGAGACAGAGAGAGACAGAGAGAGACAAAGAGAGAACTGATGGGGAGGTAGTTGTCTCTTTCCACTATGTGGGTTGTGGGTCCAGGAATCCAACTCAAACCATCAGACTTGGCAGCAAGTGCCCTGTTGAGCCAGCTCACTGGACCTATTTGTCTTTTGTTTTTAGTTTGGGTTTTTTGTTTTGTTTGTTTCTGAGACACAGTCTTGCCTTATAGTCAGGCTGACCTGGTGCTAGAATAGCAGGCATAAGCTCTGGCAAACACGTGCTCTTGATAGGTATAATATATGTCCTTGTACCCTACGCCAGATTCCCCTCCCACAGACCTGTTTCTGACATAGTTCTAATCACTGTGTGCCTTGAGGTTTTTCTTAGACAAGAAACAGCAGCCACCATGTGTCTCATATACAGTTCTGCTCATCTGCTGAGGGACCCCTGGGTTACAGCAGCAGCTGGATCTGCTTTATCCTCCCCTGGGCCCTTCCTTGGTATCTCTGGCTCTTGGGCCCAACGAGGACCCTTAGTTCTAGGAGAGGGGGCCTCAGTCCTATCTACAAGAGATGATACGAACAAACTCAGCTTCACGCTGCCCTCCAGTCTTCTAGCTCATGCTGTAACCTCAAGGTTGCTCTTGAATTTCCTGCTGGACCATCTTGCCAACTAGTCTCACACCCTTTGGATTTCAGGCTCTATTGTCATTTGGACTCTATGACAAACTCTTTGACCTGAGAAGGCTACACTGTGTCAGTGGAGCAGTGAGTGACGGAAGCTCTGATCTGAGGCTACCCGCTCCCAAACTGTGCTCAGCGTGTCTGCGTTTGCTCCAGATGCCATCTTGTGTAGTAAAACTACACTCTTCAGTATGACATTGTCTCCTGTCATATGAATCACTCGAGGGCACCACCAGGTCTGAGGGCACAATGGGAACCTCTGAGTTTGCAGTCAGTTGGTCAGAATCATGAATGGTGGAGGAACTCTGGAAATTACAGCTGGGACCAAGAGTCAGAGGAGGTCTGTGGAGAGGCTGTGCCTTCAGGCTGTGAAATCTGACCTAACTCTGGGCAGTTATTGTTGGGTAGACATTGTTGAGAGTAATATAATGAGCTCCCATGTAAGTGCCTCCGAATTTCAGCTGTAATCAGCTGTTAACGTGTGTGTGTATGTATGTGTGTGTGTGTGTGTGTGTGTGTGTGTGTGAGGTGAGAGAGAGAGAGAGAGAGAGAGAGAGAGAGAGAAGAAGGGAAGAGAGAGAGAAGAGGAGAAGAGAGAGAAAAAGAAGAGAAGAGAGAGAGGGAGGGAGAGAGGGAGAGGGAGAAAGAGAGAAGAGAAGAGAAGAGAAGAGGAGAGGAGAAGAGAAGGAGGAAGGGGGGAGGGAGGGAGGGAGGGAGGGAGGGAGGGAGAGAGAGAGAGAGAGGATCTCTATCTATAATCCTGGCTGACCTGGGATTTGCTACATAGACCAGAGGGCCTCAAACTCACAGAATTCTACCTACCTCTCCCTCTCAAGTGCTGGGATTAAATGTGTGTGCCACCAGCCCTACCTAGTTTTTGTTTAACATTTATTTTTGTTTGTGTCTGTGTATGCAGGCATTCGTTCACATGTGTGCACGTGCACACCAAGGCGTGGCTGTGGTGATCGGAGGACAACTTGTAAGTGGGTCTCAGGACTAAACACAGGTCCCCAAGCTTGGCAAGTGTCCCACTGAGTCACCTTGCCAGCCCTTCATTCTGTTACTAAGTATTAAAGCAGTTATCTCTAAAAGACAAGGCTCTCTTACTTTTTAAATGTAACCACAAACCAATATTTTATTGTAAAAAAAAAATACTATGGATGGAGCTATAAGTCAGTGGGAAAGACCGTGCCTAGGATTACACAGTGAGAACCTATCCACAAAAGAAAAGGCCACAGACACAGGACTTGGTCCAGAGCAGCAAGCTTTCACTTTTTTGCTTGTTTAATGGTACTGAGGATGGAACCAGAAGGCTGCATGCCCTACAAATGAGCACCATCCCCAGCTTCCACGCTGCAAACTTTATAACTTTATCTATGAGGTCATCCAAGGAGGAAATGTTCTCTGACTTTGTTTTAAAGTAATAAATAGAGTCAGAGATGTGGAGCTGTTGGGAGAGTGCTTGTCCAGTGTGTAGGACACCCTGGGTTCCATTCCCAGCACAGAGTGTACTGGAAGGGATGGGTAGGTGGGGAAAGGGGATGATGTCTCTAGTAGTATTTGCTATGTACCTTTTCTTTTGTGCACTTAACAGAATGTTCTGTGATCTGCTTTAAAGTATCTTATCTTCTTCAAAAGTCCCCCAAAATCAATATGGAATGTTAAGTTGGAAGGACCAATTTATTAGACTAACAAAACCCATGCCCTCCCCGCTCTTTTCTTAGACAGGGTTTCACTATGGAGTCCCACTTGCCTCTGCCTCCTGAGTGCTGCAATTATTGACATGAGCCACCACATCCAGCATGAAGAACCTGTATGAACACACATCTTTAGTGTCTCCTGTGTTCTTCTGGGGGACCCTGATGTGTGATGAGTCTCAGCCGTCTGATGGTGTACACATTTTCTGTGTGTCGGGAGGTGACGTGTAGTGAGTGTGAGGATGCGTATGCACATGTGTACATACATGTGCTGGCAGCTAGCATTAGGAGTCAACTTCGATCACCCTTCATCTTGCTTGTTTGTTTGTTTTTGAGGCTGGGTGTTTCAATTCGGCTAGGCAAGCTGGCCAGTACCCTTCAAGGGAACTGCTAGCCTCTGCCCCTCCAGCACTAGGGACTCAGGCACCTGCCACCATGACAAACTTTTTACTTGGGTTCTGGGGGTGTGAACTCAGGTCTGTATGCTTGTGTGGACGGTGCTTTACAGACTGAGCCATCTTGTCAACCTGAGACAAAAGCTGATTAGTGGCTCTCAACCAAGGGACAATTGGGTCACTGTGGCGTTGCTTAGCTATTTCTTAGCTCCTAGCTGATGGGTATGGTCATCTGAAACTATTTTTGCTCAATAAATGAAGACATTTCAGGATGGTTTTCTCCTTAGGCAGCTGTCTCCATATATATATATATATATCCCACTGGCCTATAATAGCAGCTAGATCATTTGGAAGTCCCCGCCTGGCATGTATAATAAATAATAAGGGTTGTAAGTGGCACCGATGTTAGCCCGGCTTGAGTTCCTTTAGGGTGCTTCTCCTCCATGCCCCCACCTTCCTCTGCTTTAATAGACACTTGTGCTGTCGGTGTTCATACTTGCCTCCTCAAATGTAATCCTAAATCCAGGCTCCAGAGCCTTCATTCCATGCCTGTTTCCTAGTTCCTTTACCAACTCCTGTTGGGTAACAGCCTGAAATATCACTGACATGGTTGCTTAGTTTTGTGTGTGTGTGTGTGTGAGAGAGAGAGAGAGAGAGAGAGAGCATGCGCATGCATGTGTATTTATAGCCAACTTTTGAATATGTAAAGGTAGGCATAGATTTTTGTCAGAAAAATATGCATCAATAAATTTATTTATTTATTTATTTATTTGCTATTAGTAATTCCCTTAAGTCCAAACAAAATCCATTCAGGACTTGCCTCCCTGGGGTGTCTATGCTCAAACTCTGTAATCTTCCTGCAAACATCCTTTCTTTAAAATACATATGTGTGTATATACATACATATATGCATATAATTTATAAGTGTATGGTCTACATGTAGATGATCTGTGTACCATGTGCATGCGGTGCCTATAGAGGCCAGCAGAGGGTGTCAGGTCCTCTAGAACTGGCCTTACAGATGGTTGTGAGCCTCCGTGTGGGCGCTGGGAACTGAACCCAGGTCTTCTGCAAGGGCCGTCAGTGCTCTCTCGGAAACCCTGAGCCTGAGCGTTTCCCCAGCTTCTCCCTGCACTTGCCCTAAATGTCAAGTATGCCATAATGTTTTGAGTCATGAGACACATTTCTGTGTTTGTGCAGAGCTACAGAGGAAAAGATGGTGACAGCTAGAACAGGAGGGAAAAAGCAGACTTGGACAAAAAGAAAAAAGTCAAAATCCTTCTCTAATTAATTTCCTTGTTCCACTTTGTTAAGTTTTCTCTGATCTCTAGAGCATACCAGAAGTTCAAGCATAAATAAACCATAAAGAGAGGGGCCCTAGAAAAAATTCTCCTTTGAAAGAGCCATATTAAATGTAAGATCTTTTGCATGATGGTTTTTGAAAAGAACACGGTGAGCTCGGAAGATGAGAGGCGGTGAAAGGTGTTCTTTAAAGGATGGAGCAGATTAAAACACATTTGTCCCCTTGTGCTTAAGCAGCCTAGCTCTGCATGACTTTTACCTTAACAGTAAAGGACCCGTGAGGTGGTGGGGAAGCTTGACAACCTGAGTTCCATCCAGGATCCTCGTGGAGGAAGGGGGAAACATATTCCATACTCGGGCAAGTGGTCCTCTACCTCTCACCTGCACACGCCCACATAGACACACTCTCTCCCTTTCTCTTACACGCACACACACACACACACACACACACACACACAGACAAGAGAGAGAGAGAGAGAGAGAGAGAAAGAAGTTAAAATAGACATACTCTCTCCCTCTCTCTTGCACACACACACACACAAGAGCTCTGTCTCTTGCACACACACACACAAGAAGTTAAAATAGACACACTCTCTCCCTCTCTCTCTTACACACACACACCAGAGAGAGAGAGAGAGAAAGAAGTTAAAATAGACGTACTCTCTCCCTCTCTCTTACACACACACACACGAGAGAAGTTAAAATAGACACACTCTCTCCCTCTCTCTTACACACACACACGCACACACACAAGAGAGAGAGAGAGAGAGAGAGAGAGAGAGAGAGAGAGAGAGAGAAAGAGAGAGAGAGAGAGTGAGTTAAAATAGAATAAGAAAATAAAAGAATAAAGCCATGTAAACAAATCTTCAGTGTCAAAGGCCAGGATAGCGATTACCTCTGTCGTCTGTTTATTCTGAGTGGCACATGAAGGCTGCTGGGCACTTGATCTGGGTGGAGGCCAAGCCTAGTGTAAGGTGCGTGCGTGTGTGAAGATTTGAGCTGATCCCTGTGACTCAGAACATACTAAATGCAAGTCACACTTCGACAAATAAGTTAGTGAAGCCTTTGCTGGCCTCCACTTATTAAGGAGCCCAATTCTAGCTACCCTGGAGCAATGCTCAAAGCCGCTCAACAGCCCACACTGTATTCTGTGGACAAGTTGGTGAACTGACACACGGGGACTGCACTTGGTAGTTACCAGTGGATCTGAAGTGTGTCTGCTCACCGGCAGTGGCTGCGGTTTCAACGTGAGGGTTTGTTCTAATGCATCTGGGCCTCTTTAGTGTTAGCAAATGAAGGAATGAAATCTGGATTGATGGAAATTTCACGTAGATTTAGACATAATTACCCAGATGTCACAATATACAGGACCTGACTTTACGTCCTAGGCAGGGTGCCACATGCCTGTATTCCCAGCACTCAGGAGGCAGAGGCAGGAGGATCGTGGGCAGCTTGGGTTACATAATAGTATCTCAAAAAAATAAGTACAGGAGTGAACCTCAGTATCACAGTGCTTGCCTAGTAATTCAAATTTATCCCCAATATGAGAGAGAGAGAGAGAGAGAGAGAGAGAGAGAGAGAGAGAGAGAGAGACTGATATCTAGAACATTCAGGTGGCTTGCAACACAGCCAAAATGAGAAGATGGGATATCAAAGCTCTCTCTCTCTCTCTCTCTCTCTCTCTCTCTCTCTCTCTCTGGGGGTGGCATGATTTTCAAGACAGGGTTTTTCTGTGTATCCCTGGCTGTTCTGGAACTTATTCTGTAGACCAGGCTGACCTCAAACTCATTGTCCTCCTTGACAATGGGCCATAACCTGGAAGTGTAAGCCAAGTTGCTTTTGATTAGAGCTTTTATTTATCACAGCAACAAAAAACGTCAAACTAGAACACATTCCCAAAGCTCATCAGTGTGCCATCCTTAGGCCATGTGTCAAAGGGTTTATTTTCTTCCCTATTACCAATGCTGGGCATGATCAATCTTTTACATTTCTTGTCAATAACAGGTAAGTTATTGGTGAGGGGTAGGTCTCAAGGTCACAATGAAATGATGTAAGATTCCGTTCTTACTGTATCCCCTTGTGTTTGACCTGACAGAAGAGCTCCTCTCATCCTTGTCTGTCTAGGGTTTTCATTATTGGTTTATCAGCTCGCTCTGTGATAACTTGGATGTTTAACAATTGATTTGTGTCTGTGACTCAAGAAAATCACAACTCACCTTAGCGTTCGCTTCCTGTTTTAGTGCTACGTTTTGTTTAATGAAATACCCGCTAACAGACACATCCTTTGTGATTGAACTGATATTGATGAGAACACAGTGCACACTTCATTGGATGTTTGGTCCACGAGAGGCTCCCTGAGCAAGTGGGTAAAAGGGAAAAAAACAGGTCATGCTCTACAGACCACGAACAGTTTCCCGGATGATCTCATGGTGGACTTTCCCTCTGATCTGGTTCCATCAATCCTAACGGCAGCCTGCTAATCCTTCCAGAAGGGCAGAGTACACTACCTTTTCTTTCAACCGCTTCAGGCAGAAATGTCAGAGTTGAATATCAACCAAGTTCTGTTAGGTAGTTGGCTTCCCAGACTACCCTGAGCAGATCTTATAGGACCACGTTTATTTACGGCCATGGGGGATAAATTTAAACTCCCACATGAGAACACAGCTAAAATGCAGTGTCAGACTTTAAAACAGATCACACGGGGACTGGGAATGCAGCTCAATTGGTGGAGTGCTTACCTAGCATTTGTGGCGACTGGGCTCAGTTGCTACCTAAAACTGAATGTTGCGTGTACGCCTGCAATTCCAGTACTTGGGAGGTAGAAACGGGAGAATCAGAGGTTCAAGGTCATCCTCAGCTGCGTTGCTACTTTGAGGTCAACCTGAGCTACATAAGAGCCCGTCTAAATAAATTGACAAAATAAAATAAGAGTAACTCTACACAACCTACTTTCACTATTCTTGTAAGGAAATGCTAATGACCACTAGCTGTCTTTACAATTTTCTGTTAAGCTATAAAAATCAGCATCTGTCACCAGGAATAAAATTCCAGAGTTTGCTTACAGGTGTTTGTTGCTCAAGCCCTCTAAAGAGTAACTGGGGTCATTGTCTTAGTTAGGGTTTCTACTGGGAAGAGACACCATGACCAAGGCAACTCTTATGAAGGAAAACATTTACTTGGGGTTGGCTTACAGTTTCAGAGGTTTAGTCCATTAGCATCATGGCAGGAAGTATGGTTCTGGAGAAGTAGCTGAGAGCTCTACATCCAGATCCTCAGGCAGCAGGAAGAGAGAAACACTCGGCCTATTTTCTAGGCCCCCAAACCCCAAAGCCCACCCCCAGGGCCAGACGTCATCCAACAAGGTCATACCACCTAACCCCTCTCAAGTAGGACCATTCCCTGATGGCCAAGTGTGCAAATATATGAGCCTATGGGGCCATCTTATTCAAACTTTCGCAAGGAAGAAAGGGTTTATTTGATTTGCATGTCCATTAGCAATCAAGCAATGCCTGGGCAGGAGCTCAAGCAGGAACCGAACCAGAGACCATGGAAGAATGCTGTTTGCTGGCTTGCCCTCATGGCTTGCTCTCCTCGGCTTAGTGAGCCTGCTTTCTCATACAACCCAGGACTAGCCGCCCAAGGGTGGCGCAGATCACAATGTTCTGGTCCCTCCCTCATCAATCGCCCAGCAACAAAATGACCCACAGTTGTGCCTGCGGGCAAATGACAGGGGCATTTCCTCAGCTGAGGTTCTCTTCACAAATAACCTGCGTTCGTGTCACACTGACAGAAAGTACCCGGTGCACACGCACCTGTAGTCCAGGTGCTGCTCACTGTATGCATTATAACTGCAAAGTTATAATTCTACCGTATGTTTAAAATATCAAAAATTCATTTGCCATCTGAGCGTTGTGGAGCGGGCCTGTGATCCCAATATCAGGAAGGCCAAAAGCAGGTGAATTGGTAGTTCCAAGTCAGCCTAGGCTACACAGGGAGACTATCTCAAGCAAAATAAAACCTTTTTTTTTTGAGACACTCCCCCCTTTACTACCCTTTGCATAACATAGGGTAGGGTGGACGTGCATTTACTCTATATAACTATTGGATATTGTATCTTAGATTAGCCTTACACTTGTCAGAACACACGCAGCAGCTTCCAGGTGGGCCCAGTAGCAATTTTCTACCGTCTATTGTTAACCAAGAAAAAGATAAAATTCAAAATTCCAAGGACAACTTTCCTTGAACATGCATTTTACTTTTATGTATATGAGTGTTTTTACCATGTGTGTTTCCGTGTAACTTGTGCACCTGGTGCCAAGGAGGCCAGAGGATGGAGCTGGGCCCTCTGGAACTTGAGTAACAGATGACATGGTCGAAATTGAACCTGGGTCCTCTGGAAGAACAGCCAGTACTTTAACTGCTGAGCCACTTCTCCAACCCCCATGTATTTTTCTTTTGCTCTACTGAAATGTTGAAAAATAACAAATTAGGGGGCTGGAGAGATGGCTCAGAGGTTAAGAGCATTGCCTGCTCTTCCAAAGGTCCTGAGTTCAATTCCCAGCAACTACATGGTGGCTCACAACCATCTGTAAAGAGGTCTGGTGCCCTCTTCTGGCCTGCAGTCATACACACAGACAGAATATTGTATACATAATAAATAAATATTAAAAAAGAAAAATAACAAATTATTTTACATGCTAAAACATGGGACAGAATATTTGCTTCATAAAATGTAAATGTACTTTTCTCTATCCCTCTTATTAACTACAGTGCTAATCCCTGAGTACAATTCATAAGACACATGCCAAACTCTGAAATGTAGAGAAAAAAAGCCGGCAGGCAAGGGACCTTGAGATCCAAGGAACAAGACAGTGACTCCCCTAGGCTTGCCTTTGCCTCCTCCAGCTCATACTCTGAAGAAGCTAGCAACCCAGAAATTCCAACGGACACAGATAAAACAACAAAGCCTGCTCTCTCTAGACAAGGGCTCCAGGGAAGGGGCCAAACACCACTCTTATCTGCACAACCAGATGCAGAGCTTAGCTGTCTCCAACTGTGGCAAGAACTCCAAATATCTGAGAGCTGGTCGTTGTCAGAGAATCTCCACTGGGGAGTCAGGGCTCTCCTGCACCAACACTGTCCCCCTCTGTAGTCAGCAGAGGTCATACTGGGGCACCAGTGAGACACTCCTATCCAACGGTCTCAGAGGATACTTTGTGCTGCCCCAAACTCCCTTCACTGTTGAGCAGAAATGAGAAGTCTGGCGCCCTCTTCGAGACTTCGTGGGCACCTGTATAAAAATGGTATACATTCATACAGATAAATACATAAGTAAAAAGTAAATCATTCTTAAAAAGAGTCTAAGGCCAGCCTGGGATATTTATCAAGACCTTGTTTCAAACAAACAAACAAACAAACAACAACAAAAACCAAACAAGACTAGTGAGTTGGTTCAGTGGTTAAGAGCATTTCTTGCAACAGCAAAGGCTCTGGGAGACAGAGAGAGATGAAGTTTAAAGCAGAAATCAATGGGAAAAAATAGAAAAATAATATAGGAAGTCAACCAAAAAAATAACACCTGGGTTTATGAAAATACGAATAAAATCAAAATGTCTCTATTCAGCCTGATTGGATGGGGATGGAGGGAGCAAGCAAAACTTCAAAAGGCGAATTAAGAAACTTCTGACAGGACTAGAATGATAGGGAGCTCAGTGGTTAAGAGTATTGCCTGTTCTTACAGGGGACCTGGGTTTGGTTCTGAGGATCCACATGGTGGTTTGTAATCATCTGTAACTTGAGTTCCATGGGATCTGACACTTCTTCTGACTGCCACAGGCATTGATCTCTCACACAGCGTACCCTACCGTAACTCACCCAATATGAAACAGATAACATTGTAAGAGATTGGTACCAGCCCCAGAGATCCCAAGACCAAGTTCTCAGCACAAAGGAGATTTATTTGCCCCAGAGGGACAGAGAGCAGAGAATTAGAGACAAAGACGGGAGATAGAGGATGATTGCTGGACTTCAGTACTTTGATAGCTGGACCTTGGTAGTTTCAGGAGGAGCAAGTGGTCAAGTAAGGGAATAAGCCTTGGTGGTTAGCTTTTGGAATGTAATCTAAGGCAGAGGGATGGAGGAGAAGAGCAAGGCTTGCCAGAGCCATGCTGCCACACTGGAGCTGGCTAGAGCCCCTTCATTGTATGCCAAATATATATTTTTGAATTTGTATTTTAAAACTCCTGAAAAAAAAAAGAATTCATCAGAACCAGATAGCTTTATTAAAGAAAGTTACCAAACATTAAAATAATCAGCACTAATTCTACACCTTCCAGACGGTAGAAAAGCATAGTACTTTAATGTGTGAAGCTGGTGCTGCCTTAATGCTAAAGCCAAAGACAGAAGCAAAGCCATTACCCACCGGCCAAAGAGCCTTCTCATTAGTGTCGCTCGTGAATAGAAAAATTAGGATCTTCAACAAGACATCAGGGGATGGAATTTAACAATGGATACTGAAAACAGAAAGGCGAAGGAAAAGCATGTGTTAAACAGGCCACAGGGTCAGATGAGGGACCTCAAAATTATGGAGCTCTGAAATGTTGCAGACCAGAGCTAAATCACCTTGGGCTACTTTTAGTCCCTTGCATTGCTTACCCACGTCTGACCCAACATCCTTGTGACTATCAAAAATCTTTAAAAGGTAATTTAAGATATTTTTGAGACAGAGTCCCACGATGTAGCCTCAGCTGACTCAGAGCTTTTGATGTAGACCAAGATGGCCTCCGACTCAGAGATGCAACCGCTAAGAATGCCATCAGGGAACAGCTAAAACCTGGCGGTGTTCATCATCATCTGAAGAAGGACACTTAAAAGAAATCCCACACTAGTTCAGAATTGAGAATAATAGAGGGTTATTTATTCAGGGGTAGACTCACAAGTCACAATCCTCTGCTGGGATGGAGAATAGCTACCAAATCCCGCAGCTGGAAAAAGAGGCCGCAGGTGCGCTTTACTTCGGCATAAATAGTATAAGAAGCCACGCCCACATGGGCGGGTAACTTAAAGGCTACTGGCAGTAGGAATTCCTACAGCACTCATCTTTGCTGTAATTGCCCATCCAAGGTTCCTGCCAGTGTGTTTGATAAATGCCTTGATTTATTATGATTCTCTTCGCTCTCCAACTAACAAAAATTTCAGGTAACCGCTGGGTGTGGTGGGACACACCTTTAAACTAGCATTCAAGAGGCAGTAGCAGACAGCTCTCTATGAGTTCAAGGGTAGCCTGGTTTACACAGTGAGTTTCAGGACAGCCAGACCTATATAGTGAAGCCCTGTCCCATCCCCAACAACAACAACAACAACAAAAACCAACCAAAGAAACAAACATCTCCAGTAACCACTACCACAGTGGACTATGGAAACTGAGGCAACACGAATGTGCCTTCCTGGACCATGGACACTCATATTTGACTGAAGGCGTAAGTCACAAACAATCCCACACCAGTTTGGAATTACGATTAATAGAATGATTATTTATTTAAAGGGAAAAACTTACAGATCACTGTCCCAGACAACAGCCCTCTGCACAATCAGGAAATGAGCCTAGTTGCAGGAAGCAGAGGGGGAAGCCAGAGAGAGAGCAGAGGGAAGTGGCCGCTTTTTTTTAAAGGGAGAGAGACCACACCCCAATGGGCTGGTATCTCAGCAGCTATTGGCTGAAGGAGCGGAAGGAGCTCCCGCAACATTTGACTCTTAAACTATCTTTTGTTGTGTTTTTGTATTCAGAATATGAAGAATTGGACACAGAAGAATAGCTATTGTATAATTTTATTTATATAAAAATTTGATTCGGGCGATGGTGGCGCACGCCTTTAATCCCAGCACTCGGGAGGCAGAGGCAGGCGGATCTCTGTGAGTTTGAGACCAGCCTGGTCTACAGAGCTAGTGCCGGGACAGGCTCCAAAGCCACAGAGAAACCCTGTCTCGAAAACAAAAAAAAAAAAAAATTTGGGACAAGAATAAACTATATTTTTAAGGATGAACAGTTAGGTAAAATCAGAGTGAAGCTAAGCTTAGCAGTGGTTTCCGTAAGGGTCAAGAAAATAGCTATTTCTGGGGTGGACCACAGGTATTTTGGGTAGAGGGTATAGTAAGGAGGTATTAGGTGTTGATGGGATTTTATTTTTTACAGTCATGGGCAGCTTCTATTATTATACATTTATAGTTGGTGTGCCCTTCTATGTACAATGCATTTCTTCTTAAACATTTTATTGCATTATATTTGTTTATGTATTTATTTGCTCTGTGTGTGCATTCATGTTGAGGAGTACCCCAGAATGACTGGTATAAAGGTCAGAGAACGGCTTGCAGGAGTCAGTCTTTGCTTTCGCCTGTGGGTCCCAGGACCTGAACTCAGGTTGTCAGACATGGGTCAAAGTGCTTAACCCATGAACCATCTCAGTAGCCCTTAATTGCATTTCTTAATATGAAAAACATTTTCTAAAAAAAGAAAAAAAAAGACTTAGCAGGCAGTGGTGGTGCACAACTTTAATCCCAGCACACAAGAGGCAGAGGCAGGCGGATCTCTGTGAGTTTCAGTCCAGGCTGGTCTACAGAGCGAGTTCCAGGATAGCCAGAGATACACAGTCACAAAGTCAAAACAAAACCAAATACTCATCCTCTTGGGGGGAAGTGTGTACAAAGTGCGAGGAGAAAGGCAGCAGTCAAGGGAGCACTGGGAGGTGGTGATGATGAAGGAGCAGCCGGACAGGCAGCGTGGCCGGGACCTGAATGGGGGGTGAATCTGAGAGAGGAGAATAGTGAAGCGGAAGTGAGAGATGAGAGCCGGCTCTAAGTAAATGCAGGAGAGGAGAGGTCAGGACGGGGACATTTGTCTCTGAAGCTCGTTCCCGTGGTGGCTCGTCTTGTCAAGTTGGTTAAATTAAGAAACATCTAGGATGCCGGGCGATGGTGGCGCACGCCTGTAATCCCAGCACTCGGGAGGCAGAGGCAGGCGGATCTCTGTGAGTTCGAGACCAGCCTGGTCTACAGAGCTAGTTCCAGGACAGGCTCCAAAACCACAGAGAAACCCTGTCTCGAAAAACCAAAAAAAAAGAAAAGAAAAGAAAAAGAAGAAACATCTAGGAGGCAGCAGGCATGCTTGTGTTGTGCACTTATATACCCAAGCAAAGCCCTCATACACACAAAATAAATAAACCTAAGGTAATGAGATAAATAAATTTAACATGTTTAAAGAAATACATATGAACTCAGTTATGCACACCTCCAGCCTCTCACATAGTGAGCGCATTACCCTAGAGGGAGGAGGTAAGTCACCAGGACATTTCCCTCAGCTCCCTGGTGCTCTGGCCCCTTGCTGTGTTCCCTTGTTTCTTTTTCCTCATTACCTTGTTGTGAACTGCACTGCTCTGTCCCGCCCTCCTCACCTGGATGAGCTGATACCCCTGAATCCTTGAGAGCCAACACAAGCATTCCCTACTGTTGAAATAGCAGCGGCGGGGCTGCGTCCCCAACACCCCGGCCGCTTGCACGGCTAGCTTTACCCGAAATAATTACACAGACACTGTATTCTTTTAAGCACTGCTTGGCCCATTTCTATCATGACTCTTCTAGGCTAACTCTCGCACCTGGACTAGCCCATTTCTAATCATGTGAGTAAGCACCCCAAGGTGCACTTACCGGGAAGATTCTAGCCTACGTCCATCTTGGTTCTGAGCTTCATCGAGAGTGCCTCAGAGAGCAGAGCTATCCCGTCTGCCGGCGAGACAGGAGCATGGCGTCTCTTTCTGAGGTGTCTGGCTCTGAGTGGAGCTGCATGCTTTCTGACCTCACTTCCTCTTCCCGCCAGCATTTTGTTCTGTCTACTCCACCCACCTATGTTCCTACCTATCAGGGCCAAGGCAGTTTATTTAACCAATGAAATCAACAGATTGATATATGACACTCCCACATCACCCTACTGCATCTTGTTTAAGTATCTGTCACATGTCTGTCACTGAAATGGCAGAGCAGGCTTACTCAGACCCCAGTGAAACACACCCAGTCACAAAGAAGCCCAAGGCTGGTCCGTTAAGACTCTTGGGAAGTTTCGTGAGAAGTCGAAGCCACCCAGCTGAGCCAGCCGTGAGCCACCTAGTCCGACTGAGTCTAGAGACGAGTTTCAGCTCAGCCAAGTCTCTCGTTTAGTTGTCTAAGAAAAGCCAACAAGAAGCAGTCGCCTGGGCCCAAGTCACCCACTGAATCATGAGAAATAAAATAAATTTCAATGCCACGAAGGTTCAAAGAGTTTTAAATATATACATATGTTTAAAATATACATATATCATATATGTATTTATATAATATATAGATTATAATATAATAGAAATGCACATAATGTGTAATATATATATATACAGTGTGTGTGTGTGTGTGTGTGTGTCTGTGTAGATAACCCACAGTGTTGAGCTTAGTGCGAGGAAGAATGGTGATAAAATCCCTGAGATACAACATATGGGAGGCAAAGGTTTTGGGTGGGTGGTATACTAACCAGTGGTCATCCCTGTGACCAAATACCTCAGAGAGACAATTGAGAGGAGCAAAAATTTTTTTGGCCTCAGTTTTGGAAGGTTCCATTCCCTATGGCCAGAGGATA
Organism: Microtus agrestis; assembly: GCA_902806775.1. Lineage (NCBI taxonomy): Eukaryota > Metazoa > Chordata > Mammalia > Rodentia > Cricetidae > Microtus > Microtus agrestis. The sequence continues at coordinate 731,936 of CADCXT010002121.1, forward strand.
TGGCAGAGCACAGCAGCTGCTACCATGACAACCAGGAAACAAAAAAAGAGAATGCAGGAATCAGATAGGACCAGATATATATATTAAGGATGGACACCAGTGACCTGTCTTCCTCGGCCAGGCTCCGCCTACATTTCTCTGCCTCCCAATAACACCATAGAAAGGTGAATCAATCAAGGGATTCACCCATCGGCTAGACTGCAGCCCTCATGATCCAACCTCACAGACACACCCAACAGCATGCTCTACTGACTTCCTAGGTACTTATTAATCCATACAACCAGTATGGTAGTTTGAATGTAGTTGGCCCCCAAACTCTCATAGGTGGTGGCACTATTAGGAGTGTGGCTTTGTTGGAGTGGAGGTGACCTTGTTGGAGGAAGTGTGTCAGAAGTTTAGTCCATTATCATCATGATGGGGAACATGGCAGTGGGCAGGCAGATGTGGTACTGGAGGAATAGCTAAGAGTCCTATATCTTGCAGGCAACAGGAAGTTGACTGAGACACTGGGTGATATCCTGAGCACAGGAAACCTCAAAGCCCACCCCCACAGTGACACACTTCCTCCAAGGCCCTATCCACTCCAACAAAGCCACATCTCCTAGTAGCGCCACTCCTTATGAGATCATAGGGGCCAATTACATTCAAACTACCACAGCCAACAATCAAAATTCACCATCACAGATGCAGACGTAAGTTTTGTTTGGGATTTTGAGGTGAGGTGTAGCTCTTCAGTGAACATGTTCATATGCCATTCTAAAGTCTAGAAGATAAGTCTAGGCTGCAAGATGGAGATTTGGAAGACCTTAGAGTATAAACTGTAGATGTACATGATTCTTCCCAAGAAATAGGACTTACCCCTTCAGGCTGGTTAAACAGAAATTCCTCTATGAAGACCCTACTGACTCTTTTAACACCAACCAGCCTTTCCCCGGTGACTATAGTTGTTTTTAAATAGCCTTTCTATACAATAATTTTATTTATTTGCAGGCCTGTCTTACTCAGCAAAATGTGTGGCAACCTGAGTTGGGATTATGTCTTATAGTTTAGAGGAGAATTGTCAGCTACAGGCAGGTGTACCTGAATGCACAGTCTCTAGACAGTGGCGGTGTTTGGGGGCAGTTACGGAATCTATAAGATGTGAAGCCTTAATAGACAAAGTCATTCCTGAGGACAGGGTTTTTTTGAGGCACAACTCCCTGCTTGCTCTCTGCTTCCTGGGTGTGGTTGAGAGGCGATCTCCCAGCTGCTGCCGCTATGCTGGCCCCACCTTTAGAGACTTCTAGCCCTCCAGAACTGTAAGCCGAAATAAATCAAACTCTTTGTTGGAGGCCGTGTGGGTCCAACACAGATTCCTTAACTGGACTGGAATGGAGTCACGAGGAATAAACCGACGCAGCTTACACGGTCATCATGGAAGGCCAAGATCTCTCTCCAAAGATCTCTCGTTTATTCTCCAAACACCTTATATATCATCACATCAATTGAGCAGGAAAACACATTAGGCTGTCTCCTAGGCAACCAGGTGAATGGGCTCAAGTCACATCCGCATCTACCTGTAATGCTAGCAGTCAGGTAGGCCATGAATTAGCATCTCTATAAGGCTTCCTCCAAATTACCAAGAAATAAGCACCAAACATCCTGACCAGCTTCAGCCAACACCTCTTCTCAGGAGATCTACGTTTATAACAAAAGAAACTAGGAGCAGCACATCCTGGCTATTGATAAACAGAGACAGCTTGTCTGCAGACTTACGTGATCAGCTCAGACCAGGCTAATGGCTCTTGTGCCATACAGAAATATGAGCCTACATTCTTCCTTAGGTTGCTTTGGTCATGGTGTTTTATCAAAACAACTAAAAAAAAAAAAAGCAAACAAAATTTGTTGAGATAAAGAAATGAACGACTCATACTTTAGATAAACATAAAAAGCACATAGAAATGTAAAAATTACTATGTATTTATGCTAAAACTTTATTGGTAGAATATTTCTTTTAAGTAGTTTATTTTGGTTTTAGTTATGAGCCTATGTGTGTGAGATGGGGGTACTGAATCTCTGTATATGTGCACCCGAGGAGGCCAAGGGCGTCAGGTCACACTGACCCGAACCACCTGATGTTGGTGCTGGGAACAGAACTCAGGTCCTCTGCAAGAGCAGCCCTTGCTGTCACTGCGGAACCATCTTTCCAGGCCCTTGGGCAAGGTATTTGTTTGCTTAGACCAAAACTTGAAAACAGTTCAGTATGTGATAACCATAAAACTGAAAAGAATGTTTTCTATAAATAAGTTTTGCACCCTCCATCTGGACTTACTTCTGTCTGGAGACTATTTCTAACTACATAAATTTATCTTTGTGGTATTTAGACCAGGGGAGACTTTGCAAGTTATATTTGGAAGAGGCTCAGTTGTACGGCTTGAGTAAGAAAAAGAAAAGAGTGGACGATGGCTTAGCTCCTGTGACTTACAAAGTTTAATGGATTTTTCTTTTTTACCCACTCAATTTGGGATTGCATATGAATTAGTTAAATAGCTTCAGGCACCTCTTTGGCTATCTTAGGAAGTTAAGAAAATCCTCTAAAACCTTTGATTTTTTTTAATCAGTGTACTTTATTTAATCCAATAAAACAAAATTAATTTATTTAGACTTTAGAAGAGTCGATGTAAGGGCTTAACTACTATGCCCACAGGCTACCCTTTAATTTTAGTTTCCCAGCCTTTTGGTGAGGGATGAAAACAGCTGTGTTTACCCCATTGGTGGCTGACAAGATCCATTTGTTGGTACCGTGCTATCAAAGTTACTTCTACAAATGCAAAATCTGGCAGTAATTTAATTTCAAATTATCCCGTGTGTCTGAATGGATCGTCAGAGGGAACACTGCCAATTCTGAAGGGCTACTGAAGGTACTAAAATATTCATCAGACGAGAAGACGGCCAAGAGCTTCAAGAGTCCAGCGGCTTCCTGAGATTACCCGGCAGACAGAAGATGTGGGGGAAGGGCAGGAAATGAGAATGTCAGTTGCTTAGATACTCCGGTTGAAATCCGAACTGTTGAGATTGAGGGTCGCTACCCCCACTCAAACAAAGTTGTGACTAGTCCCATGGTCCCTATCACTACATGGCTAGCCAGACTTGACCAGAGGGTTGAAAGAACAGAGAGCCTGGTGAGGATTCTAAAGTAACCTCATTTATAAAAACACTGGGCTCAATCATACACCCATCTAACACACAAAGGTTAAGTATTGTGGTTGCTGATGTAACTGTTGCCATGAGTGGTCTCTTTAATTAAAATCAGGAACAAAGAAGGCCTCCTGCATAGTGTTTTATTGTCCATGATATAACTCTTAACTTCTGCCTCTTCCCGTCCCAAACTAGTGTCCACTTTATACATACCCTTTAGATTTATACTACATACCCTTTAGATTTATTTAAAGTGTATGTGTGCACACACATGCGCATGCATGCATGCATGCCTGCAGAGGCCAGAAGAAGGCGTCTGATCCCTTGGAGCTGGAGTTACAGCTGTGAGCCTTTAGACATGATACTGGGACTTGAATTCCAGTCCCCCTAAAAGAGCAGTAAGCAGTCCTAATGACTGAGCAATCTCTCCAACCCTTCATATGCCCTTTTAAATATTTCAAGTCTTAGATCAGTGATTCTAAACTAATTTTTCTTTTGACACAGGGTCTTACTATATTGACTTTCGACTCAAATCTTCCTGCTCACTGTCGTGAGTGGGCCTGCAAGTGAACACCCCCACGTCCAGTGCATTGACTCTCAAACCCAATTGACAGTTGACTCTGATATAAGAGGTTTTCAGACCTGTAACTGGAGCCACCCTTAGAGAGTCTAACTCAAATGCTCTATGGCGAGGTCTAAGCATGATAACATGTTTTTAAAAGAAATTCTTCTTATGGCTTTAGGCTACCAGCATTGTAATTAGCTGCCTGAGATCCCGGACTCTACGGTAGACCTCGCAGTGTAGACAGCAGGTACAGAAGCTGAGAGACATCCAGCATTAGACCAACTGCTGTGCTGTGTTCCCCTAACGTCTTTGTAGTCCAGTGTGATGTTCTGGAAATAACAATCATTAAAATAGCTCTGCACACAACCCTGCTACAAGATACTCTGTAGACCTGTCTTCCATCCTCATCACAGTGATATTTACTGCACACGAAAATTATCATCTTTCAGTTAAAGAAACTGCTATTAAAGCCCTATGCTACTTCAGACTTGTAGGAGAAGGGCCTGGGGCAGCTTGTTTGTCCTGGCTGCCTGGCTAGTTTAGTCCCGGAATAACCACACAGAAACTGTATTAATCAAATCACTGCTTGGCCCATTAGCTCTAGTTTCTCATTGGTTAATTCTTACATCTTAATTTAACCCAGTTCTATTAATCTGTGTTATTCCCACATGGCAGTGGCTTACCGGGTAAAATTCCCAGCTTCTGTCTCCAGCAGATCCATGGTGTCTCTCTGACTCTGCTTTCTTCCTCCCAGAATTCAGTTGCATCTTCCCTGCCTACCCATGTTCTGCCCTATCAACAGGTCAGGGCAGGTTTTTTATTCATTAACCAAGAAAAGCAACACACAGAGGGGACTCCCACATCACAGACTTACAGTGATTCTGTAAGATATGCAAACTTTCAGGTCAATGAAGTTTCCCAAAGACATATAGCTAGAAGTGCTTGGAGCCCCAGCTCTGCTCTCATCTAAATATTCAGGAAGCATTGTCTAGTGGGTTTAAATGACATCCTATGCCAGCAAGATTATGTTGTCTGCAGGCTGAAGACCACAACTCAGCCATATGGACACTAAAGACACACATTGTTTTCCATGCAAGAAGTCCAGGTCTAGGGGCTGCTCAGTGAGGTCTGGTCCTCTCCCTAGGGGTGGCTCAGTGGTCACTGCTCATCACACCCAGATGCAACCACAGCTCTTTTTCTAGGGGATGAAATGAGAGCTGCGGGGATTTGAATGAGATGTCCCTTCTAAGTGAATGTATTTGAACATTTGGTCCCCAGCTGCTCTTTGGGGGAGGTTACAAACCCTTTGGAGGTGAAACCTTGCTGCAAGAAGTACATCGTTGAATGTGGGCCTTAAAGCTGTTTAGCCTAACGTCCTGTTCTCTTTCTCTGTTTTCTGATTGTGGACTTTCTGTTCCTGTTGCCATGCCTTCCCTGACTGTTGTCATATCTCCCCTATTGATGAACTCTGTCCATCTGGAACTGTGATCCAAAATAAACTCGTTTCTCTTCTATGTTTTATGAAGGCTCAATGCTATTTTCATTCCCCCACCCCTGATAAGGGCATGTTTGAGTCTTCAGGATCTGTTCCTGGCAGTTTGCCCTTTTAATAGTTCACCGTAGCAATCTATGTGTTAGTTACCCTCACCTATTTTCTTAGGGGGAAAACTGAATTAATTAAGTTAATTAATTGAGAATAAAGTTTTGCAGTTTTAAAGATTGACTTCAAGGCCTTGCATATGGCAGACAAGGAATCAGCCACTGAACTATGTTGCCAGCCCTGAAATGTTTTAATTTTACTAATATTTAATATATTAAAATAAAATTCTTACAACTCAATGCCTCCTTAGGCTTTTAAGTTCTGTTTATGAATTCTATTTTTATAAGCAAAATAGACTCAGCAAACATTTTATGGAGGCCTTTGTTTTAGTTTGTTTTGAGAAAGTTTGATGGGCCTTGAACTTTCAACCTTCCTATCTCAGTCTCCTGCATGCTGGGATTATATGTGTACCCTACTATATCCAGTCTGCAGAGATGCTGGGATTATATGTGTACCCTACTATATCCAGTCTGCAGAGATGCTGGGATTATATGTGTACCCCACCATACCCAGTCTGCAGAGATGCTGGGATTATATGTGATCCTCACCATATCCAGTCTGCAGAGATGTTGGGATCATATGTGTACCCCACCATACCCAGTCTGCAGAGATGCTGGGATTATATGTGATCCCCACCATATCCAGTCTGCAGAGATGCTGGGATTATATGTGATCCCCACCATACCCAGGCTGCAGAGATGCTGGGATTATATGTGATCCCCACCATACCCAGTCTGCAGAGATGCTGGGATTATATGTGATCCCCACCATACCCAGTCTGCAGAGATGCTGGGATTATATGTGATCCCCACCATACCCAGTCTGCAGAGATGCTGGGATTAAATGTTACTCCACCATACCCAGTCTACAGAGATGCTGGGATTATATGTGTACTCCACCATACCCAGTCTACAGAGATGCTGGGATTATATGCGTACCCTACCATACCCAGTCTGAAGAGAGGACTGATCAAAGTTTGGTCTTACTTATGAGCAAAACTAAATTACTTTTAAGGATGTATTTATTTATTATGTATATCATGTTGTGCCTGCATGTATGCTTGCATACCAGAAGATAGATGGTTGTGAGCCACCATGTGGTTCCTGGGAATTGAACACAGGACCTCTGGAAGAGCAGCAAATGCTCTTAACCTCTGAACCATCTCTCCAATCCCCAAAATCAAATATTTTTTTAAAGATTTATTTATTTATTTATTATATATACAATATTCTGCCTGCATGTATCCCTGTGGGCCAGAAGAGGGCACCAGATCTCATTATAGATGGTCATGAGCCACCATGTGGTTGCTGGGAATTGAACTCAGGACCTCTGGAAAAGCAGCCAGTGCTCTTAACCTCTGAGCCATCTCTCCAGCCCCCAAAATCAAATATTTTAAGAGTGTTTATAATTTATTTATCAATGTATATCTGATTTATTACATAGTTGTCATAAATTAAATCGTCCTGAGTGATTCTCAATCTGATAGGTTAAATCCCACTTACAATCATTTGGACATGAAGTTCTCTTAAATTATTCACTCTTGAATATGAACTTGAATGTACTTGAATCAATTATCCAGACAGACACTTACATTTGCAAAGCACCTATTGTAACATGTCTATCATACTCAAACACAACAGTTTTAATAATACAAAGCATTGACGAATTCCTTAACTGCCCCCCCATACAAATACAGTTTGGGTTAGTTCCCTCAGATTGTGTTGGGAGTGTAAGATACTTCCCGGAATTCAGTGGGCAAATTTCCCGTGTAATTATGGCTTGAGGTTGTATAGCCAGCAAAGCTTTCACCAGGATGCTAACTGAAGTCCTTGTGGTTGCTAATTCAATTCCTCTTCCTTGCAGGAGGAGGATGAGGCAGGCAGGAACTCAAGACTGACCCCCTTCTGACCCCCTGCCAAGACTGTTTCTCCTCACCATTTTGTTGAACCTTTCGCATTTCTTTGCCTCTTAAATTGCAGAAACATGATCTTCTTGAGGAAGGAATTTTGAAGGTCTGCTAGGGAGCTCAGTGGGTAAAAGTGCTCGTTGTCAAGCCTGACAACCCAAGTTTGATTCCCGTGGTTGAAGGAGAAAACTTTGTCTCTCAACAACAAAAGTTGCCCTTTGACCTTCACTTGCATGTGTATATGCATGCATACATGTGCGTGTGCATGCATGTGGGTGTGCATACACAAAACACACACACACAACTGAATAAATATCTTCTCACCCCAGATAGGGAACCTGTTATCATTCATAACGTGGGTCACCTGAGGCAGATCCCACAAGGGGCAGCAGCAGGTGACCTGAGACCCTGGCGGGTAGGAGATAGATAGATACATCATGCAGAGAGAGGTTAGGAATAGAGTTTATTTAATGGGGTTGGGAGAGGGGTAGAATGCTGTGAGACAATGGTCTTTTATTGTGTCACTTGTATTATTTTTTATAAAATGCTGATTAGCCAGTAGCCAGGAAGGAAGTATAGGTAGGGCAATGGCGACCAGGCAGGAAGTAGAGGCGGGGCAACAAGAGTTCTGGGAAGAGGAAAGTTTGAGTCTGCAGTCATCATCCAGACACAGAGGAAGAAAGATGTGACTGCCTCACCAAAAAAGATACCAAGCCATATGGCTAACACAGACAAGAATTGTGGGCTAATATAAGTTATAAGAGTTAAGCCGGGCGGTGGTGGCGCACGCCTTTAATCCCAGCACTCGGGAGGCAGAGACAGGCGGATCTTTGTGAGTTCGAGGCCAGCCTGGTCTACAAGACCTAGTTCCAGGACAGGCTCCATATCTACAGAGAAACCCTGTCTCGAAAAACCAAAAAATAAAAAATAAAAAAATAAAAAAATAAAAAAGTTATAAGAGTTAATAAGAAGCCTGAGCTAATAGGTCAATCAGTTTATGACTAATGTAGGCCTCTGTGTGTTTATTTGGGACTGAAACCTCAGTCAACAGGAGAAGAAGAGAGAGAGAAGGAGAAGAAAGAAGGGGGAACGTGGAGAAGAAGGGGAGAAGGGAGAGAGGCAGAAGCTATCCCTCCAGAAGAAGGAGATGGGGCTTGTCTCTTAAAGGGACAGGGTACCCAGGTAACAGGCCAGGTCAGCAGATTTACTTTTATAGCAGAACCAATGATGATAGACCAAAGTATATAGATCACACCAAAGTCTAACTTGGTGAACCAATTTCTTTTGTTGGTATTACTTAGAGGAATATGGATGAGGGGTTACTTATAGGAGCAGGAATAAGTCAAAGACAGCTGCATCATCAAAGTCCACCCCAGCATGGGTGTCACCTCAGGAAAGCTAGAAACATGAACCCCACTGCACAGCCCGCAGGCAGCTTCACAGGTTGGAGTGTCCTTTCTATAGCTGTCCTGATCTGAACCTCTTCCAGGCAGCTCAGCTCGTTTGAGAGTGTCCTTAACAGTCCTCACAGCTTATACTTGCTGGGAGAAAGAAGGGAGGTCTTTAGATTTTGTCAGTCTCAGGGCTTCCTAAAGCTATTGAGTTTGCTTCCTCTCATTACATAGCTCTTTAGCAGTCAAAAAATTTAAAGAAAACACAATAATACACATAATCCAAACTCTCTGGGTATTTTCCATCTTTACACGACTGATTTTTCTTACTCTATTACTTTTTCTACAAGTTTAATATTTATTTTATTATCTTTACTCCTTTAACCTATGACTGTCTGTACTCTTTTATATTACATTTACTGTCTCTTTACTTTTTCTTCTCTCCCAAGCCTACATACATTTTTTAAACATACTGTGTCTCATTTAGAGGTCTTTTATGTCTGACTCTGTCCTATTGTGTTTCTGAAATCCTTTTCTGTCCAGGAACACTTCTTAAAATGCAAAACAGCTTGGCTAGGACTTTGCCTTTTTGGCTCCTCCCAGTCCAACATGTCGGAGGTCTATTCACTGCCTCTGAGAGCCATTCTTTCCACCCCAGATCCAGGGTCAGGTCACAGCAGGTCTGTGTTGCCATTAAGCGAGTTGTGGCACTCTGTTCACAAACCCCATTTAAATGTTCCATAGCCAGACCTCCTGAAAGAGTCAGAGTTCATGTTAGCAACAAAGCCCAGGAAGCCACTGTTTCAAAAACACATGGGTTGTTTTTATTGTTGTTGTGTTTTTGTTTTTGCTGCTAGTGCTAAATCAGGAAGACCTCTCTTAAAGGAGCTGCAGCATACTCCCAGCAAGCAGAGCCCATCAAAAAAAAAAAAAAAAGAGGGTAAACTTTTGTCTTTCAGTGTCTAGAATTCCTTTCCAAGCCCTCTCAGGTTTTATGTGGATTTAGCTAGCACACTTTGGAGTGCCAATCTGTTGTATGAGCAGGCCATTTATTTGTTCCCGGCTGCTCAGCCCTGAAATAACCATATAGAAACTGTATTAATTAAATCACTGCTTAGCCTGTTAGCTCTAGCTTCTTATTGGCTAGCTCTTACATCTTAATTTAACCCATTTCTATTAATCTGTGTGTTGCCAAGTGGTTGTGGCCTACTGGCAAGTTTGGACATACCACTTGACAACGCAGAGCAGGCACCCAAACAGTTTTAAAAGTAAAAAGTGTGGGCCATGTGATGCAGGAGAGGTGGAAGACACCTGAAAGCCCCCCTACCCTATCCCCCTGCAGGTGCCACTATGATGAGCAAGTTTGTGGTGGAGAGATGGGAGAGAAAGAGAAGTGGAACGGTTTGTGCGCCGTGAAGAGAGGCAGAAATGGAGATACAAAGGTAGTGAGGAATAGCCCTATGTGAACAGCCTGCCCTGGCACTGAGGGCCATGCCTGGGTCCGTGGTCATGCAGCAACAGGGAATCTGGGTAGATGTCTGTGGTCCATGCTATTATTCTTTTAAAGCGGATGTGTGTAGAGACGAACACGAGACAGACAAACACTCACGGCGGAACAGGGTTAAGGAGAAGACACGGACACGCGGCTCCCACGTGGGTGCGCTTTAATGGGGGAGGGGCGGCAGGTAAGGTACAGGTGTGCTGACACAAGAAGGTGAGGGAGAAGGGAGAAGGGAGAAGGGGCGAGTCCTCGTGGAAGCTCGCTTTATAACGGGAAGAGCAAGGGTGTCTGGGAAGAATGTCCTACACCTGCGCGCACCTGCGCGCACAGGTGTCCGTAATCCAGGAGGAATCTGGGAGCTGTAGTTTCCAAAAGGAACAGCACATGCTACCACCAAAGGCCATGCAGATGTTCCTAGTCTGGGCTGCCACCTGGGGACATGTTGATGTCCAAGGACTGCACAGAGCTGGCCCTGCCCCTCACCAGCTGCGGCACTCAGGCTGGCTGCCAGCTGTAAGCTTGAGAGAGCTCTCTCACTACCCCACCCCTCCCCCCTTCCCCCATAGAATGGGAGAGTCTGCCCAGGTGGTGTGGGAGTGAGAGAACTGGTCCAGCCCCTTGGCAGCTGCAGCACTCTAGAGAGCAGGTGCTGCTCCTCACCTGGGCAGCGCGGTAGAGCTGGCCCTGGTGCCTGGGCAAAGTGGCAGAGCTGGCCCTGGTGGTATGGGTGCAGGAGAGTGGGCGGACTGACCAACTCAGCTACCGCCCAAGCCCAGATCCAGGGAGTTAGGTTGGCCCACCCCAACATCCACACCATCCGTGAACTGCTGGACCATGTGAAGGGACCAGTCCTGTAGAAACAAAGCTGCAGCATCTCCATAACACGGGGCAACAACAGGACATCTGAGGGGAGTCCTGTGAGGATCCAGCATTGATAGGGTAGCAGAAGCCAGAGGTCTCAAACCGGACCAAAGACTCGTAACAATGAGCATATGCAAGAAAAGCTGGGCAAAAGGGTAGACTGTGAGATGAGACGCGCTGTGACACACCAGGGCTTCCATGGTGAGATTTTGTTTGTTTTGTTTTCTTTTGGAAACAAGGTTACAAGGGCAGAGGGCAGATATGGAGGGAGAGGAAAATGAGGGGGTTGGGGTGCATGATGTGAAATTCAAAAGAATCAATAAAACAGTTATAAATAAATAAAAAAATATGAGGCTCTTAATGCAAATAGTCTTTGCACACTTTGGGGACAGCTACCACTCTAAGGAGCACATTTTCCCTATATAAGAACCAATGTTTTCTATCTACCATCTATTATCTATCTATCTATCTATCAATCATTTATCTTTATTATCACCTATTTATTATCTATATATCTTTTAAAACAAAGCCTCATGAGACATCTGTTAGTTTTGTTAGGTTGAATGGCTTTTGACATTCTTATCTTCTATTTTTCCCATGCATGCATTCATATATATGCACATGTGTGCATGTGTATGTGTTGTAGATATGCCATAGTGTCTATGAATGCTTGCCTGTGTATGTACATACAGAGACTGGGGATCAGCTTTGGGTGTCTTCCTTCATGGCTCTGTTTTTGAGACAGGGTTTCTGAAAGGACCTGGAGCTCACCTTCTGGCTAGACTAGGTGGCCCATGAAATGCCAGGGTTCATCTGTGTCCATGCCCACCATACCCACCTCTAATGTTGTAGGCGCCTGTGGCCACTACTGGTTTTTACATGGGTTCTGGTGATCCCAATTCAGATACTCGGGCTTGGGCAGCAACTACTGTGCCCAGTGAGTCATCTCCTCAGCTCTCTTGTATTTTTCTTAAAATCTTGTTTTCTTCTGAGTCAGATATGGCAGCGCATATCTTCAGTCTCAGCACCTAGGAAGCTAAGCAAAGGGAGATTGTTGTTTCTGCCACTGAGCTATTCTCTTGAGCTTCCAGTCAAGTCTCCTACCTGTTTCCAAACTCGCCATAGCCGCGTTGGAGTTACAGAGGTAAGCCACTACATCCAACACTTTTCTGTGAGTTCTAGGATTTGAACTCAGGTCATCAGGCTTGCATGACAACTACCCTTACCCCTGATGCCTTTTCCCCAGCCCAATTTTTCCTTTTTATTTTTTATTTGGTTCAGAACCTCTGCCCAAGGAATGGTGCTGATGACATTCAGATTGAGCCTTCCTGCCTCAATTAACTTAACCTACATAATCAGGAGCCAACCTAATCTAGCTAATCCTTTATAAGCATGCCTAGAGGCTTGTCTCCTAGGTGATTCTAGATTCTAGAGCCTGTCAGACCAACAATCACACCCTGCTACAAGCTTTGTTGAGCATCACACCTTGCTCTTTTGACTTGCGTAAGAAAGACTTCTTCCATCTCCTGTTAGATGTTTTATTTTTAATACGTGTGAATGCATTGCCTGCAATATCCATGTGTACCATGTGCATGCCGGGTGCCCAAGAAGGCCAGGAGAGGGCACTGGAACTTAAAGACGGTGTGAGCCACCATAGGTGCCATGTGCTGGGAACCAAACCTGGATCCTCTAAAGAGTAAGCAGTGCTCTTAACGACTGAGCCATCGCTCTAACCCCCACCTCCTGATCTTGAAGCCAGTGGCTTAACTGCCAGTGACTAGAACCACCCATTCCTGAGAGTTGTCTGCACCCAGTACTTTAAAGTAGACCTTGATAAAGCAGTGGAAGGAGAAAACAATGACACAGAGTGAGCACACTGCCTGCCCAGTCGGAAAGGGGATTGATACAAGCGTGGGTCACACTGCAGGTGAAAAAGAATGCTCTTCCTGTGAGTACTTTCCCATCTGCCGTCACTAAAATGTAGTGGACGTGTGGGACCTGGGTAGAGCCTTACCTGCTGAGGCTTATTAAGACCGTTCCTGCTCCACACCTGCCACCGTCCAGGCTGAGCATCTACCACTGTGCCAAGAACCTGAAAGACCACAGACGGCCTCTGTTGTTTAAAGCAAGGACTCATTGCCCTGTAAACTTCCTTCCCTAACCCAGTGGTTCAAAGTTTCTGCCATGATGAGCGTTTCATAGTCAAGCACTAAGGAAGGAGGGGCACAAGGCTAGAAGTTCAAAGTCATCCTCAGCTACATATGGAGTTCTAGGCCAGACTGTGCAACATGAGATCCTGTCTCAAAAATAAAAACAAGCCCAAAGCAAAAGAAACCCAAACTAAAAGAAACAAACCAGGCAGGAAAGTTCAGGTCTTGGGGACCCAACAACTCAGTGGTCCAGCCCTGGAAAGTCTTCAATATTAGCTTGGCTGGAATGAGAGAGTCCTGGGAGGTTAGGGAAGCATGTTTCTGGGCGTATCGGTGTAAGCATTTCCAGGGGTGACCAGCATGTGGGACAGAAGCTGAGGAGGGAGAGCTTGCTCTAACTAGAGCTAGCACCACACCACAGACAGAGGCCCGGAAGGAACAGGAGGAGGCCTGCCAGGAGAGGCCTGTCTGTGTCTGCCTCCTGTCCATCTTGAGATGAGCCTCTTCGGTCCATCACATTCCATCTTCGCCATGATGTTCTGTCCCATCGCACAAAGGCCAGAGGCCACAGAACCAAGGGACCGTGGACTAGAGAGCCAAAAAATCTCCCCTCTTTGATTTACTTTCTCCAGGTATTTTGTCGTGGTAATGGATATTAACACAAGTCTCTTAAATGCTAGTGCTATATTTTAGAGCCCTGGATTCAATTGCCCTCAGTTGCTTAGTATTATAATAATATCCTGGAGGGGAGAAAGACAGGAATACAGGACAGACTCTAAGGGTCTTGCCTGGAAATGGTGGCCAGAACAGACCTGATGCTCAGCAGCTTCGGTGCCTCCGCACTCTGAGTCTCGAGTTTCCTTGTTACCCAGAAAAGCAATCACGTTCAAAGGGTTGCTTTCTCTCCCCTCGTATCCTCCCTTGAGAGCCACAGAAAAAAGTCTGTGGATTTTTTTGCCCAAGTGTCCGTCCTTGTAAACAACTGTATTTTTGCCTCTAAGAATGGCTGCGTGCTCTCAGAATTTTCTCTTGCTTGAATGTCTGGTCCCCGGCTGGGGCTGCTGCTTTTGGGGGGATGTAGAACCTTTGGTGTGTGACGACTGCTTGACAGACACCATCCCCTAGGAGCCCCTTAAAGGCTACAACCACTTGAAGATCTAGTCTAAGTGTGCTTCCCTGAATGGCTGTAAGGAGCCATGTTGTGTACCCTCCCCCCTCCACTGAGCCCCTTGGCCATGCCTTCCCGGCCCCTTGAAAGCCTGTTGAACATTCTGTCACAGCAGTGACAACTGTAATACACTACAGTGCTGTCTTGCTTGGCCCAAGAGCTGGGGACAATACAAGAAAGGAAGGGTAAGTCACAGTGTCTCAACTCAGTGCATCAAAAGTCCCACCTGCTATGGCCCTGCCCCTGAGGCTGCTCACACCTTCCAGTGGAGAACAGTTGACAATCCATGTACCTTAGGCCAAAGAAAGCACTTTTGACTAAAAATATTCTAAGGGTTAAAACTCCAGCAAAGATACTCAAAACAGAATTTAAAATTAAGGCCCTAAATCAGTTTCCCGAGACTGGAGCCACACGTGGTATTCCTCTGTCACCTCGGAGAAGAGACTCCAGAACAAAGAGAGGAAGTTACCAGGTTCACAAAGCTACACACACACACACACACACACACACACACACACACACAGTCAGACCTATTCCACTGGGCCAGACCCCTCCCCTAAAGCGCTGCCAGTGCCAGCAAACAGACAGGTCACCAGTAGAACTTGAATTTGGGGTGAACAATGAGTACATTTTCTTTGTAAGAACGCCCCTGCTGTTATTTGATTGAAATTTAACAAGTCATCCTGTGTTTTATCTGGCAACCCTTCTCATAGCACTTTTTAAAAAAGTATCAGTATAGTTACAGCAAAGTTCAAGAAAGCAAGGAGGGCAGGAATGTAACTCAGCATGGAGAACGTGCCTGGCGTGCTCAAGGCTCTGGTCACCCCCGCCACCCCACAGTCCAAGAGGAGAGATGTGAGAGAGAACAGGGCATTTAAACCTGCCTGGTGGAAGTCAGTCAAGAAACAGTCATGCAGGGCTCAGGAGATGGCTCAGAGGTTAAGAGCACTGACTGATCTTCCAAAGAACCTGGGTTCAATTCCCAGCACCCACAGGGCAGCTCACAAGTGTCTGTAACCCCAAGATCTGACACCCTCACACAGACATATATGCAAGCAGAGCACCAGTGCACATAAAATAAGAATAAGTGAATTATTTTTTAAAAGAAAGAACGAAGCAACCGTTCAAAGAGATGGGTTTTGTCGTTGATTTCCTCCCTGGTTAACACAACCGCAGTAAGTGTGTAAGAGCAGCGGGGAGTGGGCGGAAGGGACTTGCAGCTTCGCTACGCCGGATGGTCTGATTATCTGTCTTTCTCCCTCATCTACCTCTGAACTCAGATCCTGGCAAAAATTGCTCATATTTTTCCTTTTTGGCAGCATAACTGAAGAGGAACTACAGAAGGGGAAAGGGGAAGGGTTTGCATGTGCCCGAGTGACAAGTTGGAACAAAACAATAGCTTTATATTTAACACACACATGTATTTAATGAGCACAATGAAATATTTTATGCGTTGTCTCCATCACACACCTGTGCGTTGTCTGCCCTGAAGACAGAGCTGGGGGGACTTGGGGCCACACAGGTCATCCTTGTGTTTCTTCAGACATTTTTCTGAGGGTCAGATTCCTAGTGTATGACCAGGCAGGACTGGATGGGAACTTCCAAGGGTTCTTCCTGTTCTTTTGAGTTGACAGCCCCTTAGTGGGTTTTTGTAGGCCACAGGAATTTCATAACTCAGAAAGAAGAATGTGTGTCCGTGTTTTTTTGAGTTTTAGCGAGGGGACAAAGTAGCTTTGGTTTTACTACTGAGTAACAACCATAAAACATCAAGGACTGAACTTTATTAAAAGGAGAGAGAGAGAGAGAGAGAGAGAGAGAGAGAGAGAGAGAGAGAGAGAGAGAGAGAGAGAGCCAGCTAGACAGTGACAGTGGCAGCCAAACCTGCCCAAGGAGCAATTGTTCAAAGGCTGCTGCCCCCAGGCCTTCATTCTCGAGCCTTCTGGAAAAACCCTGGCCCCGCTGAGTCACTGCATAGCACGCCCGGACAGTCGGTGACAGAAGAGCATGGAGCTGTAATGATAAACTTTTTAGCCCAACGGTTTAAGCAAGGTCCAAAGATTCTGGAATTTCTTCCCTTTGGGCCATATCCCGTGGGGGAGATCTATTTTTCCTCCCTTCCTGAGTGACACTGGCTGGGAGCAGATGGTTCCTATTTATCTTCTGAGAGTATAAGGGAGTCTAATAGCTACTTAAATGTGGTGGGGGTACACGTGTTTGTGTGTGTACATGCACATGTGTTTGCAGAGAGGGGGTACATGTGACTGTTCAGTGTGCCCTTATGCAGAGGAATAGGATCTCTGGAGTTACAGGCAGTTGTGAGCAGTCTGATGTGGGTGCTAGGAACCGAACTTGGGCCCTCTTCAGAAGCGGTCTATGCTCTTAACTCCTGAGTCATCACCATCCACCCCTGACCCCTGCTTTTCTTAAAATTTGTTTCTTTTTCTCTTCTCTTGTTCTTTTGTTAAATTTCCCAAACCTAGAGTTTTGTTTGTTGGTTGGTTGGTTTGTGTAGTGGGGCAGTGCTGAGACAGGGTCTCTCTCTCTAGACCTGGTTGCCCTAGAGTAGACCAGGTTGGCCTTGAACTCACAGAGTTCATCAATAGGACAGTAAAAGTAGTCGCTGTCATAGGAAGCACAGATAGATCATGGGCCTCCACAAGGCTTCTGGCAACAGCGCAGATTATGAACTCTGCCCCTAGTTGAAGTAGGAACACAGACCCAGATGAAGCTCCCAGAGGCAGCCTAGATGGTGACATCTACATGAATGACCTCAGGTGGCAGTCCAGGCCACCCACATCGATATGGCCCCTCCAGGGCCAACATAGCCCACAGACATCAACACGGCTACAGGCCGAAGCAAAGACCGTAGACATCCCCATGGCCTTTGGTGGTGACATGGACCATGGACATCAACACAGACCCTGGTTTTAGTAAGAACCACAGAGCCACCAGATGTGGCTCTCAGTGGCAGCACAGACCTGGACATCACTGGCAACACAGGACACTTACATCAACATGGCCCTAAGCAGCAGCATGGCCCATATATCAACACAGCTTCAGTCAGAGCCACAGACCTCAGGCTTCATCGCAGCCTGGGCAGCAGCATGAGCCACAGACGCCAACATGACCTCTGGTGGCATCACAGACCATGGTGGTGGTCCATCGAGGAGGTCCAATTCAGAAAATGAACTGAGCGGCTGAGTGAGAGCATCAGTGTAAGCTCTACGCTGCTGCACACTACCTGCTGACCGCACGGGACAATGACACGTCCCTCTGTCCACCTCAGCCCTCTCTCGCCCCCATCACCACCATCAGTCTCCAGTTCTGCCCCGCTCCACAGTGCACGTACCACTCCAGTTTTCTGTCTTTCCCACTTCTCCATCATGTATGTGTTCATCGTATTGGTGCCTGTCTTGTGAGGCAGGCAGCCTGGCTGGCTTCCACACCCCAGGCTCTGTTTCTTAGGCTCCCCTGCAGTGGATGTGACGTGACCAAGTCCAAGTCAGTGATGTAGGTGGCTCTAGGAAGTGCCTTTGGGAGACTGTCTTCCAATAAAGATTCATTTATTTCTATTTTATTGCGTGAGCGTTTTGCCTGTGTGTATGTTTGTGTATCACATGTGTGCAGTGCCCACAGACACCAGAAGAGTGATTGGGTCTCCTGAACTGATAGGGAACAGGCAGGAGCTAACACTCAATGTCTGTCTACAGAGGTGTTTGGCTAATTGGCTAGTTGCCAGCACTCATTGAAAGGTGTGTGTGTGTGTGTGTGTGTGTGTGTGTGTGAGAGAGAGAGAGAGAGAGAGAGAGAGAGAGAGAGAGAGAGAGAGAGAGAGAGAGAGAGAGAGAGAGAGAGGCTAAGTTTTACCAATTTGGTGGTTTGAAGGAAAATAGCCCCCAAAGGGAGTGGTACTATTAGAAGGTGTTTGAGGAAGCGTGTCACTGTGAGGGCCAGCTTTGAGGTCTTTTTCTCAAACATCACTCAGTGTGACACTCAGCTGACTTCCTGCTGCCTCTGAGTCAAGATGTAGGACTCTCAGCTCCAGTACCAGGTCTGCCTGTGTGCTGCCATGCTCCCCACCGTGATGACAATGGGCTGGACCTCGGAAACTGTAAACGAGCCACCCCAATTCAATGTTTTTTTATAAGAGTTGCCATGGTCAAGGTGTTTCTTCACAGCAATAAAAACCTTAACCAAGACAACCACTTCTCAATTTTTTTTAAGAATATTTACATCGTGTCATAGTTGCCACCACCATCAACCCCCAAATTCTTCAGTCTTTCCAAACAAAATCTATTGGACATTACACTAAATAATAAAGCAGAACTAGAGAGAAAAAGAATGAACAGTCTCTCAGGTCTCACATCTAAAATAGACAAAGTGTAAGTAAGCAGAATAAAATGGGGGCTCCTGGTGGTGGAGGAGGAGAGGAATCAGTGGGAATGAATAACAGGGTCAAAGGGTATATGGGAAGCTGGCCCTGCAGGATGAGCACGTCATGTGACCTCTGTAGTTGTTTTTCTGTTACTGTGATAAGACGCCATGCACGCCTTTAGTCCCAGCATTCGGAAGGCAAAGGCAGGCAAATCTCTGTGAGCTAGAGCCCAACCTAGTCTACATAGAAAGTTCCAGGCTAGCCAGAGTGCCAAAGAGAAACTTTGTCTCAAGTAAATAGATATAAATAAATAAATAAATAAATAAATAAATAAATAAATAACTATGACCAAGAAGGGGTTTACTGGGGCTAATGGTTCCAGAGGGACAGAGTCTATCATGGTGGGAGAAACATGGTAACAGGCAAGGAAACACAGCCTGCAGGAGCAGGAAGCTGGCTCATCACCTTTTCATCAATAGACAGGAAGTAAGATGAAGTTATGAACCCTCAAAGCCCACCCCCAATGGTACACTTCCTCTAGTAAGTCGTCACCTCCTAAAGGCTCCATAACCTCCCCAAAGAGCGCCACCAACTGAAGACTAAGTGTTCAAATACCTGAGCATATGGGGAACATTTTTCATCCGTACCACCTCGTGTGTAAATATATTTGTGCTTGTGTGTATCAAGATAGATATATTAGGGCTGGAGAGATGGCTCAGTGGTTAAGAGCATTGCCTGCTCTTTCAAAGGTCCTGAGTTCAATTCCCAGCAACCACATGGTGGCTCACAACCATCTGTTATGAGGTTTGGTGCCCTCTTCTGACCTTCAGGCATACACACAGACAGAACATTGTACACATAATAAATAAATATTTTTTTTAAAAAAAAATAGGTATATTAGAATGCTATGCTTCACACTTTAATGTATCCAATGTTTTTTTTTTAAAGAGTGAAAAAAATAGTGATTTCTTTCTGTAGCATGATTAATAAAAACCCAGAGACAGATATTGGGGTTCAACCTGAAGGTCAGAAATGCAAAACAGCCAGCCATTGGCTCTTACCTCCACCTCAGTCTGAAATGGCGATCCTGTCTCCAGGAATCTCAGGATGAGACTGTGTGTGTGAGCTGTCTCCTCCTGTCTTATATTCCTCTCCAGGGCTGGGATTAAAGGCATACACCACTACCACCCGGTTTCTAGGGCAAACTAGAGTGGCTACTGGGATTTAAAAAAAAAAATGGTTTTTTAAAAGCAAGTAATTTCGTTTTGATAATTTTAAGAATATTTTTGAGATTATAATTACATTATTTCCTCCTTCCCTTTTATCTCTCCAAACTCTCCCATGTGCTCCAACTGCTTGGTTCTCTCAATTTCATGGCCTCTTTTCTTTAGTTGTTGGTGGTGGTGGTAGTGAGTGTGCGTGTGTGCTTGTGTGTGTTCCTAAATAGGTAGATGTAGCTTGCTGCTTGCTCTGTTGGATAATTTTACTTCCCCTGTCCCTTTAAAGCTGGGATTCATGGCGTAAATACCGGAAAAGGCAGGACCCCGGCGCTGCATTCACAAGGATGCTGGCAGACAGATGACTGTGCTACTTGCCTGCTCCACCAAGGCTTTGACAGAGTGAGCTCAGGTTTGGGGAATCCGCGATAACGCCCAAGGGTCGCCACATCCTTGAATAAGCTCTCAAGAACTCCCTTTAATCTTCCGTTCAGGCCCTTCACTGAACTTAGCCAGTGCACAGACCTGTGAATTGGGCCGGGAAATCTGGAACTTGTTTGCTCGTCTTCCGATCCTCTCTGCGTTCTCTGGTTGGACAGTCCTGTAATCACATCTGTTAGTTCTTTCAGGGTGTTGGGTGTCATTAATCTTACGTCAACAGCCAGCCTTGCCCTCGTCTTCCACCATTTAGACACTCCCTTCCCATCTGCCTCCAAGAGGAACAAAGCCTTCGCCATCCGTGCTGTCTTAACACAGGCGTTATACATTTTTACTCACATGACTTCTTTTTGTCTTTCCTGATTCTATCAAGAAAATAAAATTGTATTTGCTGTCACACACATTCTTTACACTAAATTTTCATAATGTATATTTCAAATGTCAAGACATACTGTCCAGTGCTGTAATGATTCCCCTAGTAGCTGTAGGATCTCTGAAAAGGATATTACACTACTTTACATTATTATAAATACACTAAGGAGTTCTACATGGTTTTTTAAACCTATTCCTTTAAGTTTTCAATGAATCTGGACTCTTGGTCATGTGTTGCACTGTTTCTACCAGTATCACGTACTAAATCACAGCAGTGTAATCGCCATGAAATGAAAAGACATATTTCTTTCCATCCACATTTTTCCTGTCAAGTGCACATCCCTCCAAACTGCCTGTGCTCTGCTCAGGGACTCATTCAGCAGCTCCCTGAAACCCCAAGCAAAGTCTGTAAAACCTTATACATGGACCTTGCAGGCCGGAGCCAACTGGAAACCCATCCTGCTCTATAGTGGGATATTATTTGTGTTTTAATAAAACTTGCCTGAAGATCAGAGAGCAAAACAGCCACACTAGTCAGCTACACAGGCCAGGGAGTGGTGGCCTGCACCTTTAATCCTAGGACTTGGGAGACAGAGGCAGACGGATCTCTGTGAGTTCAAGGTCACCCTGAGCTACACAAGATACCTCCAGAAACAGATCCTGGTGGTGGAGGTTCCCATAGGATTTACCTTTAATCCCAGCACTAGGGAGGTGGAGACAGGAGTGATATGGCTGGGTGGAGAGAGGAATATATATAAAGGGAAGAGACAGGAACTCAGTGGAGTGTGGAGTCTGAGGATTCGCGGACACACTCTCGCCCTTTTGCTCTGAAGAATTTGTAAAGGCCAAAGGTCTCTCTAGTGGCTGGCAACTTTGCTTTTCTGATCTTCAGGTTGAACCCCAATATCTGTCTCTGGGTTTGTATTATTCGTGCTACACTGTTCACTTGAGTCCTTCACATTGGTGCTGATGCGGAGGGCCACTGCAGCCAAGGAGGGCCTCTATCCCTTCCCAAACCATTCAGTACTCACTACAATGTGGCCAGAAGGACAGGGCAGGACCTTCCTAAGAGGGCAAAAAGAAAAGAAATCGCTGTTTGCTCTTCAGTCCAGTCTCACATTCTGCACATCTTTGCAGGATGGTTATGGGAGAGACTCCACTTGCCTCTTAATCTATCTTCTTCACCACCACATACACAAAAGCTTCTCTATGTAGCCCAGGCTGACCTCGAACTTGCAATCTTCTTGTCTCAGTGCTGGGATTGCAGATGTGCACTGTCACACCCAGGAAGACGTTCCCTTCCAGGCTCAGCTTAAGGAAATGTATTGCGATGTAGACACAGACAGACAGACAGACAGAAAGACAGACATACACACATATGCTCACATGCACACATGCACCTTCTCAGAGTTTGTTTTTTTTTTTTTTTTTTTGCTTTTTGGGTTTTTTTTTTTTTTTGGTCAGATTTGATTGCAAGAAACCCTCCCATAGGATTTACAGTAAAAACCATCTCTGAAGGCTACTCACATTTACCCCCACCCCACTTGGCCATGTTTAGTCAATGAATGACGACAGAAAGGGAAAGAAGCAACAAAATGATTCTGTTTGGGGCTGGAGAGATGGCTCAGAGGTTAAGAGCGCTGCCTGCTCTTCCAAAGGTCCTGAGTTCAATTCCCAGCAACGACATGGTGGCTCACAACCATCTGTAATGGGGTCTGGTGCCCTCTTCTGGTCTTCGGGCATACACACAGAATATTGTATACATAATAAATAAATATTTTTAAAAAAATGATCCTGTTTGTAGATGACAAGATTTTATAGAGGGGAAAATCGAAAGCTGTCCCCTATTGCGACCCGAGCGGTTTGGGTCCCGGAAACCTGTCTGGAGCACTGAGGAAGTGAAGAAAAGACAGACACACAGACACATGTACTGAAGAGCAGGGATCAGGTGATTCGTGTGTTCTGATGGAGCTGAACCAACTACAGTCACAATCTTGAAGTTCACCCTTTAAGTACAGCACAGAGGGAGAAGTCAACAAGCCTTTTGGGGAGGGCTCTGCAGGCTGCAAACATCTGTGAGAAGGAAAACAGAGGTTGGTAGCTTTGCACACACTAGTCACTCATTTGTAAGCCCTTACACTTGCACACACTGCCAGCATTCACACTCATACTAGAGGAAGGCTTTACCGTACCTCTGAACTGTAGCACGAATTATAATTTTTTTTTCTTGGTTTTTTTTTTTTTTTTTTTGGTTTTTTAAATAGGGTTTCTCTGTAGCATTTGGAGTCTGTCCTGGAACTAACTCTTGTAGACCAGGCTGGCCTCGAACTCACAGAGATCTGCCTGCCTCTGCCTCCCAAGTGCTGGGATTAAAGGCATGCATCACTACCACCTGGCTTCTAATTGTTCTTAATAATAAAAAGCTGAAGTCAGTTATCAGGAGTGAAAGCTGAAGAATCAGAGAAGCACAGTGGCTAACTACTAGAGGGACCTTTTACCTCTACCAATGCTCAGACCAAAGGGACAATCCTGTCCTCAGACTGCTGCCTCAGACTGCATTTGAGCTCCTGTCTCCTCACACCTTATAGTCCTCTCTCCACCCAGTCATACCCCGTCCTGTCTCCACCTCCCTAGTGCTGGGATTAAAGCCCTAGCACTCCCAAGTACTGGGATTAAAGGTGTGTGTCACCACCCCCTGGACTCTAGTGGCTTAGCTCTGCACTCTGTTCTTCAGGCAAGCTTTATTTGTTAAAACACAAACAAAATATCACTACACTGAACCTCACTGGGCTGGTGGGGCAGAAGGAAGTTCGTCTATTCCCGTGGAACTAAGGCATTGGGTCCTTTGACATGGTGGTGCCTATGACTACAATACACATGCACTCAAGGCTTTATCTGTTCTTTACGCAGTCAGGGCTCCCTCGGTTCCCCCTTCCCAAAAATCAAAAAACAAGAACAAAACACTATTAGAACTGGTAAATTATTTCAGTAAGGTTACAGAATACAAAATAAATATATAAAAACAGTAGTTTATATCACAATTTCTTAAACATTTTCCACTTGCAACTTCTTTTTGACCATGACATGTTGAAATAAGAGGGGCCCAAAAAAAAAAAATTTTAAACCCCAAAAAAAAAAATAAAAAAAAAAAATAATTTTTAAAAAAAAAAATTTTATGCAACTCTGGGCACATAGAGATAGAAAATACAAGAGCGGGCAAGATGGCTCAGCGGATGCGAGCATTTCCTCTTCCAGGGGACCCACGCCAGAAGACTTACAACCATCTGGGGCAAGGGACCCATCACCCTCTTCTGGCCTCTGAGGACACTGGCCCACATGTAGTGCACACCCAGATACACATGTTCACTGTGGTGATTTGAATGAGAATGATCCCTGTAGGCTCAGTCATCAGTTGATGTACTAGGAAAGATTAGGGGGTATGGCCTCCTTGGAGAAGGTGTCTCACTCTGGTCGTGGACGTTTTTGAAAGCCCACACTATGCCTGGTCTGTACCTGTCTACTGCTTGTGGAGTAGGAAGTAGATCTCAGCTACTGCTCCAACACCCTGACTGCCTGCACACTGTCATGCTCACCACCATGTTAAAGACTTTCTTGTCTTCTTCATCAGCACTACCTGCGAGGTGGCTGCCATCTCTTTTGCATCACCATGGCTGTCCTCCGGCTTCTGGTGAAGTCCAAGGTCATCAAAAACAAGACCAAGAAGTTCACCCAGCACCACTCAGACGGATTTGTCAAAATTAAGCAAAACTGGCTGAAACCCAGAGCAGTGTACAGAGAAGATTCAAGGGCCAGATCCTAATGTCCAGCATTGGTTATGGGAGCAGCAAGAAAACCAAGCACATCTGCCTAGCAGTGTCAGGAAGTTTCTGGTTTACAATGTCAAGGAGCTGGAAGGGCTGCTGATGGCCAGCAAATCTTACTGTGTTGAGAATGCTCACAACGTTTCCTCCAAGGAACATCGTAGAAAGAACAGCACAGCTGGCCACCAGAGTCACCAACTCCAATGCCACCAGAGTCACCAACTCCAATGCCACCAGAGCCTCCAACCCCAACGCCACCAGAGCCTCCAATCCCAATGCCACAAGAGCCACCAACCCCAACGCCACCAACCCCAATGCCACCAGAGTCACCAACCCCAATGCCACCAGAGCCTCCAACCCCAATGCCACCAGAGTCACCAACCCCAACGCCACCAGAGTTACCATCCCCAATGCCACCAGAGCCACCAACCCCAACGCCACCAGAGTTACCATCCCCAATGCCACCAGAGCCACCAACCCCAACACCACCAGAGTTACCATCCCCAATGCCACCAGAGCCACCAACCCCAACACCACCAGAGTTACCATCCCCAATGCCACCAGAGCCACCAACCCCAAGGCCGCCAGAGTTACCAACCCCAATGCTACCAGAGTCACCAACCCCAATGCCAGGCTACCATAGCTTGCATGCATGTTTTAATTCATGTTTAAATAAAACCACAAAAACTGCCAAAAACAACCATAGCAACAAAAATTCTTTCTTTTGTAAGAGTTGCCTTGGTCTTGGCATCTGTTCACAGCAATAAGACACCTGACGAAGACACTAAAATAAGAATGTCCTAAAATAGAAGTAAATAGGTATACAAATCCAACAGTTACTGACAATAATCATAAATTTATTTGAAAGGAAATCTTTGGCATGCATGTAAGTTTGCCATCTATTAAACAGGACAGCAAATTAGGAGAGCAGAAATCATAAAAGCGGCTATGAAATGAGTTACCGCCTGAACGGGAACCTTCCAGCCTTGTCAGACAGGGCTTTCCCTTGTCAGATGCTAACTGTAGGATACAGTCTAATTTCCTGTGCTGATAAAGAAGCATGAATGAAGCCAGCATTTTATCAGTTCAGAATCCTCCTGTAGAAATGTCAGCTGCTTACTTCATCCGCAAGGCGAAAGGCAGACAGCGAAGCTCAACTGGCACTGGCAGCTGTCTCTTTCATTCTTTTTTTTTTAATATTTATTTATTATGTATACAATATTCTGTCTGTGTGTATGCCTGAAGGCCAGAAGAGGGCACCAGACCTCATTACAGATGGTTGTGAGCCACCATGTGGTTGCTGGGAATTGAACTCAGGACCTTTGGAAGAGCAGGCAATGCTCTTAACCGCTGAGCCATCTCTCCAGCCCTGTCTCTTTCATTCTTGCAGCCCTCAGACATTCTGGAGGGAAAGTCCCTGCAAGGCGCAGGAGAGGGCGTGGCCAAGGGTCATTGGAAAGGTACCATGGGGCAGGATGACCGGCAGCTCTTAGAAAATTCCAGAATGTCTGCAGCCATGCTGGAGTTGTTGTTGAGCCATCTTCCTCTGATGAACCAAAGGGCCTTTCTTAATCCATTTGAGCCACTGTAACAGAATAGCTGAGTCTGGACAATTCACCAGTGACAGATATGTGTTCTCACAATCTATAGGCTTGAGAATCTAAAATCAATGAAGTCAGTGCCTGATGAGAGTGTGCTCCTCACAGAGGTGCCTCTGATGTCCTCTGACTCCATTCACGCAAATTCTTCTGCCCAGGCCCCATCAATCAACTCTTAAAGTCCTCCCCTCTTAATGAATGAAGGGAGATGGGTTTCAGGCGGTGAATTTGGGGGAGACATCAAAAGTGATATCTAAGCATATAAAGTAGTCAATATTGCAAAACCTCAAGTCTGGTTTTGATTATATGCCGTGGACATTGATCGTGTAAGTTGTTATTACTGGGAGAAGCTGGGGGTGGGCGTTATACAGAAATCAACTGTATTAGTTGGCAATTTTTGTGTCTCTAAAATCAATTCCAAGCATAAGGTTGGGGCTGGAAAGAGGTCTTGGTGGTTTAGAGTTCTTGTTACTCTTGCAGAGGACCTGGGTTCGATTCTCAGCATTCATATGATAACTCACAACCATCTATAACACCAGTTCTAGGGGACTGAATGACCTTTTCTGACCTCTTCAGGCACCAGGCACACATGTAGTCCATACACATAAGACAAAGAAAATCAATGTAAAAATAAATTTAAAACTATAGCGAAATGTTGGGTCTGAGGTAAGGAAGGACACTTCCACATTCTGCATTAGTGTGACACATTTCTACTCCATATTCTAAGTGGAATATGTACACGTCACTAATTGTCTGTGTTGTTTAAGTAGCGAGGGACTGAACGAGTTACATGAAAACAAAATGGTATTTTATAAGAGACGTGGCCGTCCACAGCTGTGGGTGTCTGTAGGAGCCCTGAAACCATTCCCCTGTGAATCCCATGAGATAGCTAATGTAGGAAATACAAAGCCCTGTGTAACTTGAAATCCCGACTGTTTGACTTAGAAGATGCCAAGTCTTGCATTCCTGGCACTGTGGGTGGAGAGTTTCCTGTGTGCCAGGTCACTAACACAATATGCATTAGCCCACAGCATTAGGAGCTGCAGATTTCTTGGCACCAGGGGATGATGGACAGCTCTCTCCACCCTGCTTGACCTTAGAAGCCTCTCCAAATGCTTCGGGGGGCCTTACCTCTCTCCAGTTAATGTGCATAAAAACCACCTGGTAAGAAGTTAGGCTCAGGCCACACTCACCGAAGTTCTGGAAGGAGTAAGCTGTTTCCCTTGACAAGGACTCTGATATTAGTGACCAGGCTGCATACCACACAGTGAAAAGCCCTGATGGAGGGGACTCACTTGCATATAGAAAATACAGAACATAATTCATCATACACTATATGTCATTTGACAGATATGAAAATTGGCCAGGGAGATGACTTAGTAAGCAAGATACTTGTTGGGGAATCATGAGGACCCAAGGTCAATCCCCACCACCCACGTAAAATAAACAAAACAAAACAGAAATGGTGGCAGACACTTGTAATCCCAATACTGGGGAGGTGGAGACATTCTTGGGGTTTGCTGGTCAGACGGTCTAGCTTAATTGGGAAACATCAGGTCCTAGAAAGAGACTTGATCTCAAGAAACAAGGTAGAAGTCTGCTCAGGAATGTCACCTGAGACTGACCTCTGATGTGACACATGCATGCACACACATGCGCGCACACACATGCATGCACACATGCTCGTGAGCACATACACACACAAAGATGCAACACTCAAAGGCTTTTGACACAAGCATTGAATCCCTGGACATATGTGAGTGAAAAAAGACCCACATCTTGCATTTCAATTTCCTGTTAGCGGCTAATCACGGAAGAATGAACTTTAGCGTGGCATGGTTATCTTCACTTGTAAGATACAGCATTGATGGCGGTCTTGCACTGCTTAACAGAAGGGATGTGTTCTGAGCAATACATCACTAGGTGGTTTTGTCACCATGTAAGCATCCCAGAACATGCTTACATAAACCGTTTTCAAAGTCGCCCGTCAATACACTCCTCCTGTCACAAGCAGCCCATCCTTGATCAAAGCGCTGCTGTGCACTACACCACTGCGTTTCAATGTCTGACTGGGACAGAAGGAAACAGAGTCCCTGGGCACCTTCCCCTGAGTGCTGAGCTCTGTTGGCTTGCAGAAGGTAGATGAGAAGTGAGTTGCCACCCACCGGCTGGGTTTCCGTGGATGGCGATTGCGCAGCAAAACTTGATCGCGGTCTGCATTTTAAAGTGCTCTTCAGCAGCTTTGGTTTTTACTCCCCTGACTCAGCTCATATTTCCCCTTTCTGAGCTTCATTCCTATGAGCATCCGATTCACTTCCTAACTTGGCTGTTGGTCAACCTTTCCAGCAGAAAACTTTCACCTCAGCAGGATTCTGGGCTCCGAGCAAAAATCGAAGTCCCCTCCTACAGAGCTTCATGGAGAGCAATGGGACAGAAATAGTTGCTGTGGGACTCTATGAATATATCAATGCAGATGTGCAGGCAGCCACAGCGCCTTCCCTGGGTCAGTTGCCTCTCTGGGGAAGAGTCCTATGGTACAGGAATACTGCACTTAGGTTCAGAAGAACAGCATGTAACCTGTTAACCAGCACCAGCCAATGAAAATACAGCGCAACTCTCAAATGCCAGCTAACTGCCTGCCTGCGCAGATTTAGTAACTCCAGTTTTACAAGTAAGAACAAACGGGTAAAGTTAATTTTAAAATGACACTTTATCTAACCCGATGTATGTAGGATACTACTTCTTCACATAACAATTATACACTCAAAGACTTAAATTTTTAAGTTTTTATTTACTTACTATTTTAAAAAGAAGGTTTCTTGAGACAGGGTTTCTCTGTGTAGCTTTGGAACCTGTCCTGGAACTTGCTCTGTAGACCAGGCTGGCCTCAAACTCCCAGAGATCTACCCGCCTCTGCCTCTGGAGTGCTGGAATTAAAGGCATGTGTCACCACCGTCCAGTTTAAGAGAAGTTCTTACAAAATAGCTCTGGCTGGCCTAGAACTGGTTTAGACCAGGCTGACCTCCAATTCACAAAGATCCAGCTGCCTCCACCCTCTAAGTGCTAGGATTAAAAGTCTGAGTTGCCACACCTGGCTGTTTTGATTTTTAATTATATAAAGTGTGTGTGTGTGTGTGTGTGTGTGTGTGTGTGTGTGTGTGTGTGTGTATCTGGGGATTATGGTTGTGGACCTGAGTGCAGTGCCAGAGGAGGCCAGAAGAGGGCAGTGAGTCCCCGGGTGTTGGAGTTCCAGGGATCTGTGTGCCTCTTGGAGCCGGGTGTGGGCAATCAGACTCCAGTCCTCCGCAGAAGCAGCACCTGCTCTTAACCACGGGCCATCTCTCCAGCTCCCCTGTGACGCTGCTTGCATTGTACTAGGGACTAAGCTCAGTGCCTTGGGTGTGGAAGCACGTGCCCTACCCCTGAGTTACACCCTGGAGTATGATAAAATGAGACATTTGACCTTCTCTCCTCATACGGCTTCTTTAGCCTGACATGGGGTTCACACTGACGCTACCTCCTTAGTTTGGATTGCCCCAGCCCAGTTGCTCACGAGCTGCAGGTGGAGTGGTTCTGGAGTTGTGTCAGCCACAAACAAAGATCGATTTCCTTGTCTGCGGCTGCGGGATAACGCCCACCTCGGGTTCCATAAGGATAAAATGAACAGTGTGGAGGTGGGTGGTGGCTTCTGCCTTGGAGGTTTGTTATCGCTGTGCGTTCAGGAAAGGTTGTCTGGGGACTCTGCTCTCTTGGGTCAGGCTCCTGTGGCATCGTCTACATTAGGAGAAGCAAAGGAAGTTATTTAGTTACACCAAAGTGTCTGCAGGAATGGAAAGCTCTCATCCTCCCAAGAGTGCGCATAGGGTGGGAAGGAAGGAACATTGGCTGAGCTCATTTGGTTGAAGAGACTTTTGCTAGCCTGAATTGGATCTGTGTTGTTTCAGTCATGGGGTGGCTAACTTGGTGGTGGTGGGGTGGATGTTGACATGATCAAGCGATGCGTGAAGGTAGAGTGTTCTTCACTTCTGGGCATGTCCGTGAGCATGTTTCCAGAGAGAGAGCCAACTGAGTGGAAAAGAACTGCTCCCTGTGTGGGCAGGGCTGGGCCCGGGAAGAAGTTAGCCATCTTCTGCTGAATTAGCCGTCTGCTGCTGCTGCGCTCCTCTTTGGTCTCCAGGTTGCTTTGTCTTTAGGCTCTGGGATCCCCACCAGTGCCCATTGATGCTTTACTTCTTTGGCGTCTGCCTGGGGGCTTCATCGTTGCCTCATTGGTTGAGGCTTCCTGCTTAGGTTGAATCGCACGGCTAGCTCCTAGAGCGGGACTTTTCACATCTGTGGTCTTGCAAGTCATTCCATTAAGTCCAAACACCTATGTAAGTATATATATATAAACATGTATGTGAGTATATTCACACATCACTCCTAGGTTCAGACTGTCACAAAGAAGCCCACAGGAGATATCGTAAGCACAGGGTCTCATGTCTCAGGTTGGCCTCAAATTGCTTGTCCTTCTGTGTCCACTTCCAGAGGGCCAAGATTACAGATGTGTACTGCCACAGCCAGTGCCCAGGATTACAGATGTGTACTGCCATAGCCAGTGCCCAGGATTACAGATGTGTACTGCCACAGCCATGCCCAGGATTACAGATGTGTACTGTCACAGCCATGCCCAGGATTAAAGATGTGTACTGCCACAGCCAGTGCCCAGGATTACAGATGTGTACTGCCACAGCCATGCCCAGGATTACAGATGTGTACTGTCACAGCCATGCCCAGGATTAAAGATGTGTACTGCCATAGCCAGTGCCCAGGATTACAGATGTGTACTGTCACAGCCATGCCCAGGATTACAGATGTGTACTGCCACAGCCAGTGCCCAGGATTACAGATGTGTACTGCCACAGCCAGTGCCCAGGATTACAGATGTGTACTGCCACAGCCAGTGCCCAGGATTACAGATGTGTACTGTCACAGCCATGCCCAGGATTACAGATGTGTACTGCCACAGCCAGTGCCCAGGATTACAGATGTGTACTGCCACAGCCAGTGCCCAGGATTACAGATGTGTACTGCCACAGCCAGTGCCCAGGATTACAGATGTGTACTGTCACAGCCATGCCCAGGATTACAGATGTGTACTGCCACAGCCAGTGCCCAGGATTACAGATGTGTACTGCCACAGCCAGTGCCCAGGATTACAGATGTGTACTGCCACAGCCAGTGCCCAGGATTACAGATGTGTACTGTCACAGCCATGCCCAGGATTACAGATGTGTACTGCCACAGCCAGTGCCCAGCATTCAAATTTGCCTGAGGTTTAACCCATTTTTAGGTGTGTCAAAGTTCTAAAAGATTTTTTTTTTTTAAATGTCGATTTCTGTGTGGCTGTGGATTCAGACTTAGGGTTTCAGTCTATCAACAGCCACGGGGTCAGAGCACTCTAAGGTGATGTCACGGGGTCATCACTAAGGAAACCTGCTAGGAGTCCCAAATCTTAGCTGGGCTTTAGCTAAGGCACAAGCCCCTCTGATTGTCCCTTTCTAGGTCTTTCTTTACTGCTGAATCTTCTCTGGGGACCCAAAATTAAAGTCCTCTCACTTTGGCTCTTTATGAATTTTGGTTTTGGGTTTATTCGTTTGCTTTGAGGCAGTCTTTCCGTGTAGCTCAGGCTGCCCTGGAGCTCCCGATTCTGCCTCTGCTGTCTGATGGCTGGGATTACAGGTGTGGCCCACGCACTGCTATTAAACTTGTTCGTAGGAGCTTTCCTGTTGCTGCCTGCCCCCTTAGTCTGTACAGAGTGCAGATGCTCTCTGCCCCTGCTTGCCCCAGCACCTCAAAAGGCAGGGGAAGGGTGGGACGGATGACTCACAGTGGCCTCTTCCAACTGGGGAATTCAGGTTGGGCCCAGGGCCACTCTGGAAGGAAGAACCACACACAGACCTTCCTCTTCTGGTTTCCATTGCAGCCCCCAGCCCACTGGATGGTACTGCCCACATTGGGGTAGTTCTTTATATCCACGGCACATCATCTCACCCCCACCCACCCATGGCACCCATACACTGCCTTCCTTGGGCTTGCAGGCTGCTGGCATTGCATGATCATCCCCTCTTGAGTTCTCTCTGTTAAAGGCTGTGTTGACTAGAAACCATTTATAAAATCATAAAATTCACCTCCATGATGTTTCTTTATCATATTTAGGGGTCCCAGATTTTTATACCTCTTTCCCTGCACTTTATCAGTGAGGGCACTCTGTGGAATCAAACTGAAGTGTGTAGGTTTCTCAGAGGCTATGACCTGGGCTCCGTAAAGAGCATGGAGACTTTTAATCACCCTTTCACCAGTGAGGGGATCTGGCCCAGAGATCTGAAGGAGCTTGTTCATTATGTTAACTCTGTTTACTTGAACATGATCAGAGCAGCATGCCTGCCTTTGAAGAAATAGTCTCTCTCTTCACTCTAGGTGTGCCTGAGTTGAAGTACCAGCTTTGCAAGTGACCTGGGGGCTGGGGGTGGGTGGGACACCTGCTGTGAGGAACACACATGAGGTGCATCCCGTCACTGGACAGACCCTGGCAGAGACTGACTGATTGGACACTTCTTTCTAGTATTCATTCCTTATTTACCTTCATAGTTGCAGTCTCTGTCTACAGGGATATTTCTGGGGGTTTAGGACAAGGAGTTGGTTGATTTAGAGATTTGGTTCTTTTAACTAGAAAACGAGGTAGGAAGCCAGACATGGCGCATGCCTTTATTCCCAGCACTCAGGAAACAGAGGCAGGTGGATCTCTGTGAGTTCAGGGCTAGCCTGGTCTACATAGACAGCTACATAGTGAGACCCTGTCTTGAAAATTAATAAATAAAAAAATTAAATAAATAGAGAAAAGAGATAGCTTGTAACAAATAAGTCTTACTATCTGTAAATATATTAATATCTCAAGAGTAAATCATACTTCAAAATGAGTCTGATTATGCAACCCCCAAACATGCCACTTTGGCAAAGACAACTGAGACTCAACAGACCCGTCAGCTTGACTTCCCCTCTGGGATGGTGTTCAACAGTAACTTCACCTCTGTCTGCTGAGCCATCTCTCTAGCCTAGTATCTACCATTTTAAACACTTCCAAACATCTTTGTCACTTCCAAAGGACTCCAAATCCATCTAGCAATTTTCCTCCAGTGCCGCCACCTCCTCTAAGCCCTGGCAGCCACCAGTCCATCCAAAGTCCACGTCAGGTTACCATTCTGGAAATCGCCCATGAGTAGAACCATATACTGCATGGCATGCTGTGTCTTTCACTTAGCCTAACGTTCATTTTGCTGTAGCAGGTATCAGAACTTCTTTAGTCTGCGTGGGCAGATTAATGTTCACAAACACCACACACACCACACACATGCGCACACACCACACATAAACATACATACCACACATGCACACATAAACATACAACATACCACCCCACATGCAAAACACACAAACACACATACCACACATGCAAACGCACACACACACACACACACACACACACCACACATACCACACACCACATACACACTCACACACAAACACTGCACACCACACACACACATATACACACACCATACACACACCATACATGCAAACTCACATACCACACACATACCACACATGCAAATATACACACACTACACACAAATACACACACACCATACACACCACATACACAATCACACACACACAAACATCACACACCACACACAAACACACACATATACACACACCACATACACAAATACACACACACAAACACCACACATCACACACACAGATACCACATACACAAACACACACACATACCATACATACACATATCACACACATAAACACACACATACACAAACACCACACACACCACACATACACATGCCACACACATAAACACACATACCACACATGCAAACACACATACACCACACACGCAAACACACACACACACATACACGCGCACTCACGTGGCATCGGGAGCACAAGACAGTTGCTTTATCCGTTCATGTGCTGACGAACATTGACTTTTCTCATATCCTGAGTTCATGTGGCCTGTGCTGCTGGGTGAGCTCTAGCTGCTGCATTGTCCTTGCATTCCGGGGTAAAGTTCCACCAATCGTGATGTGCCGTCTTTCACAGGTGGTGGGATGGAGCTTGCTACTTTTTTGTTGAGGGGTTAGTATTTTATTATTATTTTTTTTTCACAAGCCATTTTGAGCTTCTTGCTTTTTCTTGTGTTCAAGTTACACAGGATCGGACACAAGAGAACAGCGTAAGGCAGGGGACAGATGTTCTGCACGGAACCGGGTAAGTCTGGCCCACGCAGGCACAATTCTGCTACCACAGATATTAATCTGAATGTCCTTATTGCTACAAAATGCTATCTAAATTATGTAATATTTTTAAAAATTTTTAAGGGTTTAGAGAGATGGCTCAGTGGTTAAGAGTGCCCACTGCTGTTGCAGAAACCCAGGTTCAGTCCGCAGCACCCACATCAAAGCGCTCACAAGCACCTGTAATTCCTGCTCCAGGGGATACGATGCCACACACACACAGGGGTCACATAAACTCACACAGACACACACATGCACATACATTTAAATCAGTAAAATATTTTAAAATTAAATCTCTAAATCGTTATTTAAAATTTTCTTTTTAATATACTTTTAGCATTTTTCTTTTCTCATAATGAGTAATATTACACAGCTGTCACCTATGTAACTAACTCTCTAGTTTTCTTGAGGATTATTGAAATAAATTACGTTAACATTTTTATGACTTTTTTTTTTCTTTTGGTTGTTCAAGACAGGGTTTCCTTGTAGCTTTGGAGCCTGTCCTGAAACTAGCTCTGTAAACCAGGCTGGCCTTGAACTCACAGAGATTCTCCTGCCTCTGCCTCCTGAGTGCCACCACAGCCCAGCCATATTTATGGCTTTTAATTCCCTTACCTAAATTGTTTTCTAAAGTGGATTGCTACTTTCACATTGTGTCCGATATGTTGGATTATCACTCCACTAGACCCGTGTAAAAGCTGGGTTTTATCTCCAGGATCCATATGGATGTGTGTGGTCTGCTCTGCCTCCTGAGGCCATGTTGACGTCCATGGTCTGCGTACCTCCGAGGGCCTTGTCTGGGTCTGTGGTCCTTCTGCAGCCAGGGACCATGTTCATGGTCTGGGTTGTGTCCAGAGATCGTGTGAAGCCCATGACCCCTGTTCCCAATGACAGTGAAGAGCAAGGATGGTATCGATTGTATTTGTATGGTGTGGATGAGTGCAGATACATAGTTGAGAAAGAGGGACACGGAAGGATTCTGTGACAACCTCTACTAGCCGCCAACCTCCGCCCCAAATAGCAGCCTAAACAGGAGGCTGTCGAAGAGAAAATGTGTGGCAAAGATGCTGAATTGGCTCTCCACAATTGATGGCTTCTGGCCGGGGGTAGGAGGATGGGGGGGGGAGGATGGGGGGTGGGGGGTAGGAGGGAAAGGACTCAG
Source organism: Microtus agrestis (assembly GCA_902806775.1). Classification (NCBI taxonomy): domain Eukaryota; kingdom Metazoa; phylum Chordata; class Mammalia; order Rodentia; family Cricetidae; genus Microtus; species Microtus agrestis. The sequence continues at coordinate 767,592 of CADCXT010002121.1, forward strand.
TTTTAAGGGGCAGGCCACTGGGAGTTTGACCATGCTCTGGCAAGTGGGCATAACCACTGTTTTTCATAAGGGAACCAAGCACAAGTTTAACTCACCCAGAGCCACACAGCAGCAAATGGTAGGCGAGGAAGGAGGCCCCTGCTGGGAACTCTGGCTGCAATTGTTACGGTTGTGTTTGTTTGTTTGTTTTGTGATGGTTGAGATAGATGGGGTCTCCCTATGTACCTTCGCTAGCCTAGACCTTAGTATGTAGACCAAGCTGGCCTAAAAAGTATCACAGAGATTCACCTGCCTCTGCAGGCACCAGGCATACATGTGATGTACATACACACAACACACGGAGACAAAACACCCACACACATAAAATTTAAATTTTTAATTTAAAAAATGCAAATATTTTTATTTATATTTTTGTTATGTGTATACAGGCTCCTGTGGAGGCTGAAAGCAGAAGTCGAATCCTCTGGAACTGAGGCTACAAGCCGTGGAGTCCTTGGGGACAGAAGCAAGTACACTTAGCTTCTGAGTCGTTTCTGTTGGCCCCGACTTGAAAAAGCTTTAGACATTTCTGGGTGGTGGTGGCGCATGCTTTTAATCCCAGCACTCAGGAGGCAGAGGCAGGCGGATCTCTGTGAGTTTGAGGCCAGCCTGATCTACAGAGCGAGTTCCAGGACAGGCTACAAAGTTACAGAGAAACCTTGTCTCAAAAAACCAAAAAGAAAAAAAACCCAAAAACTTTAGACATCTATTTTTTTTAAATATTTATTTATTATGTATACACTATTCTGTCTGCGTGTATGCCTGCAGGCCAGAAGAGGGCACCATATCTCATTACAGATGGTTGTGAGCCACCATGTGGTTGCTGGGAATTGAACTCAGGACCTTTGGAAGAGCAGGCAATGCTCTTAACCACTGAGCCATCTCTCCAGCCCCCTAGACATCTATTTTTTTATGTGAGTTTATGATAAAAACAGCTTCTCTATCAAGTTTCCGACTTTATACATGTATCATCTGTTCTTATGAGAACAGTGCCTACTCTACAAGAAGACACAGTACAGGTTTTTGTTAGTTTGCTTGCTGGGTGACTTTGAACTCACTCTGTGAACCAACCTAGCCTCAGACTTGAAACTTTCCTCCTGCCTGTGCTTCCTAAGTTCTAACATTGCACACATGTGCTACCACAGCTGGCCAGAGGGAACGCTTTCTCTCTTGTTAGACATTTCTGTTCCATATTGAAATTGTCTTCCTCTGTGATAGCTCAACTGCAAACAAACCTCAACAAGGAAAGCCCTACCTGCAGCCCACCCTCTCTACTGCACAACAGCCAGCAAGTGTTTAATGCAATGGACCTTTCAACCTGGACAGGAGCCAGGTGGTAGTGGTGGCACACGCTTTTAATCCCAGCATTCAGGAGGCAGAAACAGGCAGATCTCAGTGAGTTCAAGACCAGCCCCATCTACAGAGTAAGTTCCAGGACAGGCTCCAAAGCTACAGAGAAACCCTGTCTCGAAAAGAACAAAACACAAAACAAAAAGAACCTAGACACAAGTGGCGAAAATGGAGATTCATGTTAAGTATATTTAACATACATGCACAATCACACACACGAACACACACAGGCCTGAGGGTGTATCCCAACGGTAGAGCACATGATGAGCCCCCAGGTTCAAATATCCCCTCTTCTCTCTACTCCAAACTGCAAACAAATATTCAAAGTTTAAGTGGATAAGGGTTCTAGATTCACGTTCATCTCTGACCAGGATGAATGCTTCAGAGCTTAACACAAAAAGATGACCAATATTATGTCTCCAACAAGGGTTATTAATCTTGATGACAGTTTTCTATATTCTTCTACTATCTCTATCCATTAAGGAATCAAAACAGTAGTTTGGCAGTACACAGCTGAAATCCAAGTACTCTGGAGATGGAGGCAGGAATATCAGGAGCTCAGGACCAGCTGTGGCTACATTAAGAAAGCGGAAAATTAGAAATAAAAGCCTTCCCAGTCCCCATTCTTCTCAAGACTAAAGTAAGTAAATGACCCAATTTCTGAGCTTTTATTGTTAAATATCTAAATAGATCATGAAAATTAAAAAAAAATTTACGCAACTGCTCTGTGACTCAGAAGTTAGGAAGCATTTCTCATGAGTTGCATACGGCTGTCACTACATGAGACAGAAAACCACAGTGCAACAGAAATAATTATCTCATGTGTCACACTCAGTGAATCAGTCGGTTAGATAAACAACAAGATTCCAGTAGAGGTCACTGCCACCTACTTCAACACCAGAGGAAGAAGGCAGCAGGGTTTTAATTGTGCAGACGTGCGGGCATGCGTGGGCATGCATGCCTGTGTCAGAGATGGTTGTGAACCACCTAGTATGGGTGTTGGGAGCACAGCTTCTGTAGGCTCTCAGAATAAACAGCAAGTGCTCTTCCCCTCCAGCCGTCGTGTTTTGTTTTTATTAAGTGTGCTACCCCCTCCCTGTGTGTAGAGAGCTTAGGTCTCCTGGACCTAGAATCACTGGCAATTGTGAGTCACCTGCTGTGGGTGCTGAGGCCTGAACTCAGGTCCTGTGGAAGACAAGTCTGTGCTTTTAACCACTGAGCCATCTCTCCAGCCTTGATTTTGTTTTGATACAAGGTCTCATGTACCCAGGCCAGCTGAAAACTTGTAACATAACAAGCCGGCCTTCAGTTTCTGACCTTCCTTGCTCTACGGACCTCCCAAATGCTGCGATTACTGGTATTCACCACCATGCCTGGCTTTAAAATCATGACTTGGCTAAGAAGAAAATGTTAATGGCCTGTACTAAGATTGTCTTGAAAACCAAGTCTTCCTTTTAACACATCTACTGTATTTCATTACTCTGAGTCAATTTTAAGTCCTGTGAACCAATGCTTTATAAAAAGTACAGAGATTGTTTTAAGGGTAACATATGACTGATGATAATTTTTTAAATGTAGTGAAATTATTCCTATAATTAACAATATCATCATTGAAATGGTAGATAGTGGGGTAGGTGGGATAAATTATCACAGTTTCCTGCGTTATTCAAATGTGGCCTTTTGCTGTGTGTGTGTGTGTGTGTGTGTGTGTGTGTGTGTATGTGAGAGAGAATGTGTGTGAGAGTGTGTGTGTGTGTGCATGTGTGTGTGAGAGAGTGTGTATATGTGTGTGAAAGAATGTGTGTGTGAGTGTGTGCGTGTGTGTGACTCACTCTGGTTGTGCTGTGACTCACTATGTAGACCAGCCTCCTTGAACTCACAGAGATCCACCTGCCTCTGCCTTTGAAGTACAGAGATTAAAGGAAGGTATCATAAAAGTACTAGTTTATGAACATAAAACACGCTATACTAAAGCACATTAATTTAAGTGCCATCTCTGCCAAAAAATAATTAGGGATCCTGAAGTGACGACTAGTTTTGGGTTAGAAATGGGCCTGCATCATTCCTATTCCAGGACGCAAGAAAGTGCTCAAACACACACGAGGGAGTGGCAAGATGCTCAATGCGTGGAGGCACCTGCTGCTGTTGTGCCCGAGTTTCTGGTCCTCAGATGAATTCAGGAAGCCGGATTTCTGATGCAAATTACATGAGGGTTTTTTAAAAATTCAAACTCAAGTTTGGGCCAACACCTTTCCAGCACCGCAGCATGGTGGGTGCAGAAAGTGTGGCAGGGAGTCATGGGAGGGCAGAACTTTTAAAGGGGAAACAACCACCGTAATCAGGGGAGGTCCTGTCCTGTCATCTTTGGATTGGTAAGGAGGCCATAGGGTAAGGTAGTTTCTGAAACCATTGGTCAGTTTTTGGGCTCGAAAACCTAACAAAGATCCATAAATAACTGATGAGGTATCTTCAAGGACAGGATGCCTCCCAGGGAACATCTGGACCTTGTTAAATTTTATGGCCTTGCTCTTAGCTCCTTAATTGACTATTTTTAGGGTATCTGTTCAAATTCTGCTATGTCAGCACATTTCTGGAGCTGAGATCTGGACACCCCCTACCCAGCTCATTATATGGCTTAGGATGAAGCCCCTTCTTTAGAACAGAGTTTGCAAAGTCAGGTCCTCACACTGCTAAGCCTGCTGGCCCGAGTTCAACCCCAGGAATCCATGTGGTAGAAAGAGAAAACTGATCCCTTCTACATACATGTGTGTTCTGTGGCATGAACACCCCCATTCCCCCACATGCATTCTGTGGTATGAATGAACACCCCTTTATCCTCCCACACACACTGATATTCTGTGGCATGAACACCCCCTTCTCCTCACATACATGCATTCTGTGGTATGAACATTCCTCATCTTCTCCCCCACACACATTCTATGGCATGAATACCCCCCACCACACATGCATTCTGTTGTATAAACATCCCCATATCCCCCCACACACATATTCTGTGGCATAAACACTCACCATCTCCCCTCCACACACAAAATAAATGTAATTGAAATTTTTTTTAAGATTTATTTATTTATTATGTATACAACATTACTTCCATGTGTGTCTGCAGGCCAGAAGAGGGCGCCAGATCTCATTACAGATGGTTGTGAGCCACCATGTGGTTGCTGGGAATTGAACTCAGAACCTCTAGAAGAGCAGTCAGTGTCTTAACCTCTGAGCCATCTCTCCAACCCTAATTGAATTTTTTTTTTTAAGAAAATGCCCGATCTTTAAAAATAACAAAAGAAAACACATTGGACAAGTAAAAAGCAGGGGTCAACAGAATAGTCTTTGGATGAACAAATTTAGAATAATTTAATCATGTACCAAACAATAAAAATGAGGATAGTGGCCAGGCATGGTGGAACAAGCTTTTGATTTCAAAATTTGGGAGGCAGTGGCAGGCAGAACTCTGGGAGTTTGCTGGCAGCCTGGGCTACATATTTAAGACTCTTGTCTTCAAAAAATTAAAGTATTTTAAAATTCTGAAGGATGTGTGTTAGTCAGGGTTTTTTTCTATATGATAAAATATCTAAGCAAAACAACTTATAAGGGAAGATTTTTCCTCATGGCTCTAGAGTTCCCAGAGGTTTCATCTGATCATGGCTAAGAGATGGGGGGGGGGGGGGCAGAGTTGTGCACACCATGGTGGTCAGGATCTACACTACCAGGGATTTCAATTTTTAGTTTTTCTTTCCCTCATCTATTCCATCCAGGCCTGCAGCTGCAAGATAGTGCTGCTCACATTCTGGGAAGGCCTCCCTTTGGTTAGCCCTCTTTGAAATACCTCACAGACACACCCAGAGAGACATGTTGCTGATCCCCAGGCGCTTTCAGTCCCATGAACTTAATTGCCAAATCTCAATATCATCATTCCACAGAAGGCTTGAGCATCTGTGCTTGTGGTATCCAAGGTTGTTGCTGGAGGTCCTTCCGCTCCTCCAGCCAGTAGCCGCTGAGATACCAGCCCATTGGGGCGTGGTCTCTCTCTCTTTAAAAAAGCGGCCACTTCCCTTCTAGCTCTCTCTTACTTCCTGCTCTGCTTCCAGCGACTAGACTCCCTTCCTGATTGCACAGAGGGCTGTTGTCTGGGACGGTGATCTGTAAGTTTTTTCCCCTTTAAATAAATAACCATTCTATTAATCATAATTCTAAACTGGTGTGGGATTGTTTTTGACTTACGCCTTCGCCTTCACAAGGTCGTGGGATAAACGGCCCTAGACTCTGAGGGATGTGTGCATATTAAAATAAAATAATAGAGAAACTTACTCTATTGAATATAAGGCTAGACTCTAAACTCCCAACAGCTCCTGTAGGGGCATCATTAAAATTAAGTAACAAAAAAAAAGGTTAAAAGTACTTTCTTTTATTGATTTCCTAATACTTAAAGATCTAAGATGTATTGAATGCTATCTTAGAATGCTTACCTTAAAAAAATAAATAAACTTGTTCACTATTACTATATCAATAATAGATACCCTATCATGGAATTATCTCATAGTTTTTGGTATAAAAGATGGCCAGAGAAGTATTAGACTTTCCAATGTTGAATTATCTTATGACTTTTGATATAAAACAAAAGATGGATAGAGAGTTATCATGTGATCTGAAAATACTTAGCATTGTGCTGGGTGGTTTTGTGTGTCACCTTGACACAAGCTAGAGTCACCAGAGGAAGGAACCTCACCTGAGGACATGCCTTCTTGACATCCAGCTGTACAGCATTTTCTCTTTTAGTGATCAATGGGGGAGGGCCCAGCTCATGGTGGGTGATGCTATCTTTGGGCTGCTGGTCCCAAGTTCTATAAGAAGGTGGGCTGAGCAAGCCAGGAGGAGCAAAATCAGTAAACAGCTCCCCTCCATGGCCTCTGCTTCAGCTCCTGCCTCCAGGTTCCTGCCCTGTTTTGAGTTCCTGTCGTGACTTCCTTCAGTAATGAACAGCAATGCTGAAGTGTGAGCCAAATAAACCCTTTCCCCCCACAACTTGCTCTTTGGTCATTATTTATTGCAGCAATAGAAACCCTAACTAAGATGATGTAATTGACATTGATGTAATTGCACTATTAATGTATTGTTATGTCATTGTTGTTAATGTAATGAAATCAGGGCCAAAGCCTTAAACAGATACAGGTTAGTATTTATTTTTACTTTAATTAATTTTACATGGAAGCACATGAATGAGAATCAGGAGTTCAAGGCCAGCCTCACCTACATAGCAAGTTCAAGGCCAATCTTCTGGGTCACAGAATCTCCTCTCAAGAAAACAAGGAAGGAAAAGAGGAGAGAAAGAAAAGAAAGAGAGAGAGAGAAAGAAAGAAAGAAAGAAAGAAAGAAAGAAAGAAAGAAAGAAAAGAAGGAAAGGAAGGAAGAAGAAAACAAGAAAGCTACATGGTCAGGAAGCAGGGATAGTCCAAAAATTTTTTAATTAAAAGCTTTGTCGGGGGCTGGAGAGATGGCTCAGAGGTTAAGAGCTTTGCCTGCTCTTCTAAAGGTCCTGAGTTCAGTTCCCCGCAACCACATGGTGGCTCACAACCCTCTGTAATGAGGTCTGGTGCCCTCTTCTGGCCTGCAAGAATACACGCAGAGAAAATATTGTATACATAATAAAAAAATAAACATTTAAAAGTTTTGTCATAAACCAAGCTGCTTCTGAAAGGAAACTCCAGTTGACTGTGTGACTAAAGATGACACTTCATGTCCCTGGGACAAATAAAAGCCAAAGAAACAAAAATGAACAGTGCACCACACTTTAATGACATTTACCCTTCTCAGCCTGTCTTTGACAGAAGGCAGAGGCAACAAATACAACAGACTTTAGGGCTGGAGAGATGGCTCAGCGGTTAAGAGCATTGCCTGCTCTTCCAAAGGTCCTGAGTTCGATTCCCAGCAACCACATGGTGGCTCACAACCATCTGTAATGGGGTCTGGTGCCCTCTTCTGGCCTGCAGGCATACACACAGAGGGAAAATTGTATACATAATAAATAAATATTAAAAAAAAACAGACTGTAGAGGCTATAATAATCTAATCAACAAATTTACAATACAGAATGCGCATTTTCCCCAGTGTCAATAGAAAATAGCGATAAGACACCAAGCTGCCTAATGAGGAGTGAACTAGCCCAGGTTGGAAAATAATGATAACATTAAGAGCAAAATTATGTAGAGTACTGTTGGGGCCCGTGTGGGTCCAACACCGATTCCCTAACTGGACTGGAATGGAGTCACGAGGAATAAACCAACGCAGCTTACACGGTCATCATGGAAGGGCAAGATCTCTCTCGAAGATCTCTCGTTTATTCTCCAAACACCTTATATATCACCACATAAATTGAGCGGGAAAACACATTAGGCTGTCTCCTAGGCAACCAGGTGAATTGGCTTTTAGTCACATCCACATCTACCTGTAGGCTAGCAGTCACCTAGGCCATGAATTAGCATCTCTATAAGGCTTCCTCCAAATTACCAAGAAATAAGCACCAAACATCCTGACCAGCTTCAGCCAACACCTCTTCTCAGGAGATCTACATTTATAACAAAAGAAACTAGGAGCAGCACATCCTGGCTATTGATAAACAGAGACAGCTTGTCTGCAGAGTTATGTGACCACCTCAGACCAGGCTAATGGCTCTTGTGCCATATACAGAAATATGCGCCTACAGGCCGGGCGGTGGTGGCGCACGCCTTTAATCCCAGCACTCGGGAGGCAGAGGCAAGCGGATCTCTGTGAGTTTCTAGGCCAGCCTGGTCTACAAGAACTAGTTCCAGGACAGGAACCAAAAAAAGCTACGGAGAAACCCTGTCTCGAAAATCCAAAAAAAAAAAAAAAAGAAAGAAAGAAAGATGCACCTACAGAGTACATTCTCTACTATAATGCCTCAAGACAGAAACCAGTTATGAGATTTTTAAATTCTCACCTTTTCAATGTGTATGGGTGTTTTGTCTGTGTGCACACCTGTGTACCAAATGCATACCTGGTGCACATGAAACCAGAAGAGAGCCCTGGATCCCCTGGAATGGAAAATACAGGCAGTTATGAGTACCACGTGGGCGCTGGGAGCTGAGTCTGAGTCCTCTGGAAGAGAAGCCAGTGTTCTGAACTGCTAAGGCATTTCTCCAGCACCTAAGAGTTCAAATTGTAGATAACTGGGATTCAGCGTTTTAGCTGCAAATTCAGGTGAACATTAATTTAGAGAGTCAGATTCTAGTACAGCTTCCTGTAGTTGTCTCTTTGTGTACGTGCGGGCACACACACAACACACACACACACATACACACAATGAACTGTGCAGGAAAACAATGAAGAAGATACACATACACTGCTATAACCTTAATGAATTGATGGAGATGGCAGTTTAGAGAACCTGCCCTTCATGGGAGAAATGGGATATTCTCACAGACTCATCTCCCCACCCAGCTTGATCATTGTCATAACCACTACAATTTAAAAGCAGGAAACTTTCAAGTCATGGTGGTGCGTGCCTTTAATTCCAGCACTTGGGAGGCAGAGGCAGACAGATTTCTGAGTTCAAGGCCAACCTGGTCTACACAATAAGTTCCAAGACAGCCAGAGCTATGTCTCAAAAGAAAAAGAAAAGAAAGAACCACTTGAAGACAGCAGGTACATTACTCATGAATAGATATGCAAGACAGAGGAGTGACAGGTGAAAGATAGAACTAAAGCAGACTGACTTCATATTCCAGAGGGGCCAGGCCGTGTGGAGCAGGCACCCCTTACTACTGCCTCGCCACGCCCACGCAGCTTCATCCTCATTCCGAATGGTACACCTAAAGGCGTTCTGTAACTGGCAGCCAATCGGCTGGGATTTATTCTCTCCTGGCCACAAAGCCTGGCCTCGCTGTCAATTTCCACCCCTGAGAGTGGCACTTGGTCTTGATACTACCAAGGAAACATTCTGCCCTGAGGACCTGAAATTAGGTAGCGGATTGTTGAGTTAGTTGGTTTGTATATATTTGTCTTGTGATGCCTGGCCGAGGGCACCGACCCCATTACAGATGTGTAGCCACCATGTGGTTGCTGGAATTAACTCGACCTTTAAGAGCCATGCACCATTGTTGAGTTAGTTGGGATTTGTTCTCAGGACTTTCCTCTTCTGCACTGCGCCTTCAGATGAAGCGGCCAAGAAATGAACACTCAGAGCAGGCCGCCACCACCTGGTTTAATAAATTCTTATTGGGCATTGTAGTCTTCTTTTGAGAAATGTCTAGGTCAATATTATCATTGTTTTGAGTTTCTTATATATTCCGTCTATTAGTCCCATGTCAGTTTACAGTTTTTCCTGACTTTGCGGACGGCCTCTTCACTCTCTTGATTGTGCCCTTCGCAGAAGCTTCTTAGTTTCCCAGAATCCCATTCGTCTATTCTGCCGCTTAGGCTCATCAGGTCTTACACACAAAGTTTTGGCAACACCAACTTCTTGAAGTATTTCCTCTGTTTTTTTTTTTTCTAGCAGTTATATAGTTATATTGTTAGGTTGATTTTGTATGTGGTGTGAGGTAGAGTCTAGTTTTATTGTTTTGAATATGAATATCCAGGTTTCTGTTAGAAAAGATTATCCTTTCTCCAATGTATAGTCTTATATCCTTTGTTCAAAATCAATTAGTTATAAATAATCAGAAAATATATTATATATACACATATACATGGAACTGATAAAAATCAAAGAACAGGGTGGGGTGGCTCGTGTTAGAACATTGCCTGCTCTTCAGGGTTAATTGCATGGTGCAACCATCTGTAATGATGTCTGGCGCCCCTTCTGGCCTGCGGCACGGCAGAACATTTATACATAATAAATAAATATTTAAAAAATTAAAAAATCAAAGAACATAAAATGAATCGGAAAATCCTCCATTTCTACTAGTTGAAGGGAAGTGTTAGCATATTTTCTTGCATTTTTTATTTTTTGTGTAGACTTCTAAAACGCTTTTTCTTTGTTTGCTTTTGTTGTTGTGTGTTGGTGGTGGTGGTGGTTTTTCGAGACAGACTTTCTCTGTGTAACAGTCCTGGCTGTCCTGGAACTTGCTCTGTAGACCAGACTGGCCTCAAACTCACTGTGAGATCCCCCTGCCTCTGCCTCCTGAGTGCTAGGATTAAAGGTGTGTGCCACCACCACCTGGCTCTCCCGACAGAGTTTTAATGTAATAAGGATCAGTTCTAACTGAGCAGCGGTGGCTTTTTATCCCAGCACTAAGGAGGCAGAGGCAGGCAGATCTCTGTGAGTTCGAGGCCAGCCTGGTCTACAGAGTGAGTTCCAGGACAGCCAGGGCTACACAGAGAAACCTTGTCTCAGAGGTGGTGGGGGACCTAAAATTTAAAAGACAAGTTGTCTGAATTATTCCTGCCCTCGGCCTTAGTTTTCCAGAACAATTTTTTTTAAATATTTATTTATTTATTATGTATACAATATTCTGTCTGTGTGTATGCCTGCTGGCCAGAAGAGGGCACCAGACCTCATTACAGATGGTTGTGAGCCACCATGTGGTTGCTGGGAATTGAACTCATGACCTTTGGAAGAGCAGGCAATGCTCTTAACCTCTGAGCCATCTCTCCAGCCCCCCAGAACAATTTTTTAAGATTTTTATGAGTTTTTTTTTCTGGTGACTACAATGAACACTTTCCAATTATATTCTATGCCTTACGTCTTATTTGCATTAACATTTTAAACATTTACATGCTATCCCATAATTATTTTGTGCTTTGCTATTGAATTAATCCTGGATGTTTTAACTCCACAAGACATTATTTTTAGGAAGTCACTGTGTCCACACTGTTTGCTGGAGACTCAGATGGGGCTTGCAGGGAAAATGGAATTCTGTGCCGAAAAGGCCCTTTTAGCTCTTCCAAAGAAATGGTCTCAATACCCTTAGTTCCATAGATGCCCATGGGTGGTTTGAATGAAAATATCTCTCATGTAGTCTTTGGCATTTGAGTGCTCAGTCCCCAGAAGATGGTGCTCTTTGGGTATGTTTAAAAGAATAGCCTTTCTGGAGAAGCGCAACCCTGGGGGCAGGCTTTGAGGTTTAGGAGAATAGCCTGGCTGGAGGAAGGTCATCCCTGGGGGCAGGCTTTGAGGTTTAGGAGAATAGCCTCACTGGAGGAAGCTTGTCCCTGGGGGCAGGCTTTCAGAATTCAAAAGCCATTGCCACTCCCTGTTAGTCATTTTACTTCATGTTTGTTGGTCAAGATGTGAGCCTCAACGCTGGGCTTCCAGCTCCAGTCACTATGCCTACCTGTGTGCTTCCTCAGCAGAACAGTGATGATCAGGACTCATCCCCCTGGAACCATAAATCCTAAATAAACCCTTCTTTAAACTGGCCTTGGTGTTTTATCATGGCAACAGAAAGCAACTAAGACAGTGTCTTTCCTTGCTTGTTTGATTGTCTTTAAAGATTTATTCTAAATCTGCCACTGTCTTTTTATTAAAAACATTCAATATTAGCTTAATTTAGCATAATTGGTTTTGTGGTGCTGGCAGCTGACCTTGGTCCTCAATATGCTAGACGAGTAACCACCACTACACTCCCAGCCCTTGTTTGTATTCTTCAATTGCTGTTTTCCTTTCATAGGCAGAAACTTCTCATACAGAGTTGGATCATTCTCATAATTCTTCATCTCAAGATATACTGCCCCCATCTCTTCTCACTTTGATGCCAGGCAAGGGATAGAAATCAAGCATCATGGTTGGGGTGTGGCTCCGCTGGTCGCTTGCTTGTCTGGCACATACCCTGGCCTGGCTTCAATCCCCATCATAAACCAGGCTAGTAATGTACACGTGTCATCCCAGCCCTCAGGAGGTAGAAGCAGGAAGATCTGAAACTCAACGCACTTGTAGCATAGTGAATTTGAGGCTATCCTGGGCTACATGTACTCCTTTCTTTAAAAAAAAAATTAAAAACGATAGAAAATATTTGCAAATTTTCCCTAGAAGCAGGGAGGAGTGCTAAGAAGAAGGAAAGGCTCAAAAGAGAATCTTTCATTAGCTTTGGTTCCCCTGGGCTCTTGCCTTGATTATTTATTGTTATTTAACAGTCCTAAAGCTTGGTGGTCAAAAGCAACACCGGTTTTATTATCGCCGATGATTCTGTGTGTTTACTGTGTCTGAGGGGCCAGTTTTCAGCTGTGTGTGATGTGGGCTGTGGTTGTGTTCATCAGGGCGTTTGGCTGGGCGGGTCCGTCTCAGTGGCTCCTTCCCGTGGCTGGCAGGGACAGAGGGGCAGTTGGCAGCTCAGCAGGGCTGTTGGCGGGACATGCACCAGCACTGACCATGTGGCTTGTGCTTTTCACAGCATCTCAGCTGGGTTCCCAACGTCCCCAGAGACTGCCAGGCCCCTCACAGGCTGGGTTTGGAGAGCTTGGGAGTTCCCGGGAAGGCTCCATGCCTGTTCTTACCCATCTTTGTGGTCCTGAAAATGCTCCTTCTGGTATCACATTCACGCTGGCTCACTCAGTTTGCCTTCCTGGCTTTGCCGTAAATGTACTCTTGCCCTTTCGTTGGCTTGGGCTTTTCGTTTGCTTGATTTTTTTTTGTTTTGAATCTTTTATCAGTGGAACCTTGAAGGAATGGAATTATGATCGTAAGGTAGTGGTGTTTCTTTGGAAGGCTACGGAGTCTTCTGGAGGAAGCAGATCACTAACGGTGGGCCTTGAGACTTAATAGTCCAGCAGATGCTCTGTTTACGTTCTGATTTCTAACACAATGTAACTCCTGCCAAAAGGCCTTTCTGCCATGATACGGTGTCCCCTTTTATAAAATATAAGCCAAAACAAACCCTTCAATCCTGAAGGTGTTTGCTGTCAGATCTTTTGTTACAGAAAATAACTGGACAGGTGTGGCGGTACACATCTTTGACGGAAGTACTCAGGAGACAGAGGCAGGTAGATCTTCCATCTTTGTGAGGCTGAGACCAGCCATAAAGCCAGAGCACAATGAAACTCTGTGTTTTTTTTTTTTTTTGGACTGTTGTTGTTTTTCTGGGGTGGGGACAGGGTGGGGAACTAGTATAGTGCCTTATGAAGTAACAACGGGTGTGTTTGCCTCATAGTTTTGAGATCCAGGTTTAAGATTGAGTGACCCCATTGCCTTGGGCTTTTGGTAAGGATGGCTAATGGCAGCGGAACAGAGAGAAAGACAGCCTGGATCAGATCCCACAACTCCCTTCAGTGGTATTCTCTCAGGCTCCTAAAGGCCTTCCAGTAGGCCCCGCCCTAAGTTCACAGTGTCTTCAAACGGTACCAGCCTAGAGCACTGCCCACCAGCAAACCACAGCAGGGATGTGTCTGCCATCCTCATCCAGCTCCAGAGCCTTGGGTGTGTCTTGGAACCTTTATCTCAGAACCTTTATCTCAGTATATTACCAACAAAGTAGTTTTATACCATGAAATAATAGGATTTTTCTGTTTGTTTTTTTTTGAGACAGGATCTCACTATGTATATTTGGTTGGCCTGGAACTCACTATGTAAACCAGACTGGCCCTGAACTCAGAGAGACCCATTTGCCTCTGCCTTCAGAGTGCTAGGATTAAAGGTGTGTGTATACCATCTACCTGGCTTTTAATAATAATAATAATAATTTATTTGTTGTATGGGTCTTAGGGTTTTTATTGCTGTGAAGAGACACCATGAGCATTTTATTGAGAATAACGTTTGAGGGGGCACAGTTTCAGAGGTCTACTCCATTATCATCATGGCAGGGGGCATGGCAGCATGCAGGCAGATGTGGTGCTGGAACTGAGTCCTACATCTTGCAAGCAACAGGAATTAAACTGAATCACTGGCTGGTATCCTGAGCATAAGAAACTTTAAAGCCCACCCACTCCAACAAAGCCACTCCTTCTAATAGTGCCACCCCCTATGAGATTATGGGAGCCACAAACAAACTACATTCAAACTACCACAGTGTGTGTGCGTGTTTTGCCTAGGATCCGCGTTGGTGCCCAGTGCTCGTCCAGAGACCCACGTTGGTGCCCAGTGCTCTCCAAAGGATCTGCGTTGTGCCCAGTGCTCGTCCAGAGACCTGCGTTGGTGCCAGTGCTCGTCCAGAGGACCCGCGTTGGTGCCCAGTGCTCTCCAGAGGACCCGCGTTGGTGCCCAGTGCTCTCCAGAGGATCTGCGTTGTGCCCAGTGCTCGTCCAGAGACCTGCGTTGGTGCCAGTGCTCGTCCAGAGGACCCGCGTTGGTGCCCAGTGCTCTCAGAGGACCTGCGTTGGTGCCCAGTGCTCTCCAGACAACCTGTGTTGGTGCCCAGCATCCACATCAGGCACCTCACAGCTCTCCCTAACTCCAATTCTAGGGAATCTGGCGCCTTCTTTTGACATCTGTGGGCACTGTGTGCACATAATGCACAGATATCCAGGCAGGCCAATACTCATACATATAAAATAAATCTTTCTTTAAAATTTTGGTTTTTACCAAGAAGCCAACTGACAATTTTTTTTTACTCCAATTTACTTAAGATGTGAGGGTTTGTGGCCTTCTATTACCCCTCTCCCCTTCTTTCTCTGGGCCGCCCTTCCTACTCTGCTCCCATCCTCTCCATCACGGATGGCAGCTTTTAGTATCTAGGCACACCTTGGCCCTACCCCTTGGGAACCTGGTACAGTTCGTCACCCCTAGTGATGCATGGCAAGCGGTTCCTAGTCTGTACACAGGTACAAAAGGTCCCTTTAAGGGTCTTTCTCTCTCTCTCTCTCTCTCTCTCTCTCTCTCTCTCTCTCTCTCTCTCTCTCTCTCTCTCTCTCTCTCTCCCTGCCATTCTTCTCAAGAGGCAGGCAGATCTCTGTCTCCCCCAGCCCCCATTCTCTCTTCCTTTCCCATTCCCTTTATCTCAATAAACTCCATGCTCAAGCTCTGTCTGCAAGGTATATTCTCTCACCCACCGCGGTTTGGACCCACCCGCGGCTAAGGTCCTAACCACCCCCCCTCCCAATCCTAAGAGTAGCTCCTGTCCAAATTCTCCTTGTATATCAAAAAGTAAGTTTCCTTTCTTCAACCTTTATGGTTGTTTACAAGAAAATGGCTCCCCAAAGGAGTGGCACCATTAGGAAGTGTGGCTTTGTTGGAGGAAGTGTCTCACTGTGGGAGTGGGCTTTGAGATCTCTTTTGTTCAAGTTTCCCTCAGTGTGACAGTCAGCAGACTTCCTGTTGCCTGCAGGATGTAGGCCTCTCAGCTCCTCCTCCAGCACCATGTCTGCCTGTGTGCCAGTGTGCTCCCGGCCATGCTGATAACTGAAACCGTAAGTGAGCCAATTAAGTTAAATGTTTTCCTTATAAGAGCTCCTGTGGTCATTGTGTCTCTTCACAGCAATAGAAACCCTAACTAAGACACCATGGGACTGGTGAAAAGTCTCAGTAGTTAAGAGTGCACACTACTCTTGTGAAATGCCCAAGTTCAGTTCCCAGTACCCACACTGGGTTTCTCACAGCTGCTTGTACCACTGGTAACTCTGCTGCCCGGGAATCTGACCCCTTGGGCCTCCATGAGAAACACACACACCACACACACACACACAATTAAGCATAAATCTCTGGCCTCCATGAAAAACACATACCACACACACACACCACACACCACGCACACAATTAAGCATAAATCTCTGGCCTCCATGAAAACACACACCACACACACACACACACACACACTGCACACACACACACAATTAAGCATAAATCTCTGGCCTCCATGAGAAACACACACCACACATACACACACACAATTAAGCTTAAATCTTTTAAATATTAAAACCAAAAACCTTCACACTCACTTATGAAGCCTGGAGCTGGGAAAGAGGTGGGGGGTGGGAAACTCAGAACTCAGTTTCTGCCGTTACAACGCTCTTAACCGAACAAAGGCTTTAGTCACAGGTGAACTCAGGTGCTTAAATGATGTCATCAAGTATTGTGTTTCCCTTTCCCACTCTTCCTCCCAGGTTTGTCTCTGCTGCTCTTTGCATGTGGCCTCATTCTCTTCTGATCCAAAAATGTACTTCCCGTGTTCCAGGAGAGAAGGTTCCTGTTTGCCTATGACTCATGCTCAGAGAGGCAGACCCTTCCCAGCTTTCCCGGTATGTCACACAGCAAGCCTCTTTGGAAGAAATATGACTGGACTAGCTTGGGACAATGCCTGGTTGCACTGTGTAAACAGGGCTGGGTTGGCAGGATTGGATGGGGTGGATTGTGTGTCCACCTCAGTAGCCAGTCCGGTGGGCATCCTTCAGGATCTGGAAAGACCAAGCCTCTAGTGTAAAGGCGGATGTTTTGTTGGGAAGACAAAGGCAGCAGCTGTCCCACACCTCACGCTCTTTGGTATAGAAATGTGCCCAGGCAGTACCCTTGCCTGCCTTTGGCACATCCTGCTTCTGCTTGTGGGTTAGCTGAAGGACCTTAACACTCAAATATCTATCAGAGTGTTCATCCTGCTAAAAGATGTAACAGTCATGTGGCCTGGCTTTTCGTATCTTTTCCCCTCAGTGGCAGTGACAAGTGACTTCCGTGAGGAGCCCTGAGTTTGTTTCCCCCCTGTTGGCCTGTGTGACATGGTGGAGACCCATGAGCAAGTGAATGAGAATGGGGAAAGACTAAGGGGAAAATGGCCTCATAAATCCCAGGGTTTCCAAGTGAAATTGTGGCTGCTGTGGTGAATCACAACAGTAGGGTGAGTGGATGCATAGAAGTCACCAGTCAACTGGGTGACCCAGGGTGCCGGAGTCAAAGGAGTGTCTTGTTTCAAAGCTAGTCACAGAAAGCAAGGTGACTGAGCGCCGGGGTCTGCCAGGCACAGTGCTGAGTACTAAGCACACTCTCACAAGTACTAACTGTTGTTCCTTTTGGAGACTACAGCTCCCAGAACCCTCCTGGATTACGGACACCAACGCGCACAGGCGCAGGACTTCTCCCAGATACCCTTGCGTTCCCGTTAAAAGCAAGATTCCACGAGCCCCCCCCCTCTTTCCCTTCCACCCTCTTGTGTCTGCACACCTGTACCTTACCTGTTATCCCTCCCCCGTTAAAGTGCACCCACGTGGGACCGCCGCGTGTCTGCGTCTCCTTTCCACCCCGCTCCGCTGTGCGTGTTTTGTCTGTCTCGTGTTTGTCTCTACCCTCCACACTCACCCGCTTTAAAAAGAATAATACTAACAACAGAGTCGGCTTAAAATAGAATTTTGTGCTGCATCAATCTTTTATTTCTCTACACACTCCATTCTTTATTGGAAGTGGTGATTTTGAAAGGTTCTGCTTCCTTTATTTTCATTTGAAAAAGACTTAAGGTCTGGGGATGTGGCTGGGCTGGTGGAGTCCTTGCCTAGTTTGCATGAAGGCCCAGGTTTGATCCCCAGCCTGCATAAACTAAGCATGGTGGAACATGCATGTAACGCTAGAAGTGAAAGCAGGAGGCTCAAAAGTTTGAGGGGGCTAGAAAGACGGCTCAGCAGTTAGGAGCAAATATTACTCTAGGAGAGGACCCAAAGTTCAGTTCCCAGCACCCATATCAGGGGGCTCACAACTGTCTGTAACTCCAGCTCCAGAGGATCTGATTTCTCTGGCTTCCTCAGACACCCGTTCTCACACGCACAGACACATAATCTTAATTAAAATAATCTTTTCAATGTCTCTTTATAAAAAAGTTCAAAGTCAGGCTGGAGAGATGGCTCAGAGGTTAAGAGCATTGCCTGCTCTTCCAAAGGTCCTGAGTTCAATTCCCAGAAACCACGCGGTGGCTCACAACCAACTGTAATAAGGTCTGGTGCCCTCTTCTGGCCTGAAGGCATACACACAGACAGAATATTGTGTATATATATAATAAATAAATAAATTTTTTTTAAAAAAGAAGTTCAAAGTCATCCTTAGTTATTTTTTTTAAAGATTTATTTATTTATTATGTATACAACATTCCTTCCCTGTATGCTTGCATGCCAGAAGAGGGCACCAGATCTCATTATAGATGGCTGTGAGCCACCATGTGGTTGCTGGGAATTGAACTCAGGACCTCTGGAAGAGCAGTCAGTGCTCTTAACCTCTGAGCCATCTCTCCAGCCCCTCATCCTTAGTTATATAGTGAGTTTAAAGCCAGCCTGCCTGGGACCCCTAGTCTAAAAGGAAATAAATAAAAACACAAAATAAAGTTCTTTTAGGTTACACACACTTTTGTCACATATAATCCTTCTAAAACCCTGAGGTAAGTATGATTACCTTCAGTTTAGGAGCACTGACTGCTCTTCCAGGGGACCCAGGTTCGAGTTCCAGCACCCACACGGCAGCCCTCAGCAGTCTGCCTCCAGTCCCAACAAGGAGACTTAAAGGTATTAAAGATGGGGCATGAGTCCAGGAAAGATTAACGTGTCTCAGAGAGACTCCTGCACTCATCCACTGCAGCGTTTCTCGGCACGCCACAGATGCACGAAACAACCTGCATGAATGGCCACAGGTGAAAGGACAAGTATGGTGCCCATGTGGGGGAGAGCTGTTTAACACTGGAGTCTGGCGACATGCGTGCACCTGCCTGTGGAGAATTGTTTAACACTGCAGTCCGGCAACATGCGTGCATCTGCTTGTGGAGGAGAGCTGTTTAACACTGGAGTCCAGCGACATGCATGCACCTGCCTGTGAAAGAGAGCTGTTTAACACTGGAGTCCGGCGACACGCGTGCACCTGTCTGTGGAGGAGAACTGTTTAACACTGCAGTCCGGCAACATGTGTGCACCTGCCTGTGGAGGAGAACTGTTTAACACTGGAGTCCGGCGGCATGCGTGCACCTGCCTGTGGAGGAGAACTGTTCAACACTGCAGTCCGGCAACATGTGTGCACCTGCAGGAGGAGGAGAACTGTTTAACACTGGAGTCCGGCGACACGCGTGCACCTGCCTGTGGAGGAGAGCTGTTTAACACTGCAGTCCGGCAACATGTGTGCACCTGCAGGAGGAGGAGAACTGTTTAACACTGGAGTCCGGCGACACGCGTGCACCTGCCTGTGGAGGAGAGCTGTTTAACACTGGAGTCCGGCGACACGCGTGCACCTGCCTGTGAAAGAGAGCTGTTTAACACTGCAGTCTGGCGACATGCGTGCACCTGCCTGAGGAGGAGAGCTGTTTAACACTGGAGTCCGGCGACACGCGTGCACCTGCCTGAGGAGGAGAGCTGTTTAACACTGGAGTCTGGCAACATGCGTGCACCTGCCTGTGGGCTGTTTAACACTGCAGTCCGGCGACATGCGTGCACCTGCATGAGGAGGAGAGGAGCACTGCATGAGTTCATTTAATGAGAACAATAGCAGAGAGGAACTCGTAACTGCAAGTAGATCAGTGGCTTCCAGGGCCTGGGGTTTGGTGACGTGGGCAGATGCTCATCAGAGATATGAGTTTTGAGTTCTCGTGGGTATCTGGACACTGTGTGAAGATATATTGCTGAGACTGGTGTAATAAAGAGCTGGACGGCCAATAGCTAGGCAGGAGAGAATAGGCGGGACTTCCAGAAAGACAGAGAGAATTCTGGGAAGAAGAAAAGCGAGGAGACTACATGGAGACAGAGGGCAAATAGAACGTGCAGTATGGGGATAAGGTAATGAGCCACAAGGCAGAATGTAGATTTAAAAATATGCGTTAATTTAAGTTATAAAGGCTAGTTGGAAACAAACTTAAGCTAAAGGCCAAGGTTTCATAATTAATAGTAAGTGTCTGTGTCTTTATTTGCAGATTGGTAAATACGAGAAAGTATTCCGTTCAGTCATCTAATGACTAGACTCTGGAGGTCCAGCATGCAGCACCATGGCTAGCGCACACGAGAAAGGCGCTGCGAGTCCATCTTAAATGTTCTCGTTCACTATGAGAGTTAACCTTTTTTTATAAAGATTATTTTATTTTTTATTTTTTAAATTTATTTCTTATGTACGTAGTGTTCTGCCTACATGACAGAAGAGGGCACCAGATCTCATTATAGATGGTTATGAGCCACTATATGGTTGTTGGGAATTGAACTCAAGACCTCTGGGAGAGTAGACCAGTAGTCTTAACCTCAGAGCCATCTCTCAGCCCAAGATTATTTTATTTTAAAATATTTAATTTATCCGTGTGTGTGTGTGCATGTGTATGTGTGTCTGTGCGTGTGTCCAGAATAGGTTGTCAGATCCCCTGGAACTAGAGTCACAGGTAATCACCTTTTGGTGATTTTGGTTGACCACCAAAAATGGGTGCTGAGAATAGAACTTGGGTCCTCTGGCACAGTAGCAAGTGCTCCTAATGACTGAGCAGTCTCTAGTCACAATATTCTACTTTTATTGTGTGAATATCTGTGACATCTGTGACTATGCATATGTGAAGTGCAGGTGCCCTCAGAGTTCAGAAGCGGTCACTGGGTCCAATGGGGCTGTAGCTCTAGGCCCATGTGAGCTATAAATCATACACGCTGTTGTGACATCTGCTAGAGTGGATTGATTTATATATTTTTTTATTTTTTTGAAATGGGGTCTCTCTACATAGCCCTGGATGCTCTAGAACTCAAGGTCTTGAGTTTGCCGAGTTCTGCCTGCCCCTGCCTAGTGCTTGTACCACCACACCCCTAGAGCAAATCCGTGAACACAAAGACACACACAGTTGAAATCAATGTGACATGACAGCTCTTTCAATTTCATGATGTATGTGTATATCAAAGCATTATACACCTTAAATATACACAAGTTTGGTTGTCAAGTTTAGCTCAGTTAACACAGGGCTGAGTCTAAACTAGTGGGAAAGCCCATCTAGGGGGTCAAATAGCCAATTTCCCCGCAATGGTATCCTCTACCTCAAGCCTTTTATTTATACCTATTTTTGCCTTCCTTGGGTAAGTGCCTAGTGTGCTAGTTCTCAGTTTGACACAGGTTATCATTTCTCCCTGCTGGTTCCTATCAGCTTCTCTGGCTTGGCCTAGAACATAGCCACGCCTATTCTGATCACCTGTGAGGGGGCAGGAGGGGTAATCAAGGCAGAGTTCCCTGCATGGTGTAAGTATTCATGAAGGTGTCTAGCCTAGCCATGAACCTAGACAATCCCAAATGCACAATCTTTAGTCTGTTAATATGAGTTTAGTAAATGTTGCGTCCTAGCGGGCAGTGTGGAAGAGGAACAATTCAGAGGTTGAAGGCGGTAGTGACTAAGTGATAGCAGGAAGCAGGGTATAACTTGAAATATTAAATAACTCCTCAGGGCTGAGCTTTCAGTTCTGTAAGCACCTGAGGTGACCTGGGGAAAATGGTTCACTGCTCTCTCGGCTGAGAAAAGCCAACAAAACCAGGCACATTTAGAGGATCAAATGTTTTTGTTGATTCTCTGTTCATGAAAGTGTCCCGGCCATTCAGAATGCATATCCCATAAAAGTCACCAATGACCTGACAGAAGTCACTTACAGAATCAGTGTGAGTTGTGGCCAAGTCCACAGAGCCAGTGGAGCAGACGAAATGCTGAGCTTTTAAAAATTACAATTGTTTCTGACTCCCTGTGTCTATGACTCTGTGTGTGTATGTGTGTGTATGTACGTGTACATGTATGTGTGCCATGGTGCATGTATGAAGGTCGGATGACAATTTGCCTGGGTTGGTAACAAGCACCTTCCCTCTCTTGAGCCATCTCTCTCGCCAGCACAAAAGCTGGACTTTTGCTTTGCATGCTTAAAATGCTAAGTAATACTGAACTTGAGGATTCAGACACCGATGTCCTGGTCGGTGGGCATATCCAGATGAACAAGGTGGCAGAGATGCCTCACACTGATGACTGACAGCAGAGCTGGCTCAGGCTCACCCTCCCGCAGGCTCCCCTGCTGTACAGAGGACCCTCGCTGGAAAACAAGAAACACATTGTTTCTGTAATAAAAGAGGAGACTACACAGGGGAAAAAAAGATATCCCAGAAGACACGGAGGAGGCAAAACCTTATGGCATGGGAATATAGTCAGCACAAAATATCTGAAAATAAGCATGGAAAAGGGAGTTATGTTTTCAAAAGATTTTCACAACACGAGAAATGACTAAAATACACCAAGCGCAAACAGACAAGTATGATAAATGTCTTCATACATACGCATGTATAAGTGAACTCACCATGAATCTTAAGTAGGAAGAGGACAATGTCAAGCTAACCGGAGGAAAGTAGAGTGAATTTGAGAACAAGAAAGTTTCCCCACCATGGTACCAGAGGAGAGCTGCCAGGATGAATACATTATAGGCTCTTGTGTTCTGGGGAAGAAAAACGATTGGTAGCAGAGTGAGCATCCTTTGTTGGGTTTTCCAGAGCTGGGTTGTGACACACACAGTCGAGGAGACGCTTTTGCGAGTAGCTTTCTTTTCTGAGAACATTCCCCTATTGGCCAGCATCGTGGGCTAGTCATTTGGCTTACAAAGCAGCCCCTGTCTAGATAGGGAAACAGTCCCTCCGTGTTCACCGCAAGAGCGCTGCAACTTGGCACAGACAAAGCCGACGCCGCCGGACTGTGTGTGGTTGGCTGCCTCCCTGCAGCAAAAAGACACCAAACAGGTTCAACCTGAAACCGCCCGCGCTTTCCCTTCCTCACTCCGAAGTCCCGAGATCATTCGCCAGAAACAGCAGCTTTCCGCCTGTCAGCCGGAAGTAGAGGCTGCTGCTCTGGGATCTCCACAGTTTACGACAGAGCTCCAGGACACAACAGCTTGACTCTTTGTCTCTGACTCAGACCCACGTGTGTTTCGATGTTTGCGGGAAGGTTTTTGTGGATTAGGAAGAAATAAATTCCATAAACACACACTGGTTAGATGGAGTCAGGGAGAAAGCTGTGTTGGGATGGGGTGGGCGGTGGAAGTTGGACCACAGCCTTCGTGTATCAGCAAAGCAATAGAATGCACACACACACACACACACACTGTGTGACTGTTCGATGATATCACTGTTTATAGAATAGTTACCTGTCTAGTGAAGGCAAGGGGAACTCCAAAGAGAGCCACACGGGCGGCCTGAAATGTAGAACAAAGGAGAAAAACGTAAACAAAACCAAAGATGTTTGGCTGGAGAGATGGCTCAGTGAGTAAGAATGTATACCGCTCTTGCAAAAGTCTTGAGTTCAAATCCCAGCACCCACATCAGGGAGCCCATAACCCAAAGTAACCCTGGCTCCAAGGGAGTCAGAGACCCTCTTCTGGCTTTCTCAGTGTGGTAGTTTAAGTAGGAAAGGCTCTCACGCTTGGCCTATAGTGAGTGGCTGCTAGGAGGTGTGGCCTTGTTGGAGGAAGTGTCCCACTGGGAGGCGGGCTTTGAGGTTTCAGATACTCAGGCTTTGCCCAGTGTGGCATCCACTTTCTGCTGCCTGCAGATGTACAACTCAGCTCCTTCTCCAGTACCACATCTGCCTGCTTGCTGCCATGCTTCCCGCCAGGATGACAATGGACTGAACCTCTTAAACTGTAAGCCAGCCCCAATTAAATGTTATACTTTATAAGAGTTGCCACGGGGGGGAGTGGAAAGCTGGAGAGATGGCTCAGAGGTTAAGAGCATTGCCTGCTCTACCAAAGGTCCTGAGTTCAATTCCCAGTAACCACATGGTGGCTCGCAACCATCTGTAATGGGGGTTTGGTGCCCTCTTCTGGCCTGCAGGCATACAGACAGACAGAATACTGTATACATAATAAATAAATAAATATAAAAAAAGAGTTGCTACGGGATAGTAGTGGTGCCCGCCTTTAATCGCAGCATTCAGGAAGCAAAGGCAGGCAGATCTCTGTGAGGTGTTGGAGAGCCTGGCCTACAGAGCGAGTTCCAGGACAGCCAAGGCTACTGTTTTGAAAAAAACAAAAAGCACACAACAATGACAGACAGAATTGTCATGGTCATGGTGTTCCTTCACCGCAGTAGAATCCCTAACTAAGACATCCAGGCAGCTGCACTCACAAGCACACACACAGACAGACACATAGACACAAAAATAAATAAAAGTCAATCTTAAAACACTCACAAAAAAACCTGGGTGTTGTGTAGAAGTGCGACCATGACCAAAAAGCATGAGCTTCTCTGGAAACAGTAAGGCCATGGGCGCGAGCCCTAGGTTCCCTAGCTGGGAAGCACTAAAATGTGTGTCTTCAGAGCTGTAGTAGTTACAGCCAGGGCAAGTCTCCCCAGCTGTGTCCTGGGACTCTCCAGGCACAGCGATTAACATTTGTAAATGCTGTGCCATTTGCACCTCCAAGGGCTTTACCTAAAATCGCTTATTTAACACTCAAGGGAGCACCACCACAGGAACATTGTTGCAGGCTCATTTTACAAAGGAGGAAAGGGGCACAGAACCATTAACTCTTTTGACCAAAGTCATCACTGCTAGTGTCTTGTGTGATAAAGTAAGGAGAGGAGAGTGTTCCCAGGTCCTGAAGCTCCAGTTTGCACACAAATGCACCAACTGTAGTGCTCGCACATCCCTAGTACCACAGGGTGCCCAGAGTAGTGTGACAGGTGCTTCTGGCGAGATTAGCATTTCAACAGTGCAGGTGGTGAAGCAGATTGCTCTCTCCAGTGCCCATGGGGCCAGTAGGGTTATTTCAGGCCTGACAGCAACAAAAGGGGTGAAGAGAATTTGCCTCCTTTGCTTTCAGGATAGGTCCTCAACTGCAGCCACTAAGACCTCCTGTGTACAGTCACTAGGTTCCCTTTTAGAAGGTGGGCCTTGCCCAGCTCTCTCTCTCTCTCTCTCTCTCTCTCTCTCTCTCTCTCTCTCTCTCTCTCTCTCTCTCTCTCCCCTCCCTCTCTCCCTCCCTCCCTCCCTCCCTCCTTTTCTCTCTCACCTCCTTTCCTCCCTCCTCCCTCCCCCTCCTCCCTCCCCCTTCCTCCCTACCTCCTTCCCTCCCTCCCTCCCTCTCTCTCTGCTTCTCTGCCTCCACCACCCCTCCACCATCCCCCCATCCCCTCCATCTCTCCTCTTCTAACTCTCCTGTCCCCAGAGGCCCCTCTCGCCACCCCCTTTCCCCATTCACTGTCCACCAGTAAAAAAAAAAAAAAACCTCTCCACCTGGGCTCTGTCTCATGATGTCTTTCTGTCACACACCACTATTTTGTTTTGATTTTGAGATTACTAGAGTGGAGGCCTCAGTTCCTTGGGCCCTCAGACCGGGATAAAGATCTCTGGCTGTGTCCTGCCCTCCCTCACTTTGTTCCCACTTCTCTGCGATGCACGGTTTGTAAGAGGATAACTTGTTGGGGTCAGTTCTCTCCTTCCACCGTGCTGGTTCTGGGACAGAATTCAGGATGTCAGGCAAGCACCCTCACCCCCGGAGCCATCTTGCCTGCCCTCTCTGATCCCTTCCTCTTTCACCCTTTTTATTCCATCCAGCGACCCCACATAGGATGGTACTGCTCACGCTGAGGAGCCTCCCCACTGTCAGTTCATCATCACTCTAGAAACACCCCTGAAGATACCCAAAGGTGTGCCTCACCAATCTCCTGGGCAGCTGTAATTCAATTAACCATCATTACCACCCTTGCATTCAACTCATCAGCTGTTGGTTTAAGAGTAATCTAATCTAGGGGACTGGAGAGATGGCTCATCGCTGAAGAATGCGGACCACTCTTCCAGAGGACCGGAGCTCAATTCCCAGCACTCAGATCATGTGACTCCAGGTCCAGGGGGATCTGACTCCTCTGGTCTCTGGGGCACCTGCACTCATATACACAGACACAAACACATACTTAAGGTAATAATAATATATTTTTTAAAGTATTTGAAGTCAGTTGTTACCTATTCATTTTGTCCTGTGTTCAGGGGCTAAGGCAAGAGATGATGAGTTTGAGGCTGGCTTGACTGCATGATGAGCTCAAGTTCCATTCTCCCTCCAAAAACCAACAGCAAACTTACTAAAAGAAATAGTGTCACACAGCCTAGAGCAGTGCTTCTCAGCCTCTCTAGTGCTGCGACCCTTTAATACAGCTCCTTGTGTTGTAGTGACCCCAACTGCAAAATTATTTTCATGGTTACTACAGAATATGGCATTTAATGTTTTAGTAACTTAGGGCTTTTCATGACAATAAGACACATCTGCTCCTGGCAGCACCAAGCTACTTCAAGAGGAAGATGGGCATTGAAGAGGCTCCTTATGGAATTTGATAGCCATTTGGGCAAGAAACTGCTCTTGCCTGGACTGATGCATGAACTGGACACAAAGAACCCGCAGAGAGAGGACGGCTGAACTTGCCTAAAGGTGAGATGGTCTTTCAGGGTTCCTGACTCATGAAAGAGTCTGTGAGACATTCTGCAGGACACAGCAGATAGTGACTGCCTTTGAAATTTCCTGCTTCATGGAAATGTCTACTGGATACTATGGGCCTGAAGGCTAAAGATGGAATGCCCCAACGGTACAGAGGAACTTTGGGTGACTGTCCAGGCAACAAGATGTCTCTGTCATTTCTAGAGTTTTGTAAGTTGCTTATTTCTTGTTTACTTAGGTAGTATTATATCTTTCTGGAGTCTTTGATGGAGTTGAAGAATGGTTAGTTATAGTTATAGTTTTCCTTAGTTATGATAAAAGGTAAAATAGATATAAATATTGTAACTGTAATTCTTGCTTGATAACTGTTTTGTTATATGTAATTTTACTATGTTAAAGTTAAAGCCTTTCTTTTTTGTTTAAACAGAAAAAGGGGAAATGATGGAGGAGGGTCATCTGTCTATGTGTTACTCTCATTGGTTAATAAAGAAACTGCCTTGGCTTTTTGATAGGTCAGAACATAGATAGGTGGAGTAGACAGAACAGAATGCTGGGAAGAAGGGAAGTGAGAAAAACGCCATGGAGCCAGTCACCAGGTTAGACATGCTAAATCTTTCCTGGTAAGCCACCACCTCGTGGTGCTACACAGATTGTTAGAAATGGGTTAATCAAGATGTGAGAATTAGCCAACAAGAGGCTGAAACTAATGGGTCAGGCAGTGTTTAAAAGAATACAATTTGTGTGTTGTTATTTTGGGGCATAAGCTAGCCAGGTGGCCGGGAGCTGGGCAGGAATGCAGCCTACAGCTCATTACTATAAATTATATAATTATAAATTATAATGTAAATATCTGATGTTACCCCTTCTAAGGGTTGGGACCCACAGATTGAGAACTGATGGCTCAGTGGTTAAGAGCACTGGGTGCTCTCACAGAGGACCTTGGTTTGTTTCCCGGCACCCACATGGCAGCTCCCAACCATTTGTCACTCCAGTTCCAGGGAATTCACTGCCCTTTTCTGGCCTCTGTGGACACCAGGCATGCACACAAATACATATACATTCATAAAATAAAATAACAATCTTTTAAAAACATTAAAATAATGTTATATTGTCTCTGTTATTTACTATGTAGTTAGGACCATTTATATAGCATCTACTAGTATGTATATTACAACATATATACACAGAAGTGACTTAAAGTATACAGAATCACACAGGAAATACATAAATATTAAGTCATTTTGTTTTGGGACTTGAGCATCTTCAGGTTTGGATGAGGGTATGTGTGTCCTAGAATCAAGGCCCTACAAGCCCCAATTATAACTTTATATCCTCTTGACTTTATTTCTCCAGAAAAAAAAAAAACCAACACACTACTAGGAGGTGTGGCCTTGTTGGAGTAGGTGTGGTCTTGTTGGAGGAAGTATGTTGCTGTGGAGGCGGACTTTGAGGTCTTATATATGTTCAAGTTATGCCCAGTGGCTCAGACTACTTCCTGTCACTAACAAGTCAAGATGTAGGGCTCTCAGCTATATCTCCAGCACCATGTCTGCCTGCACACCACCGTGTTGCACCATGATGATAATGGACTAAACCTCTGAAAATGTAAACCACACCAGTTGAATGTTTTCCTTTATAAGAGCTACTGGGATCATGGTGTCTCTTCATAGCAACTGAAACCCTAAGACCTAACTAAGTCATAAGTACTCTTAACCACTGAGCCATCTCTCTAGCCTTTACACAGAGTTTTTAAGGTATTTTGTTTTCCCTTTTTCTCTTTTTTCCTTTCTATATTAACCCAAGGCCTTGTGCACACCAAGGTCATGCCAAGCATATATTGTTCCACTAAAGCTACACCATAGTCCTTACGTCTTCGTTACAAATTCTTTCATTTACTTTTCATTAAATTGTGGAGGCTGATAACATTCTCCTTCTTCTATTTGTGAAATAGTTCTAAGAGGTCAGGTGACTTGTCCACGATCTCATTGTCAACCCACCACAAAACAGGACCAGAATCAGGGGAAGAGGCCAGGGAAAGCCCTTATTCTTTGGGATCTCTCTTATAACCAGTGTGGCCATAAATAGCTAAGAAACAAATATGGCTGAATGTTTTGGCATCAGGAATAATTTGTAAGTGCTTATTTAAATTTGGAGCTGTGCCCGTACTAGGAGGTAGGAGCTCAGGAGAAATTTGTACTTAGTTCAGTGAGGTCTTTTTAAGATTTACTTGTTTTAATGAGTGTGAATATTTTGCCTGTATGAGTCTATGTGAACAACATGAGTGCTGGGTGCCCTCAGAGGCCAGAAGAGGGCATCAGATCCCCTGGAACTGGAGTTTACAGATGGTTGTGCACCGCCACATCAGTGTGGGAACTGAACCTTGGTCTTCTGCAAGAGCAACAAACGCTCTCAAAAACTGAGCCATCTCTTCAGCCCCGCAGTGTGTTGTTCTTAAGCAGGACTGAAAGACACATCTATCCCCCAGAAATGGTAGATGCCATCTTGTTAGTAGTCTGGCCTCCGGTTATGTGGAAGTGTCTTTGTTTTAAACAGATTTGGTTTGTTCTAGCTGTTGGATTTCTGCTTCCTCTACCTGATGACAGGGTTAGGGGTTAGTGTTAGGGGTTAGTGTTGGGGGTTAGGGTTAGGGTTAGGGGTTACGGTTAGAGTTAGGGGATAGGGTTAGGGATTAGGGTTAGGCATTAGGAGTTAAGGTTAAGGTTTAGAGTAAGGGTTAAGATTTAGGGTTAGGGTTTAGGGGTTAGGGTTAGGGTTAGGGGATAGGGTTAGGGGTTACGGTTAGAGTTAGGGGATAGGGTTAGGGATTAGGGTTAGGCATTAGGAGTGAGGGTTAGAGGGCTGAGATGGCCAGCTTAAGGGTTCAATGGACCGTAGGTGGTTAAGATTTAATGAGGTCTGGGCTCCCACACAAAAAAAAAAAAAAAAATAAAAAAAAAAAAATAAAAAAAAAAAAAATTTGAGTTAGGGCTCCAGCAGCACAGGGGTTAAATAAGAGTAGAGAGAAAGCATGTCTGTCGGGACTTTAAATGAAGGGATATGATGGGACCAGTCTCAGTTTTTATTTTCTTCAGAATAGTAACATGTGTTCATTTCAAACCTTAGTAACATCTGTTAAACATGAAAGCCTTGCCTTCCTCTGTTTGAGAAATAAGATAAAGGGCTTCACACTAAGTGAGAGAGGTAAAGCAGGCCACAAGACAGTTATGAAACAACCAGAAGGAAGCATCAGCAAAGCCTCTCGATGTGGGCCTGGAGGAAGTAGATACAACATGTGGGAAGAAGTGATGTTCTCTGATCTAGGGGGCTGGGGCCGTTGGGGAGGATCGATTCCCTGCCGACATGCACGGCTGGAGTTCACAGGGCTTTAATGGGCATGGGCGGTGTTTCAGTCAAACATATGCACACACACCCTTGAAAGCTGGGGGTTGGGAGGGTTCATGTAACTTTTCTTAAAAGCATGAATTCTGGCCTGGGGAAATGGTCCTTCACTTAAAAGCACTGGCTGCTCTTACAGAGGACCCAAATTCATTACCCAGCACCCACATGTCTAAAAACCATCTGGAACTCCAGTTCTGAGGGATCTGACATCTGACACCCTCTGGCCTCCACAGGCACTGCGCTTGTGTGGTACATAGACATGCATGCATGCAAAATACCCCCCCCATACACACACACACACACACACACACACACACACACACACACACACACACGGCATGTCCTGCAAGCCAGAAGACTCATGCTATGGCTATCCAGAGCCCACTCGCATGCGTCCGTGGAAGGCATGGAGATGACTGACAGGCCATGGAGGGAAATGAAACCACAGAAGTAACAGAAGTACAACTAGGAGAAATCATTGATGCGAGCCACATGTAAATGTGCACCGACTACAGATGCAACCTTGTGTCTGGTGATTTCAGACAGCTGAACGGAACCTCTGCAAGAGCCACACAGATCCGGTTTCGACTGGGAGAGCTTAGCCGCTGTTGCCACACATTTTTATAAAGAAAGGAATGGGGGTCTGAACCACCCCCCAAATAGCCGTCGTTATTAGCAAATATGAACGTCCGTGTTTATAGTTGATGCAATCTGTCTAGTGAAGGACCTCAGACCCCAGGACCTTTTAAATAATGCTGCGTCCCAAAGAGTTCCTGCAGCGCTCTGGGGTACCAATACAGTAAGCATTAAGTAACAGTGGTGAAAACTGACCCTGCAGGAGCCCTGGGCCCACCTGAGTCACAGATTTGATTCAGCTTCTAAGAAAAGGGCATTGTTTTGCAAGGACCTTTACATTCTAGAAAGATCTGCTTTACCCCATTGTTAGTTTTCAGGCATCTGTGCTGGCCTGCCCTTTGGGTCCTGACAGGGTATGACCTCAACTTCAGGGGGGTAGCGAGCCTTTAATCTCAGCACTTGGAAGGCAGAGGCAGATGGGCAGATGGATCTCTGAGTTCAAGGCCAGCCTGGTCAACAAAGCAAGCTCCAGGACCGCTGTTACACAGAGAAACTCTGTCTTGGGGGAGGAGGGGAGGGGACCTAGCCCACCTCCCATCTCTTCCTTCCTTTCTCTGTTTCTCTGTCTCTGC
Source organism: Microtus agrestis (assembly GCA_902806775.1). NCBI lineage: Eukaryota > Metazoa > Chordata > Mammalia > Rodentia > Cricetidae > Microtus > Microtus agrestis. Next base: position 798,842 of record CADCXT010002121.1, read on the forward strand.
CTGTCTCTCTGTCTACGTCTCTCTGTCCGCCTCTCTCTTGTCTTCCGCCGCTCCTGACCCCAGAGGCCGGTCTCCCCTCTGCCACTCCACCCGCTTTCCCCTTTCACTTTCCCCCATGAAAAACCTCTCCATCTGAGCTTTGTCGCATGTCTGTCTGTCATGTGCTGCTTTTTAAAATTCCAGCACCCATGATGCTGCATGATGTCCCTTGAGGTCACTTTCACATTCTGTTTTGTTCCTATAGGATACGTTTTTAATTATTTAAGACAGAATCTCATATAGCCCAGGCTACCCTCAACCTCACTATGTTGCCAAGGACAACCTTGAACTTCCTTTTTAAACAGTTTACTTATGATGATGAGTGGCGTGTTTGTAGAGGGGAGAGGATGACAAACCAAAACAGAGAGAATTCATAAATATAGGAAAGATATTAGGCAGATAGTAGGTTCCTAAGGAATATTAATTGGTGGTTCGGTGTGGAGCTTGGTGGCAGAGCACTCACTGTATGAGGCCCTGGATTCAAACACACACACACATACACACAGCACACACGCGCACACACACACCACACATACAACACACGCACACACATACACACATACAAATACACACATACACACAACACACACCACACATACACATACAACACACGCACACACATACACACATACAAACACACATACACAACACACATGTGCACACACATACACACATACAAACACACCCACATACACGCACTCACACACACACAGAGACACACACCACACACATGCACACATACACAAAGACACACACACCACACATGCACACACACATATACACACAACACAAAACACACACATACACACAACACACACGCACACACACATACAAACACACACACACACATACCACACACATACACACACACCACACACGCACACACACATACACACACACACATACACACACACACACACATGCACACACACACACACACACATACATACACACAATACATGCACACACACATACAAACACGCACACATACACACATACACACACATACACAGATACACACACACAAACACACACGCAGACACACACAGACACACACACATATACACACACACATTACTTGCATCCTTTAAACCTCAGCTCTTTTTGTTGTTGTTTTTGCATTTGTTTGTTGTTTGTTTTTCATTTTTGATGACAGGGTTTCTCTGTGTAGCTCTGGCTATCCTGAAATTCACTCTATAGACCAGGCTAGCCTTGAATTCACAGAGAACCACCTGTCTCTGCCTCCTGAGTGCTGGAATTAAAGGGGCATACCACTAAACCTTGTTAACTTTCTTTTAAATAATTTTTTAAGATCTGGATTATAGTAGGTATTAAAAGAGGATAAGCTGAAAGTTCAAAGTGGAGAAATGACGTTTATTTAGTAGCTAAGCTTAGAAGCACACACTGTAAGCTCAGCACTTAGAGAACTGAGACAGGGGGATTGCCTACAGAGTTTGAGATCAGTCTGGGTTGTACAGTGAGTAGTAGGCCAGCCTGGACCACAGTGTGAGACCCTGTCTTAAAAGAAGCCAAGCATGAACTGGGTGCACCTTTAATCTCAGAACTCAGAAGGTATTGTATTTAGTGATTAATTCCTGTGACCCTATTAAAATGCTAGTGAAAAAAATTAAGAGTACAACGAAAGGGGCAAAGGACAATTGAAAGATGCAGAAAGAACCATCAGTTATCTTAACTTTCTGATAAGTATTAGGAAATGTGCTATATGAATATTAAGCCTCTATGGGCAGGGAGGCTTCAGCTGACAGGGTAGTGAAGTGGTTGTGCCATGTCATCAAATGCTTACGTCTTCTTCTGTCTCAGGCTCATTTATTCAAAGACTAACTTTCCCCCAAAAAGCTAGTTTTCCACTGTTCTTTCAGTGTTTATCTCTAACACGACAGGATCCCAAAGAAGACCCCTGTGGTAGTTTGAGTGTAATTTGTTCCCCATAAGCTCATGGAGAGTGGCACCAATGGGAGGTGTGACTTTGTTGGAGTAGGTGTGGCCTCCTGGAGGAAATGTGTCACTCTGGGGGCAGACTTTGAAGGTTCCTTGCTCAAGATACTGCCCAGTGATTCAGTCAACTTCCTGTTGCTTCTGAGTCAAGATGTAGGACTCTCAACTCCAGCACCACATCTGCCTGCATGCCGCTATGCACCCTACCATGGGTATTAGGAACAGAATCCCTGAAACTGTAAATGAGCCCACTCAATTAAATGTTTCCCTTTTAAGAGTTGCCATGGTCACGGTGTTTCTTCACAGCAATAAAAACCTTAAGTAAAACAGAAATTGGTATCAGGGACTGGGATATTGCTGTGATAGGCCTAACCATGCTTTTATTTGGAGAAATCTGGACTTTGGGAGTTGACATTAAGACAGCAGTGGAATACTTTAAGCACTACTTAATGGGACATACTAGTAGGAGCATGGAAGACAGTGGTGCTGAATGGGATTTGAAGAACTGTGCGGGACGACATCAAGAGATTTCAGAGGAGAATAATTTTAGAATGTTGCCTAGAGATTGTTTTTGAGATATTTTGTTTTGGTGACCTGGTTTTGCCCTTGTCTAAAAAGTTTGCCCAAGACTAAAGTGAAGCTGGGTGATGGTGGCGCACACTTTAATCCCAGCACTTAGGAGGCAGAGGCAGGTGGATCTCTGTGAGTTCGAGACCAGCCTGGTCTACAGAGCTAGTTCCAGGACAGGCTCCAAAGCCACAGAGAAACCCTGTATCAAAAAGCCAAAAAAAAAAAAAAAAAAAAGACTAAAGTGAAGAATTTTAGATTAATTCCAGTGGCAGAAGAAATCTCAAAACAGCCTAATATAGACTCTGTCACGTGATTTTTGATGGTAACTCTAGTGAAGATTTATATTGAAAAGGAAATAAAGGAAAGCTTAGATGGAGTACACCTTTAATTCCAGCACTCAGGAGGGAGAGGCTGGTAGATCTGAGTTTGAGGCCAGGCTGGTCTACAGAGCAAGTTCAACAACAGCCACACTTAGGTAATGAAGGTGAAAAAAAGCAGAAAGCCGGAGAAGATGTAATTGAACAAAGGGGCCACGTTCCAGCCCCCAGCAAACAGCAGATCTTTGCAGCTTTAGCCATGTGGTTCTTTCTGGCTTTAGAGTTAAGGATAAAAAAAACGGGTATGGGGGCTGGAGAGATGGCTCAGAAGTTAAGAGCACTGACTGCTCTTCCAGAGGTCCTGAGTTCTATTCCCAGCAACCACATGGTGGCTCACAACCATCTGTAATGAGATCTGGTGCCCTCTTCTGGCCTGTAGGCATGGAGGCTGAACACTGTGTACATAATAAATAAATAAATCTTTAAAAAAGAAAGAAAGAGAGAGAGAGAGAGAGAGAGAGAGAGAGAGAGAGAGAGAGAGAGAGAGAGGTATGGAAGTTGCCTCTGTGCCTAAGGAACGCTGCTGAGGCCAGGCATGTGTCAGGGGTGGCCCCGAATGGAGGCCTAGGAGAGAGGCCATTGAGTGAAGCTGTGAAGTGAAGCATAGATTTCCTTGGAGACTCCAAGATGCTAGAGATGCCAGAGTCATGGGATATCTGCCAAAGAGAGGTATCCTTGGGAGTGGAACCAGTCCAAGGGAAAGAGTATATTGCCATCAACAAAGCTGAGCAGAATTAGAGAGCTGAAGAGTGTTTCTATGCAGAATGTGGAGTTTGCCCAGCTGGCTTTTGGTCTTGCTTTGACCCAAGTATTTCCTCATTCTTCTACATTTTGGAATAGTAATGTACATCCTATGCCCTTATATGCTGGAAGTGCGTGATCTCATTTTCAATTTGACTTTTACAGAGGATTATAGTTAAGAGATGACATGAATCTCAGAAGAGAATTTGAACTTCGGACTTTTAAACATTGCTGAGACTGTGGTAGACTATGGGAATTTTTGAAGTTGAACTAAATGCATTTTGCATCATGATATTGTTAAGGTTTATGGGGGCCAGGGAGTAGAATGTGTTAGTTTGAATGTATTTGGTCCCCATAAATTCATAGGGAGTGGGACCACTAGGGAATTTGACTTTGTTAGAGTTGATATGGCCTTGTTAGAGGAAGTGTACCACTGCGGGGGGTGGGGGGCAGACTTTGAGGTTTCCTAAGCACAGGATATCATCCAGTGAGTCAGTTGACTTCCTGTTGCCTCCAGGACTCTCAGCTCCAGCTGCCGGCATGCTGCCACACTCCCCACTGTGAAGACAATGGACTGAACCTCTGAAACTGTAACTGAGGCCCCTTCAAGAAAACGATTGCATTCATAAGAGTTCTCATGGTCATGGTGTCTCTTCACAACAATACAAACCTAACGAAGACAACATCATTCTGGAAACCTTCCCCAAATCCCCCAGCAGACATCCTATCCTAACTGACCTTGAGTCCTTGCTGTGTCTAAAGCATTGCTAGAAAGGAGACTGGAGTTGCACGGATGTGGGTCATTGCTCTACTTCATCATCGCTCTCTGCTGTGCCGTGGTAAAACCTCGACTATCCCTGGACCACAGCCAGCAGGACAGAAGCATCCTTTCCCAGTCTCCCCTGCACTTCCTCGACTATCCCTGGACCACAGCCAGCAGGACAGAAGCATCCTTTCCCAGTCTCCCCTGCACTTCCTCGACTATCCCTGGACCACAGCCAGCAGGACAGAAGCATCCTTTCCCAGTCTCCCCTGCACTTCCTCGACTATCCCTGGACCACAGCCAGCAGGACAGAAGCATCCTTTCCCAGTCTCCCCTGCACTTCCTCGACTATCCCTGGACCACAGCCAGCAGGACAGAAGCATCCTTTCCCGCTCCCTGCACTCCTCGACTATCCTGGACCACAGCCAGCAGGACAGAAGCATCCTTTCCCAGTCTCCCCTGCACTTCCTCGACTATCCCTGGACCACAGCCAGCAGGACAGAAGCATCCTTTCCCAGTCTCCCCTGCACTTCCTCGACTATCCCTGGACCACAGCCAGCAGGACAGAAGCATCCTTTCCCAGTCTCCCCTGCACTTCGTCTTCACATGGCCGAGTTCTAGCCAATAGACTGTGATTGGAAAGCTGGTAAGCAAACTGTAGACTGATCCTTTAAAATGTTTGTGCTCTCTGTTGTCTTGCTTCCTCCTTCTTGGAAGCATGAGGGTCTGGTGGGATAGATCAGTATCAGTAACTCAGAGACCTAAGTATAAGGAACCCAGGACCCAAATCCTTCCCATCAAGAAATATCTTTACGTGGTTTCCTAGTTTGAAATTCTAATTATTTTCAGTCATTATTATTATATTAATCTAGATTATATGTTAATGTGTTAATATATTATATGTTATATTAAGATGCTAATATTAATGTAACATTCAATATTAATATGTTTGGTCATATGTTATTATTAGTCAGTACCATATCCAAATTGCAGAAATGGCCAAGCTTCACTTAGGTTAGTGGTCCTCAACAAGGTTCCTACTCTGGCAGTGTCTGCAGTCTGCATCACCCGGGTGCTGGTACACCCAGATTTACCAAGTTAGAATGCCTGACTATATAGTCGAGATACCCACATTTTTGATAATCTTCCAGGTCATTCTGTTGCACACTTAAGTTTAAAAAACAGGCTACTCACGCCCCAAGGGTAAGCTTACTACTATTGTTTTTCTAAATGGACATAGTGTCAAACTACCCTCTAAATGACTATCCCTATACCCACAGATTAGCTTGGCTCTCAGTCCCCACCAGAGGTTTCTTTGTGCAGTGGATGGTGGTTAATACAGAAACCCACAGCTTTTCAAAGTGCAGAAAGTGTCAGTGGTACAATCAGCTACAAATGTAACATCTGTATCAACAACCCACCAAAGCCTCAGGGACCAGTGCAGAAGAGGGGACAGGAAGGTTGTAAGGGTCGAGAGGTCATGGAGGACCAGAGTGGAACTGTGCCCTCTGAACATGACAGGCCACTACACTCAGGAACTCACAGTAGCTGTGGCGCCACAAGACCAGCACTAGACCAAGCCAATCATCACTCTACCAAGGAGGAAGGTGGGGCTTGTGGGCCCACCCCTAACAGAGGAGCTGTTGGCAGTCCAGTGGATGGTTTCTTTACACAGAGAACCAGTTTTCTCTAAGAGTGTGGCTCCTGGTAGGTTGACCATGCTCCAGAAGATGGCTCCATATCCGTGAGTACTCAGGCAGCACAATTTGGGTTGTTTTTTATTTTGTAAAGGGCATATATATATAATTTTTATTAATTCTTTGAGAATTTCATACAGTATATTTGGGTCATATTCACCCCATCTTCTTCCCCTAACTCCTTCTAGACCCACCCCAAACACCCTTTGCCCCAATTTCTTGCCCCAATTTCTTGCCCTCAAACCAAATTAGAAAAAGCCCAGATTTAATGGATAAAATGCTCCCAGATTATTTTCCATCCCTCCTACTCCCCAGGAATGAGACCAGAAAGGAAGGCCAGAAAATCACTTGTCTGTGCTCACACAAACCTGCTAAGGTAAATGAACAGTAGGCGGGTCATCGGGAGGGAAGGCAAACAGTCTCCCTGACCAAGTACCCAGTTCCCCAGTGTAGTGTTTGAATAACAGTCCCCATACATGCAAGTGCTGGGTCCCCAGTTGGAACTGCTTGGTGAGGATTAGGAAGGTAGGACTTGTTGGAGGAGGCATGTCAGCAGGCTGTAGGGGGGATGGCTGGGGGCAGGCTTTGAAGTTTCAAAAGCCTATGCCATTCCCAGTTTCTCTCCTCTTTCCCTTTCCCTCTCCCCCTTGTTCAGTTGGAAGCATCACCCCAGGCCCTGGCATCCATATACCCAGAGTCGGGAGCACCCCAAGCCCCCACCGCCCCCTCTCCAAACCCTGTTGCATCTTAGAAAGCCCACAGAATGGTGAACGCTCTCCCCAAAATGTTCAAGTCCACTCCCACAGGGTGTTTAAACTGCACCCTGGAAAACAGACTTGGTTTCCTGATCTTCCTCTCCTGCTTCCTCTTTGGGGGCCTGGAAAATCATCTTGGAGCATTTTATCCATTCAACCTGGGCTTTATCTAATTCGGTTTGATTTGGTTTGATTTGCGTTGCCACACAGGCAAAGAGGCTTATGGAGTGCAGAAAGTTTTCTCCCCTCTCCTTTTCTCTCTCTCTCTCTTTGCTTTCTGGTTTGTGTCTCATGAAGGAAGCTCTCAGCTACTGCTCCAGTGCTATGCTCGTCTGCTCGCTGCCGTGCTCCCCATCATGATGGGCATGTGCTCATCTTTGAATCTGTAAGCCACAGGTTAAATGTTTTCTGTCATAAATTGACTCGGCCATGGTGTTTTGTCACGGCGATAGAGAATTAACCAAGATGCGCAGCGACAGGCAGAAGCTTGCTCGCAGGGCAGAAGAGGAATATGCAGACGTAGAGGATGAGGAGGACGTGAACTTTCGGGGAGATGAACGAGTCTGAGCAACGGATCACAGCCTGGGTCAAAGTTCATTGTATTCTGGCAGGGCACAGGTGCTGGTCATTCCTCCGGCCACGTGCATCGATTTCTCCCAGTTGGTGTCATTATCTGGGGAAGGGCCACCACGAGTAAGAACAAACCGTCTGGAAGAGCCATCATTCGGACATATATCAGAACCTCCAAGAAAGCCCTTCTCTGCTTTGTTTGATGTTTTTGTTTTCTCAGGTGCTCTGTTTGATGTTCAAAGAGACATTTGGAGGTGTTATCTGGTTCTGAACCCCAACAGTACCACCTTCAAGTAGACAGGAGCAATACATGTTAGGTCGTGATTAACAGTAATAGCTAAGAAAAAAATGACAGGTATCCTCCACACACATACACACAGTAAGGAAATGTCTATGTTTAATCATTCCATATTATTTACACCCATCAGTACATCACATTGTACTCCATTAACATATGCAATCATAATTCACCAATCAAAAGTGAACTTTTTAAAAGATGTATTTATTATAGTGTTCTGCCTGCATTGTGTCTTCAGTCCAGAAGAGGGCACTAGATCTCATTACAGGTGGCTGTGAGCCACCATGTGGTTGCTGGGGATTGAACTCAGGACCTTTGGAAGAACAGCCTTAACCTCTGAGCCATCTCTCCAGCCCCAAAAGTGAAATTTTTAAAGTGAAAAGAAATGGGGGAGGGGCTGGAGAGATGGCTCAGTGGTTAAGAGCATTGCCTGCTCTTCCAAAGGTCCTGAGTTCAATTCCCAGCAACCACATGATGGCTCACAACCATCTGTAATGAGAGCTGGTGCCCTCTTCTGGCCTGCAGGCATACACGCAGACAGAATATTGTATACGTAATAAATAAATAAATATAAAAAAAAATAAAATAAATGGGGGAGAAAGCAGGAATTCAGTAGCTGACCTAATAAGAAATAAAGTCATTGACTGAAAATCATACATGCAAGCAAAACTCAAAATAAGAACAAGTATTAGCAGAAGGGCTGAGTGGATACGAACTAAATTTTCTTTTTTTTTTCATATTATATTTATTTATTTACCTGTGCATTTGTGGGGGGCACCATGGACATGTGAGGGTCAGAAAATAACTTGGAGTCAGTAGTCAGTTCTTTCCTACCACATGAGGCCTGGGGATGGAACCCAGGTCTTCAGGCTTGGCGGTTAAGTGCCTTTCAGCCACCAGGATATTTTGTCGGCCTATATGAACAAAATTTTCTTCCTTCATAGCAGGAAGTCAGTAGATAGTTTCAGAAAATGCCGTATCAAGGAGCGTCGTCCTTGTTAGCACAATTCTTTACTAAGACAACAGCCAGCAGAGTGGAACCAGGCAATTATAAATAAAACTCCAGAGACCCGTAGAGATGCAGGGATGGAGATGCTCAGTTTCATTATAGCCCTCTTGCTTGACTTTTAACTTAGGGCTGGTACCCCTCTGGATTCTGTCCACGTGGCCTGGACAACCATCTAGATAGCTGTACTTCATTTTCAAATTAAGCACTAGCAAGGAAAACTAAAGGGACAATAGAAAGCAGCAGATAGCTAGAGGCGGCAAACGCATAACAAAGCGTCACCTCCCAGTAGCGGTGATTAGAGTAGCCTAATTTGGGTAGGCAACAAAGGTAACTCTTCAAGGTGGGGGGAGGGGGCGTTGCTTATCACGCCCAACGGAAACGGAATAGGAAAGAGTTCGCCAGCTGGAGCTACCCGTAGGATTCTCTCCGGTGTAGGCATTTTCAGTCCCCAGGATGAACAGTAGTAACCTCTGTTGGTTCAGTTTCAGCTCTTCTCAAAGCTGCAATGTTTTTTAACACCCTTAGCTGTTTTTCTTTCCTCCCGTCAGAGCTGAGGAGACAGGCTGGGCCAGAACAGGGACTTTGGGAGGACATTTGGAAACAAACATGTGCTAAGGCTCTGAGGTGGCCAGAGGTGGCCAAGTCATTTGCGTCAAGCCTGACAGCTCGTGCTCCATCCCTGGAACCCACATGGCCCAGCAAACGGTCCTCTGATCTCCGCACGGATGCCTGTGGCCCAAGCACACTTGTCTCCCAGACACCCCGTCATAAACAAATTTATGTTTTAAAAGTGCTTGGAAAGGGAGGAGTGAGGGAGGGAACTAGAGTCTGCTTTAGCTGCACATGAAGTACTTATAATGACGGAAATTTTGCTGTCAAATATTTAAAGTTAAACCACCAGAGAGAGGCTGCACACAATGTGGGGGGTGAAGTGTCCTACTCTAAAGGTTTCTCTGTAGCGTCCTGCTTTATCCAGAAGTCGCCAGCATGTTCTCAGAGCCTCAGCTAGCCCAGCCGCTGGAAGGAGCTTTGAGGGTGGTTGAATGGGGCGGGGCTTCTACAAAGAACCCTTGTTCATTGGCGTAATCCTCTGAAGAGCTGTGCAGCAATGCCTGTGGCCAAGCCATGAGAACCAGCTGGGAGCAGCCTGGAGGCAGCCTTGTGGCTGTCACCCTTTGTCGCAAGGCCTCAGTCAGCCACTTGCTCATTCAGGCGGCGAGTACACTGACTTGCAGGATAATGGAGGCTTTCAGCTGGGAGCCCTCGCTAGCCTTGCCGCTCTGACCCAGCAGGTGAACAATCACATTCCGGAAGTCATGGTATTTCAACTACCCCGGCCCCAGCCCTTGTCCAGACAGCTACAGTAGCTTCCACGGTACGAGAGCAACAGTTAAACCATGGTTCTGTCTTTAAATTCAGCTCTTAAGCTTCCTTTTAACATACCATCGCTGACACTTTATGTTAACTTTGTGCCCCGTGTAGATGTCGGGATCTCTGCTGTCAGTGCCAAATAATCCTGGTGGGAGACGGGCGAGGTTGAAGAGCCCCGAGATACTGCAGGGACAGCTTTGGTGGTGTTCCTAGGAGTGGCCAGGACTCAGTGGCACCTCATCTCACACACTCTGCTAGACAATTAGACCCTGTTACATAATTACATTCGGGAGGCGGGGGAGAAATCTTCAGGAACTCCTTGAAAACAGCTGATACGCTTAGGACATTAACACAGGGCTTGGTGAGGTTTCCCATCTGCGTGGTAGCTCTGCGACCGGGAGCAACTTAAATGACTCCTTTGGCTCAGTTTCTTCCGCATAAGATAAAGGTGTTGGTGTCTTCTTCATTTTTACCACAAGATTAACTGTAAAGCCTTTTGTTTGCACCTTTACAGGAAGTACTTAAGTGACCCATCCGCTTTGGGGTTTGTTTCTGTGTTTGGCAATTCCTTCTTTGTCTATCAAGCAGACCTCTTGAGCAACTCATTAAAACACTCATTCTCTGTCTGCTCTGGGGAATGGAGCTTTGATTGATTCAGGGATTGCAAATAAGTCAATGGAGGCATTTAAACTAAATGTAATTCTAAAAAACCTTTTTGAGTCAGATGATAGTGGCATACACCTTTAATCCCAGTACTCAGTACTCGGGAATCAGAGGCTGATGGATCTCTGTAAGTCTGAGGCCAGCCTGGTCTGCATAGTGAGTTCCAGGACAGCCAGAACAACATAAAGAGACACTGTCTCAAAAAAAAAAAAAAAAAAAAAGGGCTGGAGAGATGGCTCAGAGGTTAAGAGCATTGCCTGCTCTTCCAAAGGTTCTGAGTTCAATTCCCGGCAACCACATGGTGGCTCACAACTATCTGTAAAGAGGTCTGGTGCCCTCTTCTGGCCTGCAGGCATACACACAGACAGAATATTGTATACATAATAAATAAATAAAATAAATATTTTAAAAAAATAATATTAAAAAAAACCAAAAGATTGTTTTTATGTGTATGTATGAAGCATTGACCTACATGTGTGTAAGTGTACCATGTGTGTCTCTAGTGCTCTCAGAGGCCAGAAGGGGGCACTGGACTTCATGATTGGAGTTACAGATGGCTCTGGACTGCCATGTGGGCCTGGGAACTGAACCCAGGTCCTCTACCAGAGCAACCAGTGCTCTTAACTATTGAGCCATCTCGCCAGGCCCTAAATTTGATTGTTTTTATAATATTTCCATTTCTTCCCATTAATTCAAGCTTATTTCACGGCAAACATTTGACCCATTTAAAGTTTATTTGCTACTAGGGCCAGTTAATATCTTAATCTGGTTGAGTAAATTACCTTAGATAAATCCGTACTCTGTTCCTTCAATTTGCTCTCCAGTCTCCCTTGTTCCGGGAGGAAGGGCTGAACTTACTACATCCTGGTCAGGCCTGGGATAATGCAGTGCTTGATGGTACAGTGTCTCAGATCTCACCTGTCCATTTCCGGTCTCAGAGGTGCTTGTCCTGTGGGTGGAACTGGTCAGTGCCTTGCGGGCTGGCACCTTCAGTTTGTATGAACCATGCCACAGCCACACCCTCACACAGCAGGCCCACCTCAGGGCCTTCTCTCAGGTCTCTTCCCCTTGTCTCCTGGGGACCCACAAGGTTTCAGTTCTCAAGGTCCTCTGTGTCTTCTCCAGACCTATGAGAGCTTCCGGGCCTGGTGGCTTTGGGAAATGATACTGTCTGCCTTGACCATGCTTCATGACCTCATCTCAATCTCAACCCAGAAAGAGAAGTGGGCGTGGCTAATTGGTCTGCCCTCTCTTCCTTCTGTCTTCAGCAGCCCTACGTAGAAGGCCCAGGCTTCTTCCTGTCTGAACCAGCATTTCCCTTCATCAGATCCTCCTTCTTCCAGAGATGATTACTGCCCTCACCCTAGGATAGGAGGACTCAGGAAACAGAAGTTAGCTTATCATAAGGAAACACGGGGATCTTTGTATCTGTTATAAGGGAAAGGGTGTGTAGCACCACGGTGGTTTGCCTGCTCAGCAAGCCGGGACCTTGTGGAAGAGACTTGCTAAGGCGGCGAGGAGCCAGGACATTCTCTGAGCACTGGCTGCTCTTGGAGTTGGACATTAGAATACCTTGATGGTTCAGAGAAGCTGCTGGGTGTGGCATGCGGTTCTCTCTGTTTGCACCCTTGCTCTTGCACGCAGAAGCACCAGGCAGCCCCACTGATAAAGAATCTGGTCCAGGCAGGAGAAGGCTGCAGCCTCACCTACCCATGCCTAGTTCCCAGTATCTAGCATTTGAGGCTCAGAGTCACTGGGGATGTCAGCGTCGGCTGAAGGAACTGATTCTGGCTCTCACTGTTGACCCATCCTTTGCCTTGTTGAGCTTTGATAAAGTCTGGGGATTTTCTCCACAAAATATGTCTGATCACAAGTAAACAGATACCCAGATATTTACAGTGGAGAACAGTGGGTTTCACATTGTCTTTGGCAAGGGCGGCTGGGGGCGTGGCTAAGGCCTTGAATATGCTAAGAACTGCGCCATCTTTGAACTTTAACCCTAGCTCTTGTTTTTTGAGAGCTGGTCTTGCTGTGTAGGCTATTGGTAAAAAAACACAAAATACAGGGCTCCAAAAAGGTAGGAACTTCTGTTCTCTCCAGTGTTACAGTGAAGCTGAATCCAAAGTTCTCTCCTCTTGTGTTGTCACCTCTAGGTTGGTGTCCAGGCCGCATGATAGAAGCTGGTCAACCTTCACATTAGAGTCCAGGTTAAGCAAATTTGTCTTCACAGAAATCCCTTGAAAGTCACCCACGTCATTTTCACTCACCACTGGCTTAAATAGTCACGTGACCACCCTGGGTCTGCAAGACAAGAAGGCTGGGGAGATGGCTCAGTTGGTTGCCACGTTTGATCCCTAAAACTCATGTAAAACTTCAAGATAGAAATGGTGGGTCCCTACAACTTTCTGGCCAGCCAGTCTAGTTCAGTGAGCCCCAGATTTAGTGAGACATCCTGTCTTGAAAAAGAAGGTGAAGGGGCTGGAGAAATGGTTCGTGGTCAAGAGAGTGAGTGTCTCCTTGGCTTTCATGAAGACTAGAGATCAACCCCCAGCACAAGTAACTAACAAGCAGGCCTTGTAACGTCAACTGCAAAGGATCCATTGCCCTCTTCTGGGGCATGTGTTACAGTTCAGACACATGTGAACATGCATGCACATAGACACATAAGCAAAAGATATTTTTTAGAGATTTATTAATTTATTATGTATACAGTGTTCTGCCTGCATGTATGCCTGCATGACAGAAGAGGGAACCAGACCTCATTACAGATGGCTGTGAGCCACCATGTGGGTGCTGGGAATTGAGCTCAGGACCTTTGGAAGAGCAGGCAGTGCTCTTAACCACTGAGCCATCTCTCCAGCCCAAAAAAGCAATATTTTTTAAAATATAAAAAAGAAAGGCGAGGAGTGATTGAGGAAGGCACTGAATGTTGACGGTATGCAGACACACACAGACAGATACACTCACTCGCGCACACACACAAGTTCTTTATATCTGTTGTCACTTTGGGGTTTTTTGGCAGTGGCCATGTCCTAGAGAAAGAACGGAATGCACACACAGGGGCAAGAACTCTAATGCAAAGTTCCAACCAGCTGCTGCAATGCTAAATCGAACTCCTGGAAGAGAGCCCTTCTCCTCATTGGTGGTTCGTCACAAGACCTCTGAAAGATGAGGTACCTGTTCTCCCCACTTCTACCCACCAAAAAGAGAGTGATGACCCAGACCCAGAAACACATTACAAAGAATACTTCTGGAGAAAGGAGAGGCAAGCTGGGGAAAGGCAGCTGCTGGTTGGCTGCAGTGCTGAGATGTCTTCTCCGCTACATTTGTACCCATCACCCTGCCCATTGCCCAGTGTGTCGGCTCTACCTCTAATTTGTCCTCTGTGGCATTTGTATGTGATTCTAGAAATTTCTTCCGACAGCCACATCTGAACTGGTGTTAAAGATTCTGCTGTCTTATAGTTCAGTTCGAGGCTTGAGGCTTGCTAGATACTGCTTTAGGAGATAGAGTTTGAGTATTAAATTTCCCCATTCTGTTCTCTCTCTCTCTCTCTCTCTCTCTCTCTCTCTCTCTCTCTCTCTCTCTCTCTCTCTCTCTCTCTCTCTCTCTCTCAGTTTTTGTGAGACAGGGACCCTCTATAGCCTTGGCTCCCAGGCACTCTTGTGGACCAGGCAGGCCTCAAATGCCGAGTTTCTCAAACCACTCCTGGATCTCTCCCTCCTCTCTCTCTCTCTCTCTCTCTCTCTCTCTCTCTCTCTCTCTCTCCTCTCTCTCTCTTTTTAAAGTACAAAATCTAAAATTGATTTTATTTTATTTTCTCCCTCCTATCTCTTAAGCATCACTTAAGCGAGTCTACCTATCTGTGGGATGTTCCTATCTTCCTGAGGAGTGGTCTCTCAGCCAAATGACTCACCAGCATAACTGGATTAACTCTTTTATTTTAGATAGTTTAGAATGTTCTGTCTCCACCCAGGTCAGAGAAGTAGCTTTCCCCTATGGGCTTCCACAGAGCCCTTACCGAGCTTTCTGGAACTGTAGACCAAAGTCTTTGTTTCTTAGACTCTTTAGCTGCCTGTGACTTAGTTCTAATTAACAAGCTGTGGCAAGAATTATAAACCAGGCACAGTGGCACATACCTTTAATCCCAGTACTCGGGAGGCACGGCAGGCGGATCTCTGTGAGTTCGAGACCGGCTTGGTCTACAGAGCAAGTTCCAGGACAGCCAGGACTATACAGAGAAACCATGTCTCAAAAAACAAAGAAATTAGAAAAAAAGGCAGAAGAAGGATGTCTATATACTTATATACTTATATGCTCTATACTTAGTAATATCATTTTACAAGCCATTGTCATGTATGTGGCCTGGTTTCAACCGGACTGTTACTGTCTGGGATAGGCATGCTTCTTTCATCCTTACGGTAGAAAAGCTAAGGCAGTAAGAATTAAGAGCTCAGTGGTAGAGCATTTGCTTAAAGAGAATGAGGCCTAGATTCCAGCCCAGCACTGCAAAGAAAAAGAGAGGGTGATGGGGGAACAGTAGCTGGCAAGAGAGCACCCATGCAGAGAACCTGAGTCTCCAACCAACGCCCGCCCAACCAAGCACCAGCATGGAAAGCTTGCGATTAGATGGAGACAGAAATAAAATCTTTCAAGCTGTCACCTAAATGTGTGCATCTCGCTGTAACTATCTGTTAATTACGATTCTCTCCCCTGCCTCAGTGCTGGAGGTCAATCCAGAGCTTTGCCTATGCTGGCTAGGCAAATACTCTGCCACTGAGCTATATCTAACCCATTGTAAAGTGTGTGTGTGTGAGTGCGCACGCACACATAAACAGTACCTGTGGAGGCCAGAATTTCAGTCCTTGAGGCTGGAATTACTCTTAACTGCTGAGCCATTGCTCCACACCTGCCTCCCCCCCCCATTTATTTTATTATAAGTCATCAGTAATCATGACAGCACCAGTGAATAATAACATGTAGTAAATCTTTACTGCATGGGGGCTGGAAGTTCAGCCCGGCCTTGCAGGATCTGGGTCAGGAAATAAGGAAGTCCCCAGTGAAGGAGGGTGTTTCTACGCCTGTGAGCCAGATTTCTCTAGTGTGACATTGTGAAATAGACATTTGACCTTCATTTCCCGGCATACAACTTAAAACAAAACAAAACAAAAAACCCTTGGACTCTCCAAAGGGTAAGAACAAATGGGATAGTTAGTGCCCTGGTGTCAGCAATAGGGTAATCTTTTCCATGGGAAAAACATGTCAGTCAGTACTGACTTGTTTAATAAACTGGGAAGCAGAAGTTAAGGCAATGATTGTCGGTATCGGGAGGATCGTACCCAATGACTCTTAATGATGCGTCTGATGTCAGGGTCCTAAAGATGAGCTTGGGATAGGAGGGGAGTTTGCTATATCTCTTTGTTTTTCCCTAAAGTCTCTTTCACTACTGTTGGTTTCCTTACTTGCTTACTGGGACAGACAGCTAAGCCTTGCTTGTTAAGGGCTTCCAGGATTTGACCCTAACAACTGGTACTGACGCCTCCTTGAGCAAGTAGAGGTCATTGTATGGGCTGAGCTAGGACCCAACGAACTGTTCCCAGAGTTTTAGGGTAACAGTACTTGGGTTGCTACCCCACCTCCCAAGCTGTGCTCAGCCAATGCTCCCCTCCCCCAAGGCCAATCAAAGAAACAAGAAATGGTAGCAGGCAGAGAGAAGGGACTAGCTCGGCCAGCCACCTTGCTTTAAGGTGCCACTTGAGCTTCAGGTTTAAACAGAGGAAAGCCAGAGCCCAGAGAGGTGTGTAGTTATAGCCCTGGTCTAGGTGTGGTCTTGTTGATCTTTGTCTCCCAGGTGAGCGGAGGAAGTCCTTGTCGCTGGAGGGGACAGAGCAGTTCTCTGAGCCGCTGCCTCACCTGCACAGAGAACCGCCCTCTTCTGGAGAAAGGAGTGCTCTGTCGGGGAGGTTCTGATGTTTCTAGAATACAAAGGGACACAGGAGGAAAGGTTAAGGAGGGTGACTCATCATCTCTGTGCCTTCAGCAAAAAAAAAAAAAAAAAAAAAGTAAAGGCACCAGTGAGAGTGGAAGGCAGGCCGCTGGCTGTCACCTGCTCTTCCTCACCGGAGGCTCGGGTCAGGGGTCACTGCTTTTTAGCAAAAGTGACTTCTAGGACCAAACCAGAATAGAGCCAATCATCCTAACGCGAACTAAAACTTCAAAGAAGCAGTTTCCCTGATGGACCAGTTTTTCCTTAAAATTGGAGGTTCCAGTCTCCACCACAAGGAAGTGCTTTCTCTCACTTCAGCCCTCACAGAACAGTGACCTGGTGGAAGCTGATGTTAATCAGGTGTTCTTGTTTCCTTGTTCTCACCTCACAAACCCCACTGTTCTCGGCAGGGCCCAGGAGGGTGGGGGAGGGGGTTTCTCATTCCTTTCAGGAAAACAGAGACTGCTCCATTCAGGAATCTTAAAGTCAATTATGCCTGTGACTAAATTCATTGTAATTTTGTTTTTGACAGTACACAATAAAGCCCGCAGAAAACCCAATAGGCAGGGTTCTGGGGTGGGGTCTCTGAGAGGGCCCTGCAGCCCGAGAGGGAGAGGCTTTGAAACGTGTCTGAGTTCCTCACTCGGTACACCCTTCCATGGGGCAGTGGTTCCCAGCCTTCCAGACACTGTGACCCTTAACACAGCTCCCCCCAAACTAAAGGTCAGAATAATAATGTAAATATCTGTGTTTTCCAATGGCCTTAGGTGACCCCTGTGAAAGGGTCACTTGACCCCACAAGGAGTCGTGACCCACAGGTTGAGAACTGCTGTTCATGGGCCCCTTTCATGGTACCCCCCTTACAAAAGCAAACAGGCAAATAGTTTCCCTGAGCTCTCTAAACTGTTCTCCAAACTCACCAACCCAATGGGTTTTCGGGTAGAGGTAAGAGAGAAAGTTTATTAAGACTGGTATTTTCCCTACAAGGCATGACAAGCTTCCTCTAAGAAGGGAACTAACCATGGTATATATACCAGGAGAGACAGCATTTGGCTTCTCTTGAACTCTTAAGTCTACTTTGGTTGGTGTTTGGCCAGAGGCAATTGGGAAGGCACAACTTTGAATTTCTTAATAGAGACAGATTGGGTCCTCAGTCCTAGACAGGTCCCAGGACAGGATCTGGCTCAGCGTTGACTGGGCTCACTTCTAATTCCATCAGCCTACTGATTGGCACGGGAGGGAGATTTCCACTAGCAACAGGCTTGTGAGGTGAAATGTGATAGGATCTAAACCAAACCATATTATGTCTGTCTATCTATCTATCTATCTGTCTGTCTGTCTGTCTATCTATCTATCTATCTAGGTTTATCTATCTAAGTCTATCTATCTATCTATCTATCTATCTATCTATCTATTATCTATCTATCTGTCTATCTATCTATCATCTATCTATCTATCTATCTATCTATCTATCTACCTATCTAGGTCTGGCCAAACTTAAACTCACCATCCTCTGTCTGTACCAAAACTTTATATACATTATTTTGGTTGATGACAACAAGCTCAAGCTCAGAAAATAGTTTGCGATGGGTAATCTTGAATTTTTATTTTATTTTAGAGACAGGGTATAACGTAGCCTACAAATTCACCACGTAGCCCAAGTTGACCAAGCTCCTTCTGCTTCTACCTTCCTGGTGCAGGTATGTGCTACCAATCTGATTATAGGTATATACTAGGGACTAAATCGTAAATGCAAGACAAAAACTACCAACTGAGATATAGCCCTAGCCTGGAAGTTTCCCCACCACCACGTTTGTTCATGTGTGTGTGTGTGTGTGTAGAACAATTCTTGGGAGTTGGTTTTCACCTTCTACCATGGAGCTTTGGGGGTCTAACTCGGGTGTCAGGTTTGGAGCAGGTACCCTTACACACTGAGCCATCTCCCCAGTCCACCGATGGACTTACTCTTCACAAAGCTATGTCACAAGAGGTTTTGCCCAAGGTGCACCTGCAGTGACAGGAAAATGCCTGAGCCTGTGACTGCTCACCACAGGGCTGTTTTTAACTGCAGTTCAAACGCTTGAAGGCAGGAGAGAAAGAATCTGTGGTCCCAGGTGCTGGAGTAGGACAACCACCCGGAAGCAGGGAAGACAATCTGAGCGGAGATTGAGCCCTTCCCTTTGGCTATCTGAAGATGGAGACAATAGATCCCAAAGAACTGGAATTTCCCAGGAATCCTCCCTTAGGACTGTGATGCCTGAGGCCAGCCAGAGGAAGAGCCTGTGTCCCAGGAAGAGGTTTCACAATTGGACTGCTTGTCAGTCCACCTTTGCAAGACAGATTGGCGCCAAGACAGGGATGGACCAATGATGCCAGAGACACACCTTGGCCAGGAATACTTAGGTACGCCGTCCGCCTGCCCTCTGCTTTAGCCTGAACTGTATGTCGATAACCTAAAAAAGGACATACGGACCATGAACCATGTTGTTTATTCCGTTCCCTGGTGGACCCTCTCTCTGCTTTTCATTCTGCTTGTCTCTCCATATAGTGGAGAGGTGACCGAACCTAGGTTATTTGGATTGCCAGGGTCTATGCTTTGACACTTAAAATTCTGGTAACATTAATATGCAACTATAAAAATAAGACTTCTATAACCTGTTATAAAGCATTTATGATTATTATTTATTATTATTACTACTACCAGAAATGGAGCCCCAAACACAAATCCAAAATACAGAACACATACACCTTTTTTTTTTCCTAGATAGGGTTTCTCTGTGTATCCTGGCTGTCCTGAAACTCCTTTGGTAGACCAGGCTGGCCTCGAACTTACTAAAATCCACCTGCCTCTGCCTCCCAAAAGCTGGGATTAAAGGTCCACATTTTTTTGCTGACCCCCAACCCTCTATGTAGCTAAGCATGACCTTATATTTATAATCCTGCTTCCAGCAGCAACCTCCAGGGTTGGCGGAATCTGTGGGTTTGACTATGCCTGACCCTTTCACTTGGTGAAGACTTCTGACTTGTGTAAATGAGAAAATCTGTAGAGTCAGAAGAATGAGGTGGGAACACAATATGGAATACAAATAAAAAACTCAAATGTATTTCAGAAGAGTACCAGTCAGTTGAAAAGCATGGGAGGCAGAACTTACTGAAGTAAGTTTTAAGTAGGGGGTATTTTGATCTTAAACCCTCAGACCAACGGGAAGAGACAAGCAGGAGTTAATTCTCAGTGGTAAGGCTACTCTCTGCACTGACCACTGACCTGCAGCCATATTCTAGGCTAAGTACTCATTCCCCGGAGGTGGGAAGCAGGCTTCTCCGGGTTAGAAAGGAGAGGCAGGGATATCAGAAGTGGGAACTGGAAGGAGGTACTGGAGTTTTGGACTGAAACTGGAAGTATCAGAATACATGCATTCCACTCCCCCTTCACTCACTCTCTCTCTCACACACACACATATATTCATCTTTTTTCAGACACAGACTCTTCTTGTCTATATAGCCCCCAAAAGCCTCAAACTCCCAGCCCCCCTGACTTATTGTTCTAAGTACTGGAATTATAACTGTATAGCTCTTTACCATGACACCCTGCTTGAATTTGTGATTTTCAACATATGAAGGCATGTGCATATGTGTGTATGTGTGCATGTGTGTGTATGTTTCACCTCTGCTGAGAAACCCGGAAGCAATGATGGTTGAGTAGCAATGAACCAGCCTTGAGCCCAACTCAGTGTCGATAAATGAGGCCCTTTTCCACTGAGAATAGCCAGGGCTGGGACAGGGAAAATGTAACATGCCCCTGAAACAGTAAGAAAATCTAAGAATCATAGAGACAGGAGGGAACCAGTTTAGGGAGCTATTGGCTCCTGGATGCTGCAGGGGAAGAGGGAGTCATTGTCTTCGTTGTGTACCCTCTGGTGGGTCTACCAGTTTCAATCAGTAGTTCCTTCGCCCAAGGTCACACGAGCCACTGTGATTAAACTCAGTGGCTTGAGGGGCTGGAGGGAGGGATGGCTCAGAGGTTAAGAGCATTTGTTGCTCTTGGAGAGGATCCAAGTTTCCTTCTTAACACTCACCTAGTGACGTACAGCCATCCTAAGTGCAGCTCCAAGGGATCAATGCCCTCTTCTGGTCTCTGTGGGTACCAGGCACACATGGAACACATGCACACATTCAGGCAGAACACTCATATACATAAAACTTATAAAATCTACAAAAAAAGAGACATGAACGTGAAAAATGGACTTGTGGAGGAGAGGAGGGATTGACGAGGGGGAGACGAGAGAGGAGGGGGGAGTAAGCAGAATGTATCCATGCATTGTATAAATGAAATTAGAAAAAGCCAGTATGTCTAACTCCCTCTGGGTAAAACTGAGAATTTTTTCACTAATAGTAATAACGGGCGATTAAGACACTAAATGAACCGGGATTCCAAACATCTGGGGTTCTGTAAGTAAAGGAACCAATACAGTCAACTGGAGGGACGCTCTTTCCGCTGCAGAGCACAGCAGAGAACTGGAGAAAAAATGGCGGAGTACGGAGGTACAGGGTGAAGGTTTGGAGGACTGGACGTCCTCCTGTTTTGATACATTTGATAGATGTATCAACCACAGGGTAGAAATAACACCCACAGTGGAGAGTTTGGGGGGAGGCATCATCTCAACCATGTGACCGAGATCAACAAAAGAAGCCAATGCTGAAACCATATGTTACTTGGCACCTGCACTGAGAAGGGCATAAAGTCACTTTTGAATGTGACTGTCAGAAACAAACAGCTTCGATCTCAGTGTGACAGCAGACAATACCAAACTGCGAACTCTAAAACAGTCGTCTTTGCTTTTAAAAAAAGGCCAAGACTACTAAAGACAAATGCAGAGTAACCAGGTAAAAAAAAAAAGCCAGAGAAGCCAGGGGGTGGTAGCACTCGCCTTTAATCCAAGCACTTGGGAGGCAGAGGCAGGTGGATCTCCGAGTTAAGGCCAGCCTGCCTGGCCTATGAAGTGAATTCCAGGACAGCCAGGGCTACACAGAGAAAGCCTGTATCAAAGAAAGAAAGGACAAAAGGAAGGAAAGACAGCCAGCCAGAGAGGTTAACCAAACACAACCAACGTCTGATCCTCATTTGAATTGAGGAAAGCTCGTTTCTGGTGAAGGACATTATCTGACAAGTAGAAAACTATAAACAGCCGGTGTGTTAGATAACACTTCTCAACTGTGCTCACTTCTACTGTGTAAGGAGATGCCCTTGTCCTTAGGACACACACTGAGGGCAACGACTCTGCAATACACTATCACATAACTCAAGGAAAATAAAACACAAGTGTATGGGAAAGGGTTGTGTGGGGTTGGAGAAACAGCTTGGTGGTTAAGAGAACTTGCTGCTTTTCTAGAGGATCATGTTCAGTTCCCAGCGTCCGCACTGGGAGGTTCACAGCTGCTTATAAGCCCAGCTCTACTGGATCTGATGACCTCTCTTGGCCGCCTCAGGCGCCTGTGCCGCCCACGCCTGCACAAAATCTAATTGCTCTTAATAATAAAAATCCCAGAGTCTGATATAGGGGCTAATGCTGAAAGATCGGAGAAGCAGAGCAGAAGACCACTAGAGAGTCTTCTTTAGAAGCAGGAAGGGGAGAAAAGCAGTCATGCGTATGCATGTATATGGATATAAATTCATGTATGAATATGTGAAAAATCGTGAATTGAACTGTAGAGTCTGGGTGGTAAAGAGTATATTGGATTTCTTTGGTTTTGTTTTGTTTTTCAAGACAGGGTTTCTCTGTAGCTTTGGACTCTGTTCTGGAACTAGATCTTGTAGACCAGGTTGGCCTCGAACTCACAGAGATCCAGCTGCCTCTGCCTCCCGAGTGTTGGGATTAAAGGTGTGTGCCACCACTGTCCGGCTGATTTCTTTGTACTATTCTTAAAATTCCCTGTAAGGCTGAAATTATATTAACGTTAAAAATTATGAGCCAGAGGTCAGGCATGGTAGTGTACATCTTTAATCCCAGAACTCAGGAGGCAGAGGCAGGTGGAAGATCTGAGTTCCAGGCCAGCCAGGACTGTACAGTGAGATCCTGTCTCCAAAAATTTTAAAAATATTACGGACTAACATAACAGTCTATACTTTGGCATGAGCCTGACCTGAAGTGGCTTCGTCTTCTTATTAAGGTGGCACACCTACTCAGTGCAGAATAAGCAATGGCTGTGGTAGCTGCACGGTACTGAATATACCTGTCTCACATACAAGACACGGTCGAGTCAAGCCTGCGTTCTTTGTAATCTCTTTCCATTTACTGAATGGCCCCCTGAGATGGGGCGATGGTTTGATGGACAAAAGGACTTGGTGCACAAGCCTGA
This sequence comes from Microtus agrestis, assembly GCA_902806775.1. Classification (NCBI taxonomy): domain Eukaryota; kingdom Metazoa; phylum Chordata; class Mammalia; order Rodentia; family Cricetidae; genus Microtus; species Microtus agrestis. The sequence goes on from CADCXT010002121.1 coordinate 821,994, forward strand.
CCTAATTCGACCCCCAGAACCCACACTAACGCAGTGGCGTGCAGCCCTAATCCCAGCACTCCTGCAGAGAGGTGGGAGATGGGGACAAGAGAATCCGACCAAAGCTTACAGACCACTTAGCCTGGAGTAGAAGCCACAGGAGAGACTGTCCCAGAAACAAGGTGGAGGGAGAGGAAAGACTCCTGAAGCCGTCCCACTCCAACCACATGCCTGAAGGACCCCCCTTCTTATATGTGTGTGTGTGTGTTTTACAGAAAAAAAGAGAGGGAGGAAGAGAAGAAACATAAAGGCTTTTGTCTTTTTTAAAGCATTTATTTGTTTGAGAGCGTCTCCATGCCCACTTAAACAATGAGACAAAATAAAATTTTCTTCCCTAGTTGCTTCCTGTGGAGGATTTGGTCACAGTGACTATCCAATTTCCAGCACCAGAAAAAAAAAGGCATGTAAAGCGCGAATGTGCTTCATCAACCAGATCAACCCGACAACAGAGCAAAGCCGGACGGAATGGGCACAGTGTGCTGGGTGCCAGCAGAAAGAACGGAAATGGGCATCTAAGAACAAACCTGTCCCGCGGAGGAACGCCACCGCTTTACTGGCCTAAATAACGGACTAGTAGAACTGAAAGCATTGAAGTCCCAACCAAGGACAAAGTGTAATTGTTCTCTCTGAAGAAAAAGTGTAACCCTCGAAGCAGAAAACACCTAGAAAAAGACAATGGAGTGTTTAATTCTGGGACTGCCTAACCCTATTGTAAGTGAGCCATTTTGGCTGCAGAAGTTCAGAGCTACTGATCAGGCAAGCTAGGACATTAATCATAAATGCGGAGCCAGAAGTGATAGGATGTCTGGGATTTATATCAAATAGTAAAAGAAGAAAGTGTGAGGATGTAGAGGAATGAAGACAGACAGCTCAAAAGTCAACAGCTCTTGGGTTGGTCGTGTAGCTCAGTGGGCAGGGCGCTTGCACAAAGACCCGTGTTCATATAGAAATAGGCGTGGTGTTACATGCCCGTAACCCCTGTACTCTGCAGGTTCAGACAGGAGGACTGTCCAAGCCAGTGTCTGTCTGTCTGGGTTACATAGTGAATTCCCACTCGGTCCTGAGCTGTAGAGTGAGAAAAAGAAAACTATCCATAATAAAAAGCAAACAAAACCAGGCTGGGAACGACAAAATCATTGTATCTGAGATCACTCCTCTGTCTTCAGGGTTTCCTAAAAATAAGATGGGTAGTTGGCTTTAGAACTGGTTCGGTGGTTCCGAGCACGGGCTGCACTCCTAGCGGCGGGAAGATCGCCAACTGACAGAGCGATAACCGAGCTCCAGAGGATCCAAAGTCCTGCTCTGGCCTCTGAGGGCACCAGGCGCACATGTGATACATAGACATATAGGCAAGACACCCATACACATAGAAAATAACTTTTATAATAAAAAAAAAGGTTTTGGACTGGAGAGATGGTTCAGTGATTCGCTGGCTGAGATGTACCGTTCTTGCAGAGGTTCCAAGTTCAGTTCCCAGAACGCATCTTGGGAGGCTCCTGAGTGCCGTCTCCAAGGACAGCTTCACTTCTGTGCGTGTACCCACACATAAGCACATACTTAAAAGAAAATGTAGCTTACTTTGTAAAGAAAAAAAAAAAGAAAGGAAAGGATTTCTTGTCTTTAGGAATAGTACCCATGCCTCAGCTCCTCAGATCGCCGGGGCTGAGCTGTGCGTTTCCGAAAGAGAGCAGCGGCGCTCAGAAAGACCGTGGCCAGCGAATCAAAGATTTGCGCCTACCTGGACCTCACTGATTGGGCTGCTAGTTGTAGATCTGTGTTCAAGATGAGTGGACTAGGTGAGAGCTCCTTGGATCCGCTGGCCACTGAGTCTCGGAAACAAACGCCATTGCCACGCGACGCTGCAGGGCAGGGTCTTGCCTACAGTGGTGAAAAGTGGAGACAGGAGGAGGAGAGCAAATACAAGAACTGGCTGAGCTGACACCTGCAAATCTTAGTGGTACTGACAATTTCAACGCCAAACCAGATAAATACGCGATTTTAAAGGACGCAGTGAGACAGGTACATCAAGGAAAAACTGTTTCCAGTGATGGTGATGTTCAGACAGCTGACGTATCTTCTACGGGACAGGCGGTCACTGGTAAAGATTCTTTCAGACGGCTTTTATTTACTATAGGTATTGGAGAGTTTTCGTTTTGCGGTGGATCGAAGGGACAGCATCGTATTTGTGTCAGAAAATAGCACGCAGTATCTGCAGTACAAGCAGGAGGACCTAGTTAACACAAGTGTCTACGCATCTTACCCGGGGAAGGGGGGAAAGGACTTCCTTTAACACTTACCCAAATTGATAGTTATAATGGAGTGAGTTTCTTTGACTAACGAGGTCCAGAGACAAAAAGCCATCGTTGTATACTGATGAAAACACGATATTTTGGAAGACATGAATGCCAGTCCTGAAGCTCCCAGGGATATGAAACACCGCAGTTCTTAGCCCGCCCTGTCTCAGCTTCGAGCTCCGTTGGAAGCAGGGCAAGACTTGCAGTGCTGTGTAATCTGCCTGGCACAGCGGGTAACTACAGGGGAAAGGGCTTTCCTGCCAAGTCTGGGAGCCTTGGTACTGGCATGACCTTTCAGGAAAGATTGTCGATATAGATACAAACTCACTCAGATCTTCCACGAGGCCTGGCGTTGACGATATCATCGAAAAGTGTATCCAGAGATTCTTCAGTCAGAACAACGGGCATTGCTTCTCATTGGCGGATGGAGCTATCGTGAGGGCGGAGACAAAAAGCGATCTTTTCCGAAATCCAGGACCGAATGATCGAATGATCGATCGTCACGGCTTCCTCTCCACCCACTTTCTTCAGAGGTGATGTCACTAAAGGTACCCACACACTCAGGACGCTTTGCTGTTGATATGCAAAGCGAGAAAAGGCAGGAAAGTTGTTTGATTCCATGAAGTGAATTTAGAGTATTGGAAATGTTTTCTTTAAGGTTATATTTTTTTTTATCTAAAAGTTAGTATTTTCCACTAAATAATTGCTTCCTGGGTAAGGCTAGGGTGTGGGGTGTGTGGAGGAGGAGGGAGAGGGTAATGGTGTGTTGGGGGAATAGTGGATATCTCGTTACCTTTTATTCTAGTGGCATAGTTACATTGTTTCTAGGAACTGAATTGAGAATAAAAATAAAAAAGAATGATACATGTGTATTTTATGTACTCTTTGTGTTAGAGGGCTTTCAAAATGAAAACTAAAATGAACTATGCCAATCCTTGTACATCAAATATGTAAATAATATGGAACAGATGTCAGAGTTTTAAAATCCAGTTTATTAAGGTTGGAGTGTAGCCCAATGGCCAGTGTTTGCCTAGCACGGGGAAGTCCCGGGTTCAACATTTATCCATGTAGCTTGGAAGGAACCAAGCGTTCCTGTCTTTCAAGAAAATACGAAGGGCAGGATGGTGGTGGCGCACACCTTTAATCCTAGCACTTGAGAAACAGAGGCAGGCGGATCTCTGGGAGCCTGCCCTACAGAGTGAGTTCCAGGACAGCCAAGGCTACACAGAGAAAACCCTGTCTCGAAAAACCAAAAGAAAAAGAAAAATGAAGCCTTGGCTTCTGGAGAACTCCTGCGCAGACAATCGGTCACCCCCATTTACAAGCACACGACTGGACTGGAATGCCTTCGATTAACTGTGGTCCCGTCTTTCGAGGAGTAGGCTAACTGTACTAATTCATTCTCGATGAAAATGACCCAGCCCTGTCTTCACACGTCATAATGCTTGGCCTATAAAAATGATCTGCATCAAGATAAACGTGTTTAATTCTTCTCACATCGGGTCTCCTACTCCCAGGCTATGACAGTATTTGTTCTTGTTTCGAGTAAGGGATGATGAATAATTTGTTTTCCGTGCCATTAGGGGTTCATACAGCTAATGATTAGTCACCGCTGGCTCTTGGAGAGAGAAGCTGACTGGAGAGCCTTAAACACATCAGAGTCCCATCCCAGACGTCGCTCAAGAGGTTGTACAAATCTAACAAACAAGAACCAGACACACACGTCTAATAGCTAGAGACTGGTGCATATCATGCAATTCATAGACAGATTGCTACTCAGCCATTACAGTGACAAGATGGTTTGTCATAGGCCCCACTCCAACCTTCCATCTCATGTCACCCCCAGAGGTAGCCAGCCTTAATGTTCTCTCGACATTCATCCCAAAATATGCAGCCATTCAAAAATTTTTATGCAAAACTACTGCACTGTTTTTACCGGGTGCATATGTGTGTTTGTATATGTGTGTGTACAGACAGTTACGGGCCATATGGTGAATCACACATATAATGGCAGTTTTATAAGACTGAATAGACTTGCCAGATGTGGTGGTACACACCTCTAATCCCAGCACCTGGAAAGACAGAGGTGGATAGCCTGGCCTATGTAATGAGTTCTAGACCATCCAGAGGTACACAGGGAGATGTGTTATTAAAAAAGCAAAGCAAAACAAAACAAAACCAAAAAAAGTGGCCTAGTAACATCATATCCACAATAAAATCACCTGACAACCTGTTTCAGAATGTATTAGCATTGTTAATTGATGAGTCAGGCTGATTTCCTCTATCCTGTAATAATATATCGACAACATATTATGTCTTTTCCTGTGTTTTTTTAGTTATTTGGATTTTTTTCGTTAATTATTTTTGTAAACTTCTAATCTGTAGATTCATTTGTCAAACTCTGAAAATATTTGTGTGTGTATACATGCACGTGCCCGACAGCCTGAGGTGGCAGAAGAGGGCATCAGATTCCATGGTGGTTTTGAGCCATCTGATAAAGGTGCTAAGAATTGAACCAGGTCCTCCTCGAGGCAAGAGCAGTCACGCACCCAGGCATCTCTCCAGCTGTGGTCTCATTTAACACCAGGTTGTTCCTACACCTGCATGACCTCTTCTTGAACTAAGTCTGTGTCTCACGTGTGCTCTTATTTACTCTGGCTTCCTTGCCTTTGAGAAAATGGACAAACCAAACTGCTTTCCGACAACAAGCCCAAGCTGTCTTGACCTCAAGTGTGAACCACCTCAGGCTCCTGAGTGCTGGGATTAGGGGATGATGTGTATGCCTGGCCTTGCTTTTAAAAACATTCTGGATTTTTCTTCTATCCAACATACTGCTGAAAGGCTCAGTAGTAGATCAAGAGCTTGCCGGTGAGTTGGTGGCCCGAGTTCCGTCTCTGGGACCCGTGAAAAAATGGGAAAGGAGAGCCAGTCCACAAGGCTGTCCTGTCACACACGTCTCTCCCGTAGTCTTCACCCACACGATAGAAATACAGATTTATATCTCTATAACTCTGGGCTCTGATTTGGAAGCCTTTCCTTACTCCAACATCATACATTTCTCATAAAGAGCGAGGCATAACCTCTTTCTAGGGCACAATCCACCTCCCTTGCAGCACCTTTAGAGCATACTGCTGTGCATTTAAAAAAAAAATCTCGGGGGCTGGAGAGATGGCTCAGTGGTTAAAAGCACTGCCTGCTCTTCCAAAGGTCCTGAGTTCAATTCCCAGCAACCACATGGTGGCCCACAACCATCTGTAATGAGGTCTGGTGTCCTCTTCTGGCCTTCAGACATACACACAGACAGAATATTGTATACATAGTAAATAAATAAATAAATATTAAAAAAAAATCTCTTTTCAGGGATTGGGAGAGGGGATAGCCCTGGCTGTCCTGAAACTTGCTATGTAGACCAGGCTGACCTCGAACTCCGATATCCACCTGCTTCTGCCTCTCAGGTGCTGGGACTAAAGGTACGCACAGCCACTGCCCAGTTCCAGCTTTATTTGAACTAACACCCCCTGTGCTGATTTTCCTGAGCTGTAACACTGGTTGCCGACTAAAACACTAAAGAGAAAAACAATTGCCTGGGTTTCACCCAGGATCTACATACAGATCCAGTTCCATGCCAGCCTTTGCTCATTCCCCAACTCCTAAAGATACCATAGAAAAATTTGGCAAAAGGGGCCAGCAAAATGGCTCATTTGGTTAAAGCAGTTGCTATGCAAGCCTGATCTGCCTCACATGGTGGGAGAACCAACTCCTGAGATAACTCCCCTGACTTCTGCATGATATAACATGTAGCAGGTGCATATTCTCTCTGTCTCTCTCTTGCTCTCTTCCTCCTTCCCTCTCCCCACCCCACAGTAACAAAATTTTTTAAGAAAAGTAAAATGGGACTATGATTATGAATAGGCAAGATGACAAATGTATAATACACACATGAGCTGATCCTTGTGAACACAGAAATGTGAACATAAGAGAGAAAACAAGAGGTGCAGGGCCTGGAGAGACAGATTTTCAGCGGGGAGAGCACTTTGCTCTTCCAGAGAAGTCAAGCTCAGTTCTGAACACTCAAGCTATGCCTGACAGGAGCCGGTGATCCACCTCCAGTGGAGACAATGCCACTTCTTCTGGCCTCTGAGGTGAACCCGCACTCGTGTGCACACCCTCCCCCATATACATAATCAAAACATAAATCTTAAAAAAAAAAAAAAGGTGTAACTTAGTTCTATCTAAGAGACAGACCAACAGGAAAACCGCAGCTTCAGGGTTAGCAAGGCTGTAGGTTAGCTGAGGGAGGACATGGAGGACACCTTGGCGATATCTGGTGGAACTCTGAGCATACGTGAGGCTTCACCTCTCAGACCCCTACAGGTAATTTGCCACTACCTGTCATGTTGATTCTCCCCAGTGCAAACTCCCTTTCTCCTGACACCGATGCTCTATGCTCATTAAACAGTTCCATTTAAGAACAATCACAGGCCCACCACTAAGATAATTGTTAAGCAAGGAAAAAAGCAAAGCTCAGAGTATCGCTATTGGCTCATTAGCCCAAGGAAGTCATCCTGCAGGACAAATCAGTTCTGCTAGGTTTTCATTTATAATGGGAATGAGGGTCTGAATCCCGGGCACCTAGGACGGGTTTTCAACCTGTGGGTCAGGACCCTTTGGGGGCCCAATGACCTTTTCAGGGGGGGCCACATATCAGATATTTATATTACAATTCATAACAGCAGCAAAATTAGTAATGAAATAGCAGTGACACAATTGTATGGTTGGGGTCACCGTAACATGAAGAACCGTATTAAAGGGTCACAGCATCAGGAAGGTTGAGAACCACTGACTTAGGAGGAAGAGGCAGTGATTTCTGTGAGTTCCAGGCCAGCCAAGGCTACACAATGAAACTGTTGCAGCAAATAATAAGAAGGTTTTTTTATATCTGAGTTTGAATAGTTCTACATTGTTTGAATTTTGTTCTTCTTTTGTTTGCTTATTCTTTTACTTCATTTTGTTTTTGTTTTTATAAGACAGAGTTTCTCTGGGTAACAGCCCTGACTGTCCTGAAATTTGCTTTGTAGACCAGGCTGGCCTCAAACTCACACAGCTCCACCTGCCTGTGCCTCTTGAGTTCTGGGATTAAATGCATGCACCACCACCACCAGGCTTGCTTATTTTAAAAAAGCCGGTGTTAGGGGCTGGAGAGATGACTCAGTAGTTTAGAACATCTGTTGCTCTTGCAGAGGACTGGGGTCCAGTTGCCAGCACCCATAACTCCATTTCCTGGGGATCAAACACCCTTTTCTGACCTCTTACGGGCACCAGATATACACATCACGCACATATATGTAATCAGGCAAACACTCATAAAATAAATAAATCTAAACAACAAACCTAGAAAACCCAGTGATAGAGTACTTCCTAAACATGTATGAAGCCAGGAGTCCCATTACGAGAATGTTAAAGAATAAAAGGAAGAGAGAAGGGACCGTGGAGATGGCTCAGTGGCTAAAAATATTCGCTATGCAAACATGAAGACTTGAGTTTGAATCCTCCCACCTACATAAAAGCAAGGTACAGTTGCAGGACCCTGAGTTGGGTCGATCCAGAGAGCAGACTGCAGAACCCTCAGGCTTTGAGTTAAAGAAGGGAATCTGTCTCAAGGGACCAAAGCTGAAAGAGGCAGAGGAAGACACCAGCTCTCACTTCCCAATGTGACACCCGTGTACCTCCACCCCACATATACACAAACGGAAGAGTGAACAGAAACTGTGCAAAAAACAGGTGGTAACTTCCAGCATTGAGATCTTGGGTGTCTCTGATCTTAGGTCAAATTCCGACCTGCCAGAAAGACAGGAATTCCTTGAGAGCCAGGCAACATATGCCCAATACCTTGTTTTATGTCTTTTAGCTGTGCTATAATTGGATATGTTGTTCAAGTTATCTTGATTTTAAGAAAAATATAATTTATACAATAATTTGGATATTAATGGGAACATTTAAATGTCTCAGAAACTATGAAGCACAACAAAGATACAAGATGTTAAAGTCACCAGGACACGGGAGGCAGAGGTACGCGGATCTCTGTTTGAGGCAAGCCTGGTCTACAGAGTGAGTTCTAGGATAGCCAGGGCTACACGTAGAAACCCTGCCTCACCTCCACCACCCCCTAAAAACAGCTGTTGAAAATAAAGTAGATTAAGACTGAGCTCAATGAGCTGGTCCTTTGTTCTGTCCCCTGGAGGCCAAAGGCCATCATCAGAGGAAAACCAAGATCTCATCCCAAAGGCAGTAAGAGATAGTTTATTCTGAGCCAAACGTGGAAGTGATTGTGGCCTGGGAAACCCCGAGTTTGGGTGGACCCCAGAGACACGTTCCACCACGGAAGTTATCATGTAAACTGTTAATCACATTCATTGGTGAGGCAAGTCAGAGCAGGACAGGGAAAGTCTCGGATGCCACAGAGTTGGTGGAAGCTGCCGGTCGGTTAAGTGATTATCTTCTAAAGGTTTTAACTGATAGCCCAAAGAGGCAGGTTAGACGCAGAGAAGGCAATGAATGACTGTGGCTGGGACTTGAGATAGATCAGGACAATTTGGCTCTGCATATCCCAGCTCTCCCCAACCAGACATTCTAATCTGGCAACCAGTCCACACGAACTACACTGTGTGGCTTTTTCAGGGAACTTCAGTCCAAATCACCCAGGTAAATAAAAGGGACTTCCACTGTGGAATAAGAATGAGTGTGTGTGTGTGTGTGTGTGTGTGTGTGTGTGTGTGTGTGTGTGGACTTCCTAGAAAGTGCTCAAAAGCACAAGCAGCCCTGACAGCTGCCTACACCTGAAGAAGAGAATTACCTGATAATGTTGATAAGCTCACAAGATGGCTGGCCCTTGAAAAGACAATGACTAGCGTGCCCCCCACCCTCCCCCCACCCCCGCCCAGATCTGAGCTGTGACGAGATGATTGCAGGTCCCCTGTGCAGTGTTTGGAGCCCAACCTACACATTTTATAAATATCAGCCCTTGCTGGGCTCCAAGCAAGGGATCCGATGACCACGTGAGTCAGCCGTCCCCAACCCCGGGCCAGCACCTGATGGCAATCACACCCAAGCAATTGTCCAGACAACTCCATCATTTGACAGGCCTGCTACCAATAATAACAAACTTGTTGCTACCGGCCTCTTCTCTCTCGGCTTTCCCAAGTTTGTGCCATTTGTGCCTGGTCAGGGTCTGCAGACCGGGAAAATTATCTTTTAATAACTCTGCTTGGCTTAAGGCACCAAACGGGACTGCGTGAACGGCAAAGAAGATGAATAAATAACAAATAGTGGTGGAAAACTTCTGTCGCTAGGCTGTGAGAGCACAAGGCCACAGCTCGGTTGTCCTTAAGCAATTCGATGAAAAGGCATTTTTAAAAATCCATTAAATAACACGTGGCAGCAACTACTAACCCAAAGTCAATTGAATCAGTGACGCGGAAGAGGCCCCGAGACTTTCAGAGTGACACAGCCAGAACTGAAGCTCGTCTTTCTGCCGTGCAGACAGCGGATAAAAAGAAAAAAAAAAAAGAAAAAGAAAAAAAAACATATATTGCTGGTGTTACAAGCTCGAGCTGGGGGGTGGGGTGAGGGTGGGGGTGTCGTTTCCCTTTTCTGTAGCTGTGCCGAGCGGATGCACACTGTCCTGCAGGAATGCGAAGCTCCTAACGAGCTCCGCTCCGGCCGCAGGGGTGGAAGGGGTGGGGGAGGGGCACCATAAGGCTCCAGCTGATCTCAGAATCCGGCCAGCGCGTTCCCCGCTTCCTAACGGCCTCGAAATGATTTACACGAGCAGAAGGTGTGCCTTGGCGGGGTCCAGCTGGCCTTCGCGTCACGGTAAGTTTTATTCTGCTTTTTTTTTTTTTTGCCCCTCCCGTGCTCGTTTGAAAGAAGCTTCTACTTCTCTCCACCCCTCCCGCTTAGCCCTGTAAAGTTTGTTTTCAAACCGTTAAACCCGGTTTCCATTTCGGCTGCCTGCGGATCGCATTCGTGAGCCAGGCTGACTTGGAGGAAAAGAAAAGCTACCTTTGTGTACATAATGAGAGCCACCGCGTGGGCGCGGGTAACCGCCGGGAAGGAACGTTTCGGCCTCGCGCTGCCGCGGCTGGGTTTAGCCGACCCGAGGCGGGTCCCGTGGAGTGGCCCCGAAGCCACGGTCCCAAGTTAGCAAACAAAGCGACTAGGCAGTCCCCGCCGGGCCCGAACCGGACTCTGCCACTCACGCGGTCCAGCTCCTCCTCCTCGCGTCTTTCTTCCCTCCTCTCCAGAGTCCCCAGCGGATGTGAGCCACCAATCCCTGCCACAAACAACCCTTCAAAACCAGACAGAGGCGGCCCTCCAAACGGGCGGCCCCCTCCCCGCGTCACATCAGTCCCGCACCCGGGCGCAGCAGCTGAGTCATCGCTGGCCAGGTCCCGGAAAGCTCGCGACCCGGGCAGTTTGCAGAGGGGCTGCCAGCCGGTGGGTTCTCTTCGTCTCCCCGGACACGGTCCTACAACCGCTTTCTGCTTTAATTTCCGCGCGTGCACTCTGCAAACCACCGGGGAGCGCGCGGGGTGCGGCGGGGGTAGGGTAGTTTTAAGGTTCCTGCCTCTCAGTGACGCTTCCCGCAGTTGGTTCATTTTGGAAAAAGTATCCCAAGCTTCCTTAACTCTGGGTTTTAACGCACTCCCCTGAGGGGTTGTCTTTGGGAAGGGGGCGCGGCGTAGGTACGCGTTAATTTCCAACGTAATCGTAAACAGACTCCAAAGTCTAGCGGGTCATTCTGTGGCCGCCTTAGTGTGACTCGGCTTTAACCTTGTTTTCTCCGGGACGTCTCCTCCCGCCGGATCTCCACCGAGGTCACAAAACCTGAACAGCCACAGAGTCGAAACTGGAGACAGACACTGGCGCTGACGTCGCTGCTCGGCTTATTTACGTTTGGGGTTTTTCTTTTCTTTTTTTTTTTTTAAGTAATGGGGAAAGTCTTCTGTGACATGTGACAGTTGGTTTGCTGCTTTTTTTTTTTAAACTAATGGGCATAGGTGAAAACTAGACCCAGAAGTGCGGACATGCGCATCTTGAAATCAGCCAAAACAGCATCTGGGTTGTATTTGGGGCGGGGGTGGAGGGGATTCATAGTTGAACTCCTATTGGAGCTCCCCTCGCAAGCAAAATAAACCAATAGGAACGAGTGTGTACTTAATGGCTAGTTTCTGTTTGAAATACTGAAGAGTGAAGTGGGTATCCTCTGGTAGGGATTGTAGCCCACAAAGTTAAACACTGTTTACCGAAACGGACGAGCAGCCCCGGCGTGGTCAACCCTTTTCTACAAAGGTGGGCGGCGGGGCAGCGGGGCACACACGCGCCCCAGTCATCCCCAAGCCCAGACGTTTAAAGACCATGTGAGCATGACAAGTGTCTATCCCCAACGTGTTAGATTTCGAAACTGTCTTGCAATCCAATCCGGAACTCAGAGCCTGGGGGAACAGACGTTCGCCTAGGGTGCTTAAGTTTGTGTCTCATCTCCCCCCCCACCCCCACCCCCGCGCCCTTCACCTCCACACACACCTCCCACTGTCAAGAAGAGTCCACGAGGAGAAGGGTGCGCCGCGCCCGCGTGTCAATGGCAGCTGCGCCTACTGGAAGAAGTTGGTTCTTGTTCGGAATACTTTTCCTCCGGTGCCCCACCCCTTGAATCAGCAGCCGCTGCCTCTTGCGGCTGGAGCAGGGACAAGTGGAGTTTGGGGCAGCTGTCAAAAACAAGGGTGGGGGTGTCTTTTCTTCTCTGGGATGGACCGGAGTGAAGGAGGAGGTGTCCTTAACTCTCTCCCCATCTGTTGCAAACTAAAAGCACTTTTCGCCCCGGGAGGAAAGGCCCCGGAGGAGAAACCGGTGTGGCCACCGAGGTCTGAGGGATGTGGACGGCGTTAGCGCTTCAGGCAGGCAGGCATGACCCTGTTTCTGGGCTCCGCCACCCCAGAGAGGGACCAGTGACCGCGGCCCCCCGGATCAGGGCTGTTGAGCTGGAAGGTGCGGGGGAGGGGCAGAGGAGCGGCTGGGCGGGCGGGGGACTGGGCGGGCGGCTGGGGGCGGAGGCAGGACCTCCTGTACCTTCCCTCTGCTCTCTCACTCTGACAGCGCCGAGGTGCGCGGAGTGGAGCGGGAAACAAAGGAGTTGAGTAGGGAGGGGAGTGAGTTGGGCTAGAGAGAGCCCCCGGCTGGCTGCCAGAAGATCCTGGCTGGAGGAAGCCCAAGTGTCACTTGAATTCCAACCCAGGAGTCAGCGCCTGGGACCCAAGCACCTTGTGTAGCAATAGTGGCTGGAATACTCTTCTGTAAGTTACCGGAGCGCCCGTAAAGGAGGATCATCGCCCGCCCCCCGCCACTCCGACTACTAGTCCCTAGAAACCCCAGCTTAACCTCTCGCTGGGACTGGAGTTCCAGAATGAAAAGCAAAAAGGGTAAGGTTGCGGCGGGCTGTGAGCACCCGGGGCTTCAGTGCGGGACATGTGCGGGCCGTGCTGGATCGGGGGACACTGACTTGGTGGACTTTTCCGCCCAGTGGCACCCGGGCCGGAGAAGTGGCCGCTCTCTTTGTTGAGGCTGTGTCTCGAATGGCAGTTGCTGTTCTTTTCCTTCTAGACACAACACGAGGGGCTGTTGTGGGGAACAGCCTCACCACGCTGCTGGCACGTTGTCAAGAAACACGCTCGGCGCCTTGTTTGTGCGCCTCCAAGTTTCATTGTCTTCACTGACACCCCATGCTCGATCCAGCCGCCGCGTGGTCTCTAGTGCTGTTTTCTGGGATGGGGTGTGGGTTGGGTGTTTTAAGGGGCCCCTCACACCTCGCTTTTCCCTGTGGGGGGTCGTTGACTCATTCCAGCCACCTTACCTTTTGTCTAAAAGTTCGGTTCCGGGTGCTCTCACTCCCCCAGACCACGGTACCGTTTTTTTAGGGATGTGGTTGTTTTTTATTTTTATTTTTTCACTATCAAAAGAATGTGATCCAGGACCCACACATCATTCTCGGGCGAGGGAAGCTGGACTTTTAAGATTACTAGCTTCTAAAAGTTTTCCCACGATGAATTTAGCACCGCATGAGCTGTTAGAACACTAGGACCATGCAGTCAAGATGTGTTCAAGTGTGACAAGCAGGCTTGGTTGTAAGTGCAGAGAGCGAAACTGTCATTGTTTCCACCAAGCTTTACAACTAAAACTTGCCGTCAGTCTGGTTTAAAAACAAAATACACAGGGGAGAGGGAAAAAAAACCCGAAAGGTCAAAAGCCTGTGAAGTCCCTTTTGAAGCTAACTTTGGAATCCCTGACTGGGAGGTCCCTCGAGTGTTCAGTCGTGGACTAGAGTTGGCTTTTCTGTTGTGATTTATGTGGGGTGGTTCAAAACAGAAGTTAATCGCTTGGGGAAGCTGGCGGGGGGGCCTGCTGCGCATGCCCAAGAGCTTCCTCGAGTTTGTTACTCCACATTCTTTCAGACCCAGACCGCCACTGCAGTTCCAACGACTGCAGTTCCAACGGAACACGGTTACGGAACACAGTTAAGGTGGCCACCTCCCGTACACAGACACCCCGGGGTTCCTCCCCGCTCTCTCCCTTATAGAGTTGTGCTGATGTAGTTCCGTAGGAGACCCTGAAACATACGGAACTCATGAAGACCCCGGGTACTTGGTTAAGTAGGCCGCCTTGCCCATCTCCATCCTGGTATAGCGAGAGCTTGGGCGCTTAGAGTTGGAAGAGTTGAGCTGAGCTTTGGGGAAGGCTTCGGGATCCTCTGCAGAGTCGTGTCACTCTGGCGAGACTGACAGATGTAGACCTGGTGGGAGGTGTTCTGTTCCAGTAGCATCTACATGAGGTGTTTTGGTTTTGAGTGGTTCTCGGTGCGGTGCGGAATGCGAAGCCGGGATTCCGTGGGTGGGGAGGGGGACCGGCTACTAGCCTCCTCCTTCTTGGGTGTCCCCTTCCTTAGATGCAAGGTCTGGGGAAAACATCAGAGGTCCCCAGCCCAGAGCGCGTGGGTCCTGCGAGTCAATCCCCAACTTGTGGAAACAATGAGCGGTGACGTGTTGGAGGGGAAACTTTGCGGCAGCCGCTTCAGAGCTTATGGTGTGGAGACTGAGGAGGTTGCTCGGGCTCCTTTCCCTTTTTAGGTTTCCCCAGCACATGGTCTGAATGGGGGCAGAACCCTAAGGCAGTGAGCCCCATTGTTCCAGCTTGGTTGCTAACTTGTACAGTAGGGGTTGAAGAACTCCAAAGAACAAAAGCTGCTTGCTCTCCTCCGGCTCCTCCCTCTACTGCGAGCCTCACAGCCCTGCCTTCCCCCCGCTGGAGACTACCTGGGAGGGGAGGGCAAGCTTTCCCTGTCCTTGGGCCAGGACTGCTTAAACCTGTCCGCCTATTGTGTGTCTTAGGAAAGTCTGAACATCTTTCAACTTCAGAACAAAGACTGATCTGATAATAAAGTGCCTTCGCAGAAAGCCGAGACAGCCCGAAAGAGCGCCCAAAATGGCTTCAGAACTGGCTGGGAGAAGGCTCGACTAGGAAACCCCCAAGTGTCCTCACATCAGTTTAGGGCCGTGCTGCGCTGTGGATTTAGTGACTTGGGTGTGAAGTTCCATCCGAGTTACTTGTCCAAAGAGGAGACTTGTTAAGTTTGTTTATCCTTAAACTTTTCCTTTGATCTTTCCCCACATTCTTTTACTAGTCTCCATTAGATCTTTAAAACCCAAGCTCTCCCACCCCGCAGCCTTGTTTCAGAGGTTCAGAAAAAGAGAGTGGAGAAGCAAGATTTGCTTCTTAGCGCCATGGGATCCACAGGCCATCTTGTGGCTTTCTGAACAACATTTCCTTGTATGTGGGTAGAGTAAGAGGCTTGTGATTCTGTCCCACACCCACCTCTCTCCCTCCCCAACCGCATTTTTTTTTTTTTTTTTTTTTTCAAAAAGTGTAAGCAAAGCGAGACTATTGGAAACAAGTCCTGACCGGGAAACTTTTCAAAAGCTCTGTTACAGTAGGAAATGAGTAACGAGGAAAAAAGCCTGTGTTTTTCCAAGTCGAGCCACAATCGGGAGCGAGTTTTAATGAAAACAGCTCTGACAGTAGCAAACGTGGTCTAGCAACGCTGAACACATCAGCTGGCCCGCCCAAGGCACCAAGTCTTAACTTCCTGTTCCTTCAGCCTTTGTGCATGCTTTGGAAATGTTTGTAAAGAAGGCTTGATTTTCTTTCTTTCTTTCTTTCTTTCTTTCTTTCTTTCTTTCTTTCTTTCTTTCTCCTCCCTCCCCCTTTTTCCCTCCTTCCTTCCTACCTTTTTTTTTCTTTCTCAAATGAACAGGGGCGGCAGTTTGGTGTTGCTTAACTGAAACCTGCTTTGTGTCCTTAGACCTATTCTGAAAGATCATGCATGCTTTTTGTCAAACTCGAGTGATCAGATGAAAGGGCAGGCTTTAGGGGTTTTTTGTTTCAAGCACTTTGTTATTACCAATTTACAGTTGGGAATTACTTGCTCGATGAGCGGGTTTCACACTTTTCCCCTCCTAGATTTAAAAAGAGGGGGCAGGGAATAGAGGGCCTTGTTTTTCTGAAGTTGGGGGAGTTGAAGCAAATTGCTTTATTCAAATGCTGTTAGTTACCCAATTAACCTGACATGTTTAAGAGTGAGATTTCCTTGGTTATCAAAGCAAATGTGAATCAGGAACTCATTTGTAGTCGAAGGTGGTTTTTTAAAACGGTTTTTCACCCAAATTTCAATATGGGACTTTTAAATGTTCTCAAATTCTGTACAATGAAAGTGCTTTTGTTTTTAAAAATTCCCCTTTCTTTAGAGGTTTTTTTTTTTTTGTTTTCTCTCAAAGCATTAATTGCATTTTTAAGAAGGGACACTTGAATTGCATGGCAGTTAAAAATGGAGGGTTCTTGTGGTTTATTATGGCAGTTTGTTAAGCCTTAAGCTACAGTGAATTTGCAAAATCATCTGCCTCTTTTGTTAGAACTTGCTTTTACTTTGTCTGGGGGATTTGGGCTTTTCCTGTAGGAATGCCTTCTAGCACCTTCTGCCCCCTGCAGGCAAAGCTAAAAATGTGTCAACAAAGTCAGTCTGCTCCTGGTTGTAAAATAAATTCCTTTAAAATTTATGGAGTTGATGTTTCACTGTGAAGAATATTCTGTTTTTATTTCCTAGATCAATAAAAGAGCTCAATTAAGATTGGATAAAAAGCTACACAAAGCTTAGAAAAGATACATTTTTGCAAACTTTCCCCTCAAATAGAAAGTTTCATATATTATAAACTTTACATTGCCTGACTTTTAGATTTAAAAGCAGTTACTAGCATTTGTTAGAGTAAACGTCTTAAGGTTCAAAATGACGCTAAAATGTCTGTAAAACTCAAGCTGGCCTGAATTTTCATTGGTCTGTGATTTAAATAATCTGTAGGGTTTGGGAATTCTTAACATTTCTGGTAGGATTAAAACATTTATCACCAAAATGGTTTCCTCTGTGGGTTGCATATTCAATTTTCTTTGTCATGTAAGAATTAAAAACTGATGGGCAGGGTAGCATTCTAGGTTCATATCTAATTGACAGCGTAGGGGCCATCGAAGTACATAAAAATGTGCAGTGCTTGTTTCACAGCAAATCTTTCACAAAAGGAGAGAAGCATTCTCAACCTTAGTCACTCGATAGTGTCTCTAGGTAGCAGTGACCTTAAAGACAAAGTTGTGGGATACATTCCCCTTCCTATTTCAAGTGTGAAGACTTCTTACTCCCTTTGAGTGCAAGTTGGCTTTTCTAAGCATCATGTTAGGAAAAAAAAGTTTCATCTCAATTGGGTATAGCAAGAAAGACTCTTGAGAATTTTGTTGCTTGAGTGCTTGCCCATGACAGTGGTAGTCTGACTGCTTCCCCAGGCCTTTCTATGGAGACCCTGGCTCAGACTGAAAACTTCACAAGGACAGGGGATGGTGTAAGTAAGTGAGTTCTGAGATGGTTGCTCTGCTGGTGATAGTGATGTGGCCTTGTCCTCTCGCAGGCCTTGTTGCGGCTTCTGGCAGTGAGACTGAGGATGAAGACAGCATGGATATTCCCCTGGACCTGTCCTCTTCAGCGGCCTCTGGCAAGAGAAGGAGGAGAGGCAACCTGCCCAAGGAGTCTGTTCAGATCCTGCGGGACTGGCTGTATGAACACAGATACAACGCGTATCCCTCCGAGCAAGAGAAAGCCCTGCTCTCCCAGCAGACACACCTGTCCACACTGCAGGTAAGCTGAAAAGCTAAAGGTTAGCGCCAGGACTTCACCCCTGTGCCGGGCTTCCACCACCAAGCCTCCCCCTAATGTGTGCATACGCTTGTTTTATTTACCATTAGAGACTTTCTAGCATTCCCGTGTGTCATTTCATTAAGCTCTCCCCTCGTCTAGAGAAAGCGAGAAACAGAACCTTTCCGTTTCAAACTTCATGGTGTGAAAAGCTAATAATTGGCTATTTATAGAGGACAGAAACACTTGGCACTCATCGGTCAGGAAGCATTTCCTTCAGTGCCTGAAAGAGCCTATGCAATGTGTATTGAAAAGGAGGTTAAACCTTACTCTATTGCCCAGGAAACTGGTTTGATATTTAAACAAGGACAGACCTCAGTGAGGTAATTCGTGTTATGTCTGTTGACACAGTCATTTGAACGGAGAGAAATCAGTTACTGGGGGGTGTGGCCTCTTTTATACAGGAAAAGCTTTCCTGTAGTTGATTAACTTAAATGCTAGGGCAGTAGGTAGTAGGTTGAAGCAGACTTAAAAGTGAACCTTCCTTAAAGTTATTTTCAAGTATTTGAGATCTTATGCCGTTCCCTTGGTCCTGAAAGGGTTTGTGGATGAGGACACGACCATAGCAAATTTGTCCTTAGGGCAGGCTGACTCAGCTTGAATGCCTTGCAATAACTTGTAAGTCCCTCATGGCTGTTGTTGGGTCCCTCACCTGCTAGGCAAATGTTCTACCATCGTTCCAACTACCTCCTTAGTCCCAGATAAGCCCTTTTATGCCTCCTTTAACTCAGAGAGAGAGAGAGAGGTCAGTTAGGCACCCAACATAGGATGTTTTTCAGAACCTGTTTGTCGAGTGCACAGAGAAAGTGTTGAAGCAGATCCCTGTGATTTCAGGTCTGTAACTGGTTCATCAACGCCCGCCGCAGGCTCCTCCCTGACATGCTGAGAAAGGATGGCAAAGATCCAAATCAGTTCACAATTTCCCGCCGTGGGGCCAAGATTTCAGAAGCTACTTCTGTGGAAGCTGCCATGGGTATCAAAAACTTCATGCCTGCTCTAGACGAGAGCCCGTTTCATTCCTGTACGGCTGGACCCAACCCAACCCTAGGGAGGCCAGTGTCTCCCAAGCCTTCCTCCCCGGGGTCCATTTTGGCTCGCCCATCAGTGATCTGCCATACCACTGTGACTGCACTGAAAGATGGGCCTTTCTCTCTCTGCCAGCCGGTTGGTGTGGGACACAGCACAGACGTACAGCAAATAACAGCCAGCAGCTTCACAGACACCTCTCTCGTGTACCCCGAGGACACTTGCAAATCAGGACCGAGTCCAAACCCTCAGAGCGGCCTTTTCAACACTCCTCCCCCTACTCCCCCGGACCTCAACCAGGATTTTAGCGGGTTCCAGCTCCTAGTTGATGTTGCACTCAAACGAGCGGCAGAGATGGAGCTGCAAGCCAAACTCACAGCTTAACCCTTCTTCATCCGAAACAGTTCTCCACAACACGGTCCTGACTGTCAGAGTGATGGCAAGAGATGCATTATTTTATATATTTTTCTATGAATATTTGCACATGGGATTGCTCAAACGAAGCTTCCTGTTACTAAGATGTCTTCAATGGAATGCAGCCATTCATTCCAAGAACTACAAACTAAAGCTACTGTAGAAACCGAGGGTTTTCTTTTAAAAATGTTTCTTGGTAGATTTTTCATAATGTGAGATGTTCCCAATATCATGTGATCTTCTCCCCACTCCTTTTTTTTTTTTGATGTTTTTTTCCAGACTGTGCAATACTTAGAAGCCGTAGCGTCTTTCTATTTCCGTGTGGAACAGAATACCCACATACAGTCTAATGAATACATTTTCAGTTTTTTTTTTTAAGATTCAGGCAAGTATGAATCTAGTTGTTGGATATCTTTTCATGATGTAATAAAGTATTTTCTTTAAAAGTTATTGCCACGAGGAGTACTTTCTTGAAGGAAGCATTTAGAGCCCGGCAGGAATACAGTACACCCACGAGCAGGAAGTGGGGGGCAGGGAGGAGTGTGACTTCGAGGTGTGTGTCACTGCTTTGATGTGCCGTGGACAACAAACCACTATGAATAAACAGGATGTGTGATATTTACTCTTGATTGGAGGTGGAGCTGGCCCTTCAGTCTTTGCGTAGATTGGCAAATTGCACTGAGGTACCAGCATTTAAGTATTAGATATCACTACATACATCAGTAGTGAGCTGCTGCATCTTTCAGACAGGCCCATGTTAAATGAAAGGCTTAATTTCTCACAAGTAAACAGTACAAGCAATTTTCATGTCTTTCTAGTATTAATTCTGGTGGTACAGGTGGTACAGGCTTTTGCGTCTGAACGTAGCACTCATTTGTGGAGCAGTCACCTTTGACACGCTTTTAAAGCATTTTCCATGTTGACGGCATGACCAGGAAAGTAATGGCTCCGATGAAGCTTTCCAGGGTCATAAGTTTGAAAAACTGGTGCCATGTACAAGTGGAGTTTGTTGGGACAGGACATTCCTTACACTTACAAAGCCTGGCTGGTCAGAAGGGAGTTGCTCATGCTCCTTTCGGTTGTCACATACCACAGAACTGTTCTGACAAAGTCATGCTTAGTGTGAAGTTCCTTTGTTGCTAAAGCCCTGTCCACTGTCCCACGGCCTGAACTGTCCAAAGTCTGAGGGTGCATCACAGGCTTCTCTGTGGCGGTTTTAAACAGGACCAAATTATCACACAGTGAAGTTTACCTAAGTGTGAACATGGCTGCTATAGAAAACGATGCACTCAAAAGGTTTCTCTGTAAGCAAAACAGAAAAACTTGACAGTGGCCAGTCTAGAAGTATAACAAAATGAAGAAAAAGTCTTCCAGCCAGTGGGGTTCTGTCAGATGGCTGCCTGGCCATAGTACGAATGAATTGAAGGTGGTTAAAGAATTGTGCTTACGTCAGAGCTGGAACAAAGGTCACTAACTTTGCTTTAAATTCAACCGCCTATCCATGTTATGGTGTTACATTAAAAGACAGTGAAAAGAACCCCAAAACTAAAAGCTGGGGAGGGAGGTAGCTCAGGACTAGAGTACACAAGGCCAGGCCAAAAAATGGCAAGGTTAAGGGTCAATGAGACCTGAAGCCCACATTTTATGTGGTTTTCCTCATTTGAGCTCTAGATCCTACTTATCAATTGCTGATGTAGAGTAAATATAAGCCATTGTGTGGAAACGTGTAACTCAAAAGCTTGTATATCAGCTGGGCATGATGTCACACCTGTAACCCAGCCTCAAAACAGGAGAATCATAAGTTTGGAGCAATCCAGGGTCGCTTTGTTTGGTTTGGTTTTGGTTTTTGCTATCTCATAGGGTGTATATAATCGGGTCTCGGGTCTGCCTTAGTCTCTTTGCACAGAATGTATTTCCAGCACCATGGCCAGCTATCTGTTGATGTGTTGATAGTCTGTGTCTGTTTTTCCCTCCTTTGGA
Source organism: Microtus agrestis (assembly GCA_902806775.1). Classification (NCBI taxonomy): domain Eukaryota; kingdom Metazoa; phylum Chordata; class Mammalia; order Rodentia; family Cricetidae; genus Microtus; species Microtus agrestis. Next base: position 843,087 of record CADCXT010002121.1, read on the forward strand.
TTCCTCCATTTTTGCCTTTTTTTGGTTTAATTAGTATTATCCAGTATTTTGTCTTTAGTTTGTTTGAGTCGTGAACTATACTGTTTATTTGTTGTGTTTTTAGAGACAGTCTCACTAAGTAGACCAGGTTGACTCTGAACTCAATAGACACCCATCTGCCTCTACCTCCCAAGTTCTAGAATCAAAGGCATTCACCACTGCACCCAGCTGTACTACTAATTGTGCGTGGATATTGCAGGGATTACAACGTTCATCTTTAGTTTGTTGAAGTCTCTAGTAAGGTCTGTTCACCTAATCTCCTGATTTTCTTTTTTGTGTCTGTCACAATGAACATGGATCTCTATATAGCGAACTCAACAATACAAATAGAAGTTCAGTTTAAAAAACAAAAACAAAAAGACCTTGAGCTTGGCCTGGCTTGGTAGACTATGCCTGGCACTAGGGAGGCAGACGCAGAATGGTCATCGTGAGTTCCAAGCCTGCCAGGGCTCCATAGTGAGACCTTCTCTTAAAACATAAGCTTTGTGGGGAAACAAAAAAATATATAATAATACTGGTTTAGGGGCTGGAGAGATGGCTCAGAGGTTAAGAGCATTGCCTGCTCTTCCAAAGGTCCTGAGTTCAATTCCCGGCAACCACATGGTGGCTCACAACCATCTGGAATGAGGTCTGGTGCCCTCTTCTGGCCTGCAGACATACACACAGACAGAATATTATATACATAATAAATAAATAAATATTAAAAAAAAATAATACTGGTTTAGCCTTTCCAGAGCCTTCCATTCCTTCCTGAAGATTCAATGACAGCTAGTGTCCTCCTAGGCTGGGGGAAGCTCCTACAGGAATGTAGTGTGAAATGGTCCAGCGGGAACCCAAGCCTGGGTAACCTTAGTTCAGGGCTCAGGCTCCGCTGGAGAGGATTTTTTTTTTTTAATTGAACTTCATTTCACATTTGTCTTGGCAGGATGCTTTCCCTGATGGAGAGTTTTAGGTTGGTACTTGTCTTCCCTTGGCGGGGATAAGGCACAGACGCCTCTGTCCCCATTCTTCTGGAGGAGACACCCGCTGCCATTTCTTTTGTCTTCTGCAATGGGGTGTATTTCCTTAGCTGTGTTGTTTGGAATGGCAGTAGTTGAGCCTCAATGTGATTAGCTGGGGTTTTCTTCTGTTTTCATTCGGTTTTGTTGCTCGCTTTGCCTTGTATTGTCTTGGAGTTCATTGAACATCTTGGATGTGTAAGTAAAATTAGGGAAGTTTTGTCCATTAGGTTTGTTTGTTTTTTGTTTTGTTTTGTTCTATTTTGTTTTTTAAGACAGGGCTTCTCCATAGCCTTGGCTGGTCATTTGTTTTTAAAATACATTTTCTATTTTCTTCTCTTCGAAAATGCCAATAAACTTATATTAGATCACCCGAGATTGCCTAACATGTTTATGAGATTTATGTATCCAGGGGTTGGAGAGATGGCTCAGAGGTTAAGAGCATTGCCTGCTCTTTCAAAAGGTCCTGAGTTCAATTCCCAGCAACCACATGGTGGCTCACAACCATCTGTAATGGGGTCTGGTGTCCTCTTCTGGCCTGCAGGCATACACACAGACAGAATATTGTATATATAATAAATAAATAAATTTAAAAAAATTATATATCCACTATATTTCAAATTCAGCGTATTCTCCATCTTCAGCCTGCTCTTGGGTCTGTCTCAGGTCTTTTTTATTTACATATAGATTCCCATTTGCTGGAGATAGAACCCATGGCTCATCCGTGCTATTCGCTGGAGATAGAACCCATGGCTCATCCGTGCTCTCTCTGCGGATGGATACCTTACCACTGAGCTACACCCCAGACTCCCATCCGATTCTTTGTTTTGAGACACGGTCTCTCTCAGCTTGTAGACCAGGCTGGCCTGGAACCTGAAGTGATCTTCCTGCTTGTTTCTTGAGTGCTGGTATTAAAGGCATACACCATCACACCCTGCCTTAGTCTTATTTTTGAAAAGTCACTTCTATTCTACTGTGACCATTGGCTTATTGTTTATTATTTATGTGTAAGCAATTTCTTTATCTGTTTTACTTTCTATTTGTGACGTGTATGTAGGTCAGAGATTGACATCAATCTTCATTAATTGATTGACATTAATTGTTCTCAATCCCTTTATATCTTATTAACTGAGCAGGGTTTCTTCCTGAACCCTTACCCTGAGGCTCATGGGCCCGAGTGCTTGAATTACAAGTGAGCCCGCCATGCCCACCTAGCTTTCACGGTGGGTACAGGGTTCTGAGCTTCTGTGCTCACACTTGCACAGCACAAGCTCTATCCCCAGTTCCTCATAGGCTGTTCATTATCACAGCCTTAAAGCACGTGTCTGCCAGCTGTAATGTGTCTTGATAGACCAAGTCTCCGTTGGCAGCCTTTTGCTTCAGTATGGGTCAGCTCTGGGGCCAGTAATTTTTTTTTTGAGACAGGGTTTCTCTGTAACTTTGGAGCCTGTCCTGGAACTAGCTCTGTAGACCAGGCTGGCCTCAAACTCACAGAGATCCGCCTGCCTCTGCCTCCCGAGTGCTGGGATTAAAGGCAAGCGCCACCATCGCCCGGCTCCAGTAATTTTTTTTTAACTGTATCCTGGACATTGTGGACGGGACACGAGTAGACTCAGTTCCATGGCACTCCTGTGAAGAGTTAATGTTTGGACTAAATAAACGGCACACATTGCCGGCGCTGAGGTCTGAACCTGCTCTTTGCTGTCGCAGTGGCCCAGAGCCCGGCTCCAGTAATTTTTTTTAACTGTATCCTGGACATTGTGGACGGGACACGAGTAGACTCAGTTCCATGGCACTCCTGTGAAGAGTTAATGTTTGGACTAAATAAACGGCACACATTGCCGGCGCTGAGGTCTGAACCTGCTCTTTCGCTGTCCGCAGTGGCCCAGAGCCCGGCTCCAGTAATTTTTTTTTAACTGTATCCTGGACATTGTGGACGAGACACGAGTAGACTCAGTTCCATGGCACTCCTGTGAAGAGTTAATGTTTGGACTAAATAAACGGCACACATTGCCGGCGCTGAGGTCTGAACCTGCTCTTTCGCTGTCCGCAGTGGCCCAGAGCAGTGCTCTCCCCTGCACAGGCTGAGACTTGCCCCTGGTACTGCAGCCTTTCCCAAAGCCTTCACAATCCTGCACCCCCAGGTCTTTCCGTGACATCTTTAAAAACTATGTTTTCTATCCCTGAGTGTTTTGCCTGCATGTGTGTAGGCTCTGGATGAAGCTTGGTCCTCTGGAGAGCAACCCCCGAGCCACGAGCCACGACTCCAGCGTCTTTCCGAGACTTTTTTTTTGTTTTTGTTTTTTCGAGACAGGGTTTCTCTGTGGTTTTGGAGCCTGTCCTGGAACTAGCTCTTGTAGACCAGGCTGGTCTCGAACTCACAGAGATCCGCCTGCCTCTGCCTCCCAAGTGCTGAGATTAAAGGCGTCCGCCACCACCGCCCGGCTTTTCCGAGACATTTTAAACCAAGAAGGATGCAGTTAGTATTCAGCCATTGCTAGGTGTGTGAAGAACGGGGCTTACATCACGAGTCCATCTTTAAATTACCTCCTCTTAATTGAGACAGTCTTCCAGTTTCTACCGACTTTTGCTCACCCTTTGCTCAATTATTTTGAGGAGGGGGATTTTATATATAAAATAGCTCAAGCTAGTCTCCCGACCCCACTAGCCTTAAACTCAGCTCCCTGGTCCAACGCTAGGATTATACAGGTTTGTGCCACCAGCTCTTTGTTAAATTTTGTTTCTATTTTGTGGTTGTTAACCTCCAATGCTGTTGGTCTAGAAAAGACTTCCCCATGCTGGACATTAGAATGTTACTGTCCCTTTAAACTCAAAATCAGCAGGCGAGGAAGGAGTTAAATATCTCAGGCCTGCTTAGACAAATTCTCCTGTCTCAGCCTCGTTATGAGTGTCCACCACCACACCCAGTTTAAATTTTTTTTAAGGTTTATTTTATGCCTATAAGTGTTTTGCCTGTATGCCTGGAGTCCCAGGATTTCAGAAGAGGGTGTTGGATCCCCTAGAACTGGAGCTACAGGCAGCAGAAAGACATCACATGGATGCGGGAAACTGTACTCAGGACGCTCTCTTAACTGAGCTGTTTCTTCAGCCCCCCCATATCACTTTTTTACGTGTTGGGGGAGATGTTGGTGTTCCAAAATGGTTCTTCTGTGTAGCCCTGGCCATCTTGAAATTCCCGCTGCAGACCAGGCTGACTTCACACTCACAGAGTCACACCTGTCTCTGCCTCCGAGTATTGGGTCACCACTCCCAGCTACCTAAGTCACTTACTTGAATATTAGAATCACCTTGAAAATTTTCAAAACTATTTTGGCCAGGGGCTGGGAACTTTTTTATTTATTTACATATTAAAAAACTATTTATTATATTTTATAGCTCGTCTGGGAACTCTGCCCTGCTTAATTCTTAAATTTCCCTCAGTTTCTTGAGACACTATCACATGTAGCCTAGATTGGCTTGGAGCAGAGGAGGCAGGCTCACCCTGCACTCAGCACCAAACCCAAAGCCGTGCGCTGGTTCTGCACTGTTCTACCGAGCTAAGGCCCCAAAACCCTGTTTCTCTTCTCTCTCTCTCTCTCTCTCTCTCTCTCTCTCTCTCTCTCTCTCTCTCTCTCTCTCTCTCTCTCTCTCTCTCCCCTCTCCTCTCTCTTTCTTCTCTCTCTCTCTTTCTCTCTCTCTTATTTTTTTGAGTTTCTCTTCTTAGTAGTTGTCTGTACTCTTGGGTCTGGCTTAGTGGCCCATGCCTTCAACCGCAGCCAGCGCTCTGTAGGGAGGGAGAAGCAATCTGTGAATTCGAGGCCTGCCCAGTTATGTGGTGAGTTCCAGACTGTCCAGGGCAAGGATACGCAATGAAAAACTGTCTCCAAAGGAAAAAAAAAGGTTGCCAGGCAGTGGTGGTGCGTGCCTTTAATCCCAGCGTGCCTTTAATTCCAGGACAGGCTCCATAGCTACTGAGAAACCCTGTCTCAAAAAAACTCCAAAAAGAAAAAAAAAAGCCTGGCCATTCTCTTTCCAAGCTATTTTTAAAAGTGTACTTCAGACAATAGACAATTTTTGAAAAAAAATGTAATTTGATATAAATTTGATATAGAGTTATTTTGCTACCCAGATCAGTGTTTTTCTTTTCTTTTTTCTTTCTTCCTTTTATTTTTTTCATCTATCTTTTTTTTTTTTTTTTCGAGACAGGGTTTCCCTCACTGTCCTGGAACTCATTCTGTAGACCAGGCTAGCCTCAAACTTAAGAAATCTTCCTGCTTCTGCATCCCAAGTACTGGGATTAAATATGTGTGCCACCAAGGCCTGGCGTGTTTTTCAGTTAAAATTTCAATCTAAATTTGATATTTGACACTGGACTCATAAGACAGGCTTCACTTGGTTGAAGAAGCCTAGCCCCTATTTGCCCTGAAATCACTTCCGGATTTTTATCTATCCCTGACCCCCAAATGAATAATGTATCTCTGAAGCGTGGCCAGAGAACAAAAAATAATATGTAGAGATCAGAGTGTTAGATCTTACTAAGCTCATTGGCAGGAGAATGTGTCGAGTCTTGGTCTCTCCATATCCTGACCTGATTAACAACAGACTGCCCTGTGGGCTGGACTCGCGGTTCGGAGGTTGAACCACGCTCAGCAGCGGGGCAGGTGAAGTAAAGGTGGTAGCTTCGCCAGCGGTCACAGCAGCACCACCAACAATCAAGGGAAGCACGATAAATCGATGAGGAAGAGCAGCAAGTGTCACAGAGATTTAACAAATGTCAGGGAAACCGGATTTCTGAATGAAGTGTTTGATAGACGGCAATAGCCCGTGCAACCCTAGAGGTTGCGCGTGGGTGGCTGGTGTATGACTCAGACCCCATGATGGAAATTTCCTTGGCTTTAAAAGGAGACTGCTGTAGGCAGTCGGTTAGTAAACAGCACTTGCAGGTAAGTCAAAGGAAACCATGGGGAGATTTCAAAAGACAGTTGTTACTCTAGGGAACACGACCTTAGAAAAAAATTTCAAGCTCCGCTTCACGTCACTTCGTGTTATTTTTTTTTAATGTGATGTGGCCTGTGTGGGTCACCCCACACATATGGGGATCAGAGGACAAGTTGTGGAAGTCAGTTCTCTCTTTCTAATGGAACCTAGGTCATAGGACTTGGTGAGGAGACCCTTTACTCGCTGAGTCATCGCACTGGCTGGCTATTATCTTTGTAAATAAAATTACGGAAACTTGAATATGTTGACATTTGATAAGATCATTCTAATTTATGATATTGGGGCAAATTCTGCTCTTATCTGAAATTACTGCATATACATATATGCAATAATATATAGGATCTATATCTTAAAGGTATGAATTCTCATATAAATTTTAATGTGAAATCAATAAATTGAAATAAAACAAAGATAGTTGCTATTCTGGTCTTGTTTATCTCTTGTCACCTGGTCTACTAATTTTTTTATTGCCTTAAGTTCTTTCTAATGAATTTTGGTTTGAAATTTATTGGAATGCTTCTGTGAAAAGCCAATATTAACTATTGTTCACCTTTATCTACCTTTCTTAGGGTGTCAGTTACTCATAAGGACTGAGACAACTCATGTTTAAAATTCCACGCTGTTCTAAGTAGCATGACAAAATCTCATACAGTCTTACCCCGTGACTCACCCCCATTCTACACAGGGCTCTGCTGCCTGCTGGTCAATCACATGGTAGCCATATTAATTACTGAATGGACTTAGGGCATCCAGAGCTAGTGTTCATAATGCAAAAATGCGAGAGTAGTGAGCCATGGTGGCAAATTAGCATACGCCAGGGAGAGTTTACAAAGATCTTCCCGTAAGTAAAGAAGTGAAAGTTCCCAGTAAGGTTAGTTAAAAAAAAATCACATCCTGTAGTCGGTCAGATCTAAGGGAGATCAACTGTACCTGTGACATCGTGAGGAAGGAAACAGAAGCTCAGGCTAATTCTGGCTCTCAACCTCAAACTGCACACGGCACATGACAAGTACTTGTTGAGACATAAGATGATACTTGTGCACACATAATATGGAAAAAAATTATATATGAGAGGATTCAGGACTGGTGGTGACTTTGCGTATCCAGCAGGTGTCTCGGAATGCATACACCCCAAGGGTTACTACTTAAAGATGGCTGCCAATGTGTGATGGTTACAGTTTTTTGACCTATCAATGGTGTGAAAGCAGTAGACTCATCCTTCTGATCCTCACGGCTGCTCAGGCTGGTGAGGACACTGTCACGCGGAGCAGTCACCGTGAGTCACAGCTCTCACTTAGCAAACCGACCTTGGAGTGCAGCTCTGTGGCCTTTTGGTTTGGGATACAGGTACTCGGGTACATTACACGAGATGTTCATCACAGTATAGTGTAGGCTTAGGGCAAAAGGTACTGGAGATACAGTTCAGTTTGAAGGGCCTTGGCTTCTATCCCCAGTAAGCACAAACAAACAAAACACCACAAAAGAACAAAATAGACAGGCCAGATAAAACTAGGTGAGTGGGGACTGAAGAGAAGGCCGCTCAGTGTGGGTAAGAGGGCTGACTGGGGTTTCATCCCAGCATCTGCCTGGGAGCTAACTAGTGACTCTAACTCCAGTTCAAAAGGGACCAGACACCTACTTGCTGGCAAAACACTCATACATATAAAATAAAAATAAATCTCTAAACTAGATAAGTGTTTTAAATCCCTTTTGGAGTTAGAATATTTTCAATTTATGGCAGTTTCATCTTGTTGTAATATCATTATAAGTCAAGGAGATAAGTATTATACAGTCAGTGTTTTATCCCCAAGGCCAGGCGCACAGCAAACCACACAGTCCAGAGCATAATTTATTTAAAATTTTCTAATGAACAATCTTGATATGTTATTAGTCCAATCCAATCATTTCACAATTTATATCATAGATCAAGATGCCACAGAAAAATACAATTTTTTTCTTCACAATTTTTGTAAAGCCTTTAAATACTTCAAAATAACTTTTAATTGTAGAATTTTTCTAGTATCTTCTGTAAATCCAGGAGAGCAGTGAAATGTCAGAGTAAGAGCTGGTGGGGCTGGGGCTCAGTGATCCCGTGCTTGCAGAGGTCCAAGTTCAATTCCCAAGACTACATACATTAAACATAGAAACAAAGTCAGATGAAGCTAAAAGCAATAGTATAATATTTATTGAACACCTTATATTGCCATTTATGGCATTATTGCGTTTTATTGAGAACCTTATGTACCGGTCGTTTAAACGTCACGATTTAGTGGGAGGTGTTACTACTGTAAAGGGGGAGGAAGCCGACTGCCTAGAGTTCAGCTTCTCTGCGGTAGCTGGCTGTAATTTTGCAGCGGATTCTGCAGATTCACGCTGTGTGCACTGTGCCAGAATCAAACGACCTGGAAAAAAAAAAACCCTACACTCTTAAAGATTTTGGAGTTGCCACTCCAAAATGATCAAATCATTGTTTACAATTTTTTTTCTAAATACTTTTTTTTTTGTTTGCCAAATTACCGCCTCTCCTCCCCACTCCATTTCCTTTTGATCACATCTGCATCTGTTTCTTGGGGTGACTCTCCGGAGGCACTGACACATCCTCTGGGTTTGCTAAGTCTCCTGAGCTGCAAAGAGTCTGGCATAAAGAACTCCTTCGCTGTGCTCGCTGCAGCTTCCCGATGTAAGTAACACTCGCCCAACTGCTCAATACTTTTTCTTTTCTCTGAGCCTACAACCTTTTTTCCCCCAGTAAGTTTCTGTTTCTGTTTTGACCCTTTAATTCTTCTCATTTTTTCTCTCTATTAATACCATCGCTTTTAATTGAGATGCGGGGACAACGGTGCATTAAAGGGCGGCGCGAGTTTCTGATAACGCCACTCCATCCCTCACTCTCCCAACCCCAACGCTTCTATTCGCCTTTGAAAGCGGGATGTGCATTAATGAGAGCCAGGGGTCTCTAGTGGTATATAGACCGCCTTTAAAAACAAGCAAGAAAAAGAGAGCACGCCTTTCCCCTGCAACCCGGACAGTACCCGAGCCGTCAGCCTGGGCGAGCTTTCTGAAAGGTTCACCTCCGGACAAGATGAGCTGATTTGCGGCCACGCTGCTCTTCGTGGGCAGGTGCAGCGCGGCTCGCCAGTTCCGTGTTAATTTGAGCCCGCCGAGGGACCTTTGATCAGCGCGCTCGCAGCCTGCAGGCTTCCAGAGCTGGGTCCGGCGACTTCAAAAGAGTTATAAAGCGGACTGTAATCCCGGTCTTCCTGTTTCTGCTCCTGCCCCCTGGGTGCTCATACAACCGACCGACTTCCCACTCTGTGCAGCCACGGCAAACCCTGCGTGCGCTTGCAGGGGACTGGGCCAGACGATGACCCGGGTCAGGCTCATTTGCAGGGATGTGGAGGAGGGCTTGTCACTTAATGCTTGCTGGCCGGAAGCTGGATGTGAAAAGCCGTCCGTTCTGGGGAAAGCTATACCAGGAAGACTGCTATTTAAGTCAGCCTACTTCCACAGACTGGCAGTGGGCTAAAATTTTGATTACAACAAAACTCCTAATCAATACAGTCAGTCTGTCTAGCAATCATCTATTTATCTTCTCCCCGCCCTCCCCTCCCCCTACCTATCAGCTATCATCTCTGTGTTTTGAGACAAAGTTTCACTTTATCATCCTAGCTGGCCTGAACTCTACATCCTCCCTGCATCTTTCTTGTTCTCGATATTTTCATCCCTACTTGCCTTTGAATTTTCATTCTCTTTCAAGGCCCTCATAACTTTGGGTTCTGGGATCTTAATCGTATTTGGGATTCAAAAAAAAAGACTTTTGAAAACTTAACATGTATTTTGTGTGTCAAGTGTGTGTCCCTTGGCAAGCGTATAGAACAGGGGTCAGAGGACAACTAGAAAGAGTTCTCTCCTCTCCGTCTCCTTTAGGAAATTGAACTCAGGTCCTTGGGTGTGGTGTGGTGGCAGGTGCCTCTACCTTCTGAGCTGTCTCCCTGGTCCTGATCTATGGCTTATATTAGAACAACACAGAGGGGCTGTGAGAACTGGACTTAAGCAAGCATTTTGTTGTGTTTTCACGGTACAAGGGCTTGAACTCAGGCCTTGACCAATGTGAGGCTAAGCTCCATAGAGCCTTCTAAGTCAATTATTTGGAATCTTTGAAAAGCTTAATTTCTTTATCCACATTTTGGTATTTATTTTTACCTATCTATTTATTTATTATTATTTTGTAACCACCCCAGCTGCCCTGGAACTCACCCTGTAAACAACAATTTAGTATTTAAAACACCAACCCCCAAAAAAACCAAATCACTAAACTTCAAAGTCGTTGAAATATCACAGAAGGTAAACTGAGGTCTCTTCAGAGTATCCCCCCTCAGTTGGCCAAAGAGAGAAGGTGAAAGCAAATCAGGTTCTGTCATGGGGTGACCCATCCTTGAGTAATTCAGAACTGGGATGGGGGCTGGAGAGATGGCTCAGTGGTTAAAATCACTGGCTGCTCTTCCAGAGGACCCGGGTTCTAGTACGCACACTACAGTTTCCAACTTACTAACATCAGGTCCTAGGGATGTAACACTGGTACCCACAGGATGTAGAAAGAAAAGAACTGGGCTTGGTCTGGGACGAACTCAGTGGTAAAGCTCTGGCCTTTCATGGCACGTGAAAGGCCCCATGTAGATCCCCAGCACCAAAAAGGAAAAAAACAAAACGAGCAAACCCAAGTGACTCGGGCTCCTGAACTTCCTGCTGTCTCTGAAGCCCTCACGCTGCTTCCTCCTACGAAGTCCTAAGGAGAGAAGGAAGTGAGGGCAGCTTTGCTGCTGTGTCAATAGAAACTGGAGAAGGGCAGGCTGGGGAATGAGCAAGTCAGGGCCAGACCAGAGCCAAAAGGCAGAAGCAAGGCTAGGATAGTCGCCCACGGGCAAGTAAGAGGAAGCAGGATTCTGGCCCCTATCCAGGGAGGGTCACCGGACAATTTAACTATCATCTGGCCACTCAGTTTTGCTCTAAAGAACTTGCTTTTGTTGGGTGCAGGCCTTCATCTCAGCATTTGGGAGGTTGAGGCAGAGGCAGGCAGATCTCTGTGAGTTCAAGGCCAGCCTGGTTTAAATAGTGAATTCCAGGAGGGTTGGAGCAACAGACATCCTGTTTAGAAACAATCACCAAAAAAAAAAAAAAAAAGCACACACACACACACACACAAACCAACAACAAAAAGAAGTTGTTTGTAACTTTACTCTGTGTGTGTGCGCGCTCGCACACGTGTCTCTCTCTCTCTCTCTCTCTCTCTCTCTCTCTCTCTCTCTCTCTCTCTGTGTGTGTGTGTGTGTGATCTTCCTCTGATTTCTGATGCTGTGATAAACACTGACTGAAGGGTTTGTTTGGTTTACACTTCCTCATCACAATCCATCTCTAAGGGAAGTCGGGGTGGGAACTCAAGGTAGGGACCTGGAGGTAGAACCAGTAGTAGAGGCCCATGCTTTGTGGTACTGCCCACAGTGGGCTGGGCTGCCCTAACGCAAACATTAATCAAGAAAAAGCCCCACTGATAAACTCACAGGCCAATCTGATGGAGCCCATTCCTCAATGGAGGTTCCCCCTTCCTACTAATTCCTGTTGAGCTGACAAAAGCTAACCGGCACAGGTGCTATGATGTATGTCTTTGGACAAAACCACCCAAAGATCATTGCAAACTTTAGGGTTGACCCTTCAGGGGAAAGAACAATCTGTGTTGAAACATTAAATCTGAGAGTCGAGTTTTATATTTCAGGTGGGAGCAATTGATGTGTAGAGTCAGTGTGCCCTGAAACAGTCGGTAGAGAGGAGTGGAGGCTGGAAGAGGAGTCAGAGAAACAGGAAGAGGGGTGCTGTGGGCTGCTGGCCACTAGTCCTAGGCAGCCAAACATCAGGCAAGTCCTGTCAAGTTCAGGCAAAGTGTTCTGTACTGAACGTAGGAGGGGAAGATCAAAAAAGACTATAATATTTCTTTAATTTTTCTTTCCTTCCCTTCCTTCTCCCTCCCCCTTCCTTCCTTGGTGTTTAGGGATTAAACCCAGGATCTTAGACATACATCTTAAGCATATATCCCAACACTGACCTACACACTCCCAGCCCCCCTAACTTTCTGATGACTGTAGGACCCAGCCCTACAGGTTCAATGGAGATCACCCAGGCACCACCCAGGACCAGACCATCCAAGGGAAAATACCTAACATTCCAACCATTATAGATAGATTCACCTGACATCCCTAAGCACAGCGCACACCCATCCATCCCATAGACAAATGTCAGTCAATGTCAATCAGGGGTCCTGAACCTTAGAAGTCCCCTCACCCCAACCTCTGCTGAGAGAAAAACTCCACCTCAGCTGTGCTCGGAGCTCCCTGACCTTACCGCTATGTTGGATGGACGAAAGGTCCAGGCTCAAGCGTGAGTAAAGGCCTTGGCTGAATACAAGTGTGGACTCCGTGGTGGTTTTGGAGGGACCCCACGATCTGGGTATAACTGACCAACAGAGCTCCCGTAAAACCTGTAGCCAACTAGCGATGGCTACTGAATCATATCGATGTAAACTCAGCGAGTAGCTGGAGGAAGAGCTGTAGGCTGGAGAGGAAAGAGCCCCATGACTACAAGAAACAAAAAGGCGAGCTGGAGAGATGGCTCAGAGGTTAAGAGCATTGCCTGCTCTTCCAAAGGTCCTGAGTTCAATTCCCAGCAACCACATGGTGGCTCACAACTCTCTGTAATGAGGTCTGGTGCCCTCTTCCGGCCTGCAGGCATACACACAGACAGAATATTGTATACACAATAAATAAATATTAAAAAAAAAAGAAAGAAACAAAAAGGCACAGACTGGAAGTCAGGGCAAGCACTGGGCATCTCACTGAGAGAGCCCTGCAGAGGGGCGAGGCTGTCAGAGCCAAATAGCCCAGGTGGGAAGGTGTGTGTGTCAGGGGCAGGTAAGAATCAAACACTAAGAAACCTTGAAACAGACCCAAGGCCCAGAGCTTACAGGCCACGTACCCAAAGTTCTCTCTCACTTGAACTCTCTAGGACTCAGGTGAACTCTCTAGGACTCAGGTCTGTACACACCCATCCCTACACCAGTTCTGGGGGCTGCAGCTGTCAGGCCCCTTCTGAAAGATCAGGGCCAGCAAGGTGGCTCAGCATGTTCAAGAATTCGCTGCCAGTCCTGATTGCCTGAGTTGGATCCCCAGGACCCAGGTGGCAGGAGGAGTAGACTGACGCCCCCAAGTTGTTGTCTGACCTCCACATGTACACAGCGGTTATGCGTCCATTCTATCTCACAGAGAAATAAAATGTAAGTTTGAAAAAGAGCGCTGGGAGGTATTCAAGTGCTGGCTGAGTAAAGCACTTCACGGGAACTTGGAGGACTGAGGCAGGAGACACAGTAGAGTCTGGTGTTCAAAGTTAACAGGGCAAGACTCCGGTCTCAAGGAAACAAAACAAAACAAAACAAAACAAAACAGCAAATAATCAAAATGCAAACAGTAAAAGAGGAAGCGGAAGGGCCAGGAGTTCAAGGTCATTTTCGGGGTGCAGAGTTGGAGGTCAGCCTGAAACACATTTAACCTGTCTGAATAACACAAAACAAAGTATCCAGATGCCCTTTTCAGCGCACTGATTTCTACTTAATGTTTCTATAATGTTTGCAGTAGAGAGGTCTGACAAACCAGTAGCGTGCATTTGGGCCGTTTGCTATCCTCTTAGACACTGCCATCCTGAAACAGAAATTAAAACCGTTGCATTATATGTGGAATCTTCCAAGCTACAAGCTTCAATTTCAACACTTGTATGAGCATTGAGCATCGTATCCTGTTCCTACAAATAGCTGTGCCTGTGGCACATGCTTTTTGTAACGGTTGTTCTGTCTCTTTAAGAGACAAGCCACGCCCACTCCCTCCCCGATCTGCTGAGTCAGGCTGATCTTCAGCTTCTGGCCTGAGCACGCTCTCTTTTACATCTTCCTCTCAGAGAGGCAGCTTCGCTTTTGGTCCCAGCACTCAGGAGGCAGAGCAAGGTGGATCTCTGAATTCGAGGCCAGCCTGGTCTACAGAGAAAGTTCCAGGACTGCCATGGCTGTTACACAGAGAAACCTCATCTTGAAAAACTAAAAATCACAACAAAATAAAAAGCCAAATAGCTATACCCAAGTAGTAATACTGTTTTGTTTTGCTTTTTCCCTTTTCCGGTCTTAATCAGCTCATATCTCACCAATGCACTCCAGGAAGAAGGGAGAATCAGAGGCGCTATGGTGACGCCATCTTGCCCTCAGGGCCAGGGAAAAATGGGCAGGGTTCCTTGTTCATTCATGTTTCTCGAATATCAGCTTTTTTTTTTTTTCCTGGCTTGAAGGAAAAATGTTCCCTGTCTGGACTGTAACTACCATCTCTGGTTACTCAGGTGCACATGTAACATGTTTACCTAACACTGCAAGGCCTGCTACCCTCCCATGCATATGTGAACTGGCTTTGGGCTTGTTGTGTGTGAATGAGATATGAGATGACAGAGTGTGAACCCAGCTGGGTGTGCTGCCAGCTGCAGCTAGGCCTGTGCACTTCATCTCAGAACTCCGGCACCAGGCACAGGGAGAGAGCACACAGGAATGTGGGGACACAGCCAAGAGTGAGTCAGGCCAGGAGAAGGCTCTGAGAAAATAAGACAAGAAGCTGGGCAGTGGTGGCACACACCTTTGATCCCAGCACTCGGAAGGCAGAGGCAGGCAGATCTCTGAGTTTGAGGCCAGCCTTGCTCCAGGACAGCCAGAGCTACATAGAGAAATTCTGTTTCAAAAAACAAGGCAAGAGTCTTGTGACCTCAGTTTCTTCAGAACACAACAGAATTGTTTTTGAAATGTGTTTTCATGCTCCTCCCAGTTTTAGTAAATAGGAGTGAGTTTACTTCAGATTATTCATTACTGTTATGCAGATTGATCAATACAGATTGATCATGGAGTCCTCCCAAAACCAACTAGGAGACCAAGTCCTATATGTAAAAACAAAGAGCCTTTATTCTTACACAAGTTCATGAACTTGGACTCTCTGTGCGTCCAATGTATTGGTGTGATCGGAGAGCCCCAAGCTCAGTTAGAGTTGGGTTTCTATTATAGTAAAGGTGGGGGTGAGGGATTTCTAATGTTTAGGACCCCTGATTGGCTGACATTTGTCTAGGGGTGTCCTGGTGAAAAGCGATGGGTGTGTGCTGGCAGGTGATCCTGTCTACAATGGTTGGAACGTTAGGAATTTCCATTGGATGGTCTGTTCCTGGGAGGTGCCTGGGTGGTCTTTTTTGGAACCAGGTATCGCCTTAGGGTAAACTACTGAGACTTGGGCCTCTATTGAGCTTGTCATGGCTGGGTCCTACAATTAACTACCGGTTATTGTTATTGTTATATGGCTCTATGGGGAAACATAGCTTTGCCACGTGCAGTCAGACACTGATTCATTCCTGAGACAAAACGCTAAGAACCAACAGTTAAAATTCATTATTTGGCTAATAAGTCCAATCAGGATTTACCAACACAGGCTACCCCTTTTTCACCTTAAAAACCAACAAAAAGTATTGAAAGACCCAGATAAATCCAGACCCCTCTAGCAGGAAAAATAGAGCTAAAAATCTAGCAGGAAAAGAAGAGCCAAAAATCTAGGATTAGCCAGTTCAGTGACTCTGTTACAGGAACTAGCTGAAGATAAAGTTAGATTATAATCTTGAGAATAATCTTGAGAAATAGGGAGTTACCCCCTTGTGATTATCACTGGTATTTTCAGAATTTTCCAATGACGTCCTCCCTACCCCCTTTGGATTACTGGGTTGTGGTTTTTTTTTCCCCTTAAATACCCCTTCTCCTAGCTACTCGGGTCGAACTCCCTACTCCTGCGTGGGAAATGAGTTTCGGCCCCAGTGCACTGGTTCCTGTCCTGTCAATAAACGTGTGATTGCAGCAAGGACGATCTCTCGTGAGATCCTGGGGGATCGTGTTATCCCGAGACTTGAGTGAGAGTCTCCTTACTCTGGAGGTCTTTCAGTATTTGCTTGCTTGCTGCTGTTTGCCGTCTGCCTTTGCAGCCTCCCCTACCCTTCTTGCTTGCCCATCTGGGGTAGTAAATCTCCTTTGGGCTGAGAATTTCATATCTGAGTATGTACCTCCTGCGTTGCCCACCACTGCCACCACTGTGCCGCCATTGTTGTTCTTCTGGAGAACTACAGTTCCCAGAATCCCCCAGCGCGACACTCCTCCCAGACGACCCCGCGTTCACCTTTAAAACTGAGAGTGGCCTCAAGCCGCTCTCTCTCCCCCCCTCTCTCTCCCGCGCTCTCTCTCTCTCTCCCTCTCTTTCACTTCTTCTTTCTCTCTCTCTCTTCTTTCTCTCTCCCTCTCTCTCTGTCCCCCCCCCTTTCACCCTTCCTCCTCCATAACCCACTGAATAAACTTCAACCTCACCCTGCGCGTGTCTATCCATGTTTCTGTCTTCTGCCCGCCTGCCATGTGTCTCCCTGCCTGGGACCAGCCATTGCTCAGGGACCAGCAGCCGTCTCTGCCTGGGACTGTCTGCTCCCAGGGCCTGCTGTCTGCCGCCACATGGCCCGCTACCATTTGGGACCTACAGCATTTCTGCTGCGTACTGCCGAGGGGATCTACCAGCATCTTTCAAAAAAGAACAAAAGCCACCACCACAGCCTGTCTGCCACTTTGACATGTGATTGTATACTTTACTCATGTGACTGTTTGTAAGCCTCAGAATATGAGCTGTCTGATGCTCTGAATAAAGTTGTTCTGCCTCTTTTCTGGTGGAAGCTGCACCCCAGCCCCTGGCATCCATGTACCCAAAGAGTCTGGGATGTTCTGGTGGAAGCCCCATGACAATCCCCCTCCCCCATCTCACTCTCCCCAAATCCTACCTCATCTCAGAAAGACCATCAAACACAGAACCTCCCTGGGGGCTTGGAAAATCATCCAGGTGTGTTTTAACCATTAAACCTGGGCTTGTTCTAATTCAGTTTGATTTGGTCTGATTTGAATTGCTGTGCCTGGGGAGAGGTACAGAAACTTCTCAGCCTCATTCATAGGCTCCACTCTCCCAAGCCCCACCATCTTTAGAGCAGTAAACACAGTAGGAAATTGTAAACTTATGGCTTGCATTTCGCATTTGTAAGGGAGATGATAAAGACATGGGCTTCAAGCAGTAAGGTAAGATCACATGACTTGCTTTAGTTAGTTTCAGAAGTTCTAGATGATGGGCCTCAGTTGTTGTTAAATGTTATTTCATGGAAGAGGTAAAAATTTTAGAACAACAAGAAAAAGCAAAAGGACTTGAGACTTCCCAAGATCAAATTCTTGGTGAAGACACTTATGCTGACCCACAGGTTCAAGCTCTTTAGGATGAACAAATCTTGTCCCTATGCCCCAGAGCAGCCTTAAATGTTTGGGACAGGATTCAAGAACCAGGAAAATGAATTGAATCATATGTCGGGGTTAAACAGGGCCAGAGAGAACCTTTTAGTGACTTTTTACAAAGATTAACTAAGGTTATAAAAATAGGAATAACAGACTGAGATGCTAGATGAGTACTCATGGAATCTTTGGCTTTTGAAAATACTGACTTAGAATGCAGAAAGATACTTGGGCCTTTAAAGGTTAGATCAGCACCCATGGATGAATGGATCCTGCATACAATGAACATTGAGACATTTGACTATGATACTGAATCTTGGGTAGGAGAAGCAATTTCCAAAGGAATGAGGAACATCAAAGTGCTAAATGTTTTAATTATGGTAGAATAGGACATCTGAGAAGGGATTGTAGACAAGGAATTCCTAGGAATAATATCTCCTTTGGGAATGCCAGGAATATGAGGACTCAGCCTTCAGGTATATGTAGAAGGTATGACAAAGGCCGACATTGGACCAACGAATGCAGATCAACAAAAGAAAGACAAGGACAACCTGATACCATTGGAAACTCCTAGGGGTCTCTCACAGGCCCCCAAGGCAGAAGTGGTCCAGTTATTCCCAGTCACTGTGGAGGACATGTCTCACCAGGAAAATTAAAAATCCAGAACCTTCTGTAAAAGACCATACTGTTCTGGATGATGGAATAAACATGGAGGATAAATCAAAAATTCAGATAGGAAATAGGAAATGTATATTGTTAGACTTCTATAAATGATCAAAGACCGAAGCTAAGCATGCGTATAAATGGCATTGTAATTGTGGGTTTGATAGACATAGGTGCAGACATGAGTATCATTACTCCAGAATCTCGGTATCCAAATTGGCCTCTTCAAGAGGCAGATGTTCAATTACTAGGAATTGGAACACTATCTCAAGTTAAAAGCATGAGATGGGTTGACTACATATGGCCATAAGATCAGAGAGGGAAGCTGCCCCCACCCTAACTTTGGGAAATTCCTTCTCTGTCATATCATATCTTTGTTAAGATAAAATGTTTTGTGGCAATAGAAAAATCATTATCTTTTACTAATAATTTTTTATCATGATCAAATGAAAGACATTTATTATTCTTAAAAGTTAGTTTAGATCGAATAAACTGGCTGTTTGATAAATTATCTCCTTTCCTCATTTGGAAGGCTCTCCTGTTTGAATCTAACCTTTATCAGTGTTTATGATATCCATAGCTTTTCTTCTCCTGTGAAAACAAGAAGCAAAACTTCTTCCCTAACATAAGACATTTCCTGGTTTCCATTCTGAGGTCAACACATCTTAAAAATATATTATTTTATTATATATTATATAATATTTATTCTATTATCCAGTGCCACTCTGCAACTGTTTTTCCTTTTTTGTTAGTGTTTTAAAAAATTTAAAGTCAATAAAACACTGTATAATCTATCTCTGGGGGGTCTTTATTATCCCTTTCTGTTTATTGAGCATATCTTTTAGAGTACGATTAGATCCTTTTATAAACCCTTGCCCTGCAGGATTATGTGGCATGTTTATAATATGATTTATGCTGTAATATGCAAAACACTGTTTTATTTTACTAGAGATATATTCTGGGGCATTGTCAGTCTTAATTTGTACAGGTATTCTTATAATGACCATGGCATTTAATAAATGTGTGATTACAGAATTAGTCTTTTCAGAACTTAAAACAGTATCCCATTAAAATCCTAAGTCTGTGTCTATGGTATGTTGCACATATTTTAATTTTCCAATCTGTACAAAATGAAACACATCCATTTACCAAGTTTCTTTTCTTTTTCTTTTTTTCCTCTTCTCTTTTCTTCTCTTTTTTTCCTTTTCTTTTCTTTTTTGACTTTTGGGACAGAGTTTCTCTGTGTAGCTTTGGAGGCTGTTCTGGAACTTTCTCTGTAGACCAGGCTGGCCCCTGCCTCCCGAGTGCTGGGATTAAAGGCATGTGTCAGCACTATCCAGACAAATTTCATTTCTTTGAGTACCTTTTGGGTTACTTCCTGCAGGTAATGGAGTTTGGTTATACAAAGAACAAGTAGGACATTGCCTTATAAATTCTTTGGCTTGTTGCCAAATGATGGAAAAAAATCTTTCTTTAAACCCCTGCTATTAATATGATGTTTCTTAGGAAATCTGAGTCTTCTAGCACATTTTCTACCAGCAGATGATCAATTTGATCATTACCTTGTACTAGAGAAGCTGGTAGGCTTGTATGGGATCTCATCTGTGTTACATATAGGGATGATTTCCATTTATGATTATTAGTTGTTGTTGAATACATAAACAAGGTTTATTCTGAATCATCTGAAATAAGTTCATCTGGTTCAACATGTAAAACAACTCTTTCTGCATATTGAGAGTCAGTAACTATATTAAGAGGTTCTAAATAACTGAATAATATCATGAGAAGAGCATATAATTCTGATTTCTGAATTGGATCATAATAACTTTGAGCCAGTTTACTTATTTTCCCTAACCTGCCTTTCCTGATTTATTTATATCAGAATAGAATGTAGGGACTCAAAGAAATTGGGATACCTTTTATTATATGAGTGAAAACCCAATTAGTTCTTTTTGTAAACTGAAGTCTTTTGTTTTGGGAATATTTGTTACTAATCTCTCCCAAAGTATTATTGCAAGCCCTTTGCCCATGTCCATTTTCTGTCCATAATGAGGAAATCTTGGCATTAGTGAAAGGTACCACAATTTTTGCTGGTTCTATTTCTGCAATTGCTGAAATCTTAATTTTTCATCTCAGGATAAATTCAGAAACCTTTTCTACATATATTTTACTCTGTGTGGTAAAAATATCTATTCTTATATATTATCTTCTCTCTGCACTAGAATTCCAGTAGGAGAATACACAGAAGGTAAAATAACCAGAATAAATCAAGCTGGTGATCCAAATGATCCACTTGTGCATCCTGTAATTTCTTTTCTACCAAAGCCAATCTCCCTCATTCTCAACTGACAGTTTTCTTGGACTATTTAAGTCCTTATTACCTTGTAAGTTTTGAAATAAATCACTTAGTTCTCGAGTTTCAATCCAATTGTGGGTTGTAGTCAGTTACTATCTCCCAGCAATTTTTGAAAATCATTAATTGTTCATAATTGGTATCTTATGATTTGTACTTTCTGTGGTTACATTTTCTGTAAACCTATTTATATTCTAAATAATCAGAATCTCCTTTGTGTTTGTTTCAGGAGTAATTTGTAATCCCCAACAAGGAAACATTCTCTTTATCAAACATTTTTCCTAAAATATCTATATCTGAATCATCCAATAAAATATCATTCATGTAGTGGTAAATTATAGATTGAGGAAACTGCTTATGAATTAGTCCTAATGGCTATTATACAAAATATTGGCATGGTATGGGGCTGTTTAACATTACTTGTAGAAGAATCTTCTAATGTTATCTTTTAACAGGCTTGAAATTATTATAAGCAGGCCCTATGACGAAAATTTTTCTCTACCCTGTTATTGTAAAGGAATAGTAAAAATGCAGTCTTTTAACTCAATCACTATAATAGACCATTCCTTAGGTGATAAAGAAGGAAAGGGAATTCCAGGTTGTAAGGAGCCCATTGTCTGAATCACTTCACTTATGGCTCCTAAATCTGTTAACATTCTCCATTTCCAGATTTCTCTTTATTTAATGACAAATATAGGATAATTCTAGGGACTGATCAATTCTTTAATATGTTGAGCACTTAACTGCTTCTGTACCAGTTGTTCTAGTGCCTGTAATTTTTCTGATACCAAAGCCATTGTTCTCCCCACACAGGTTTGTCAGCTAATAATTTCAGAGGTAACTCAAACAGTCTGTGACCATCCTTAATAATACCTATTATATTTCTTCCAGATGCATTCCTTATTTTATGGTTTGTTTGTGAGACTAAGGGAATATTAATCCATGCTTTCCATTGCTGCAACAAATTATGTCCCCATAAATTCATTGTTATGTTAGCCACATATGATTTTAATTTTCCTATCTGTCCTTTTGACCCTATACACTTGACCTATCCTGCACTTTGTTTTACCCGAGATAATGTTCCAATCTCTTGAAGCTGAAGAGGCCAACCTGGATGCCAATATGTTGGGGCTATTATTGTTATATCTGCACATGTATCTACCAAACCCTTAACTTCTAGGCTGTTTATTTGTAATTTTAGCTTTGGTCTTTGGTCATGGATAGAAGTTTGCAAAATACTTGCTTTATGGTTTCTCCTGAAAATCTTGTTTTATCTACTGATGTTTTCTCGGCATCCAGAGCAGTATGGGTTTTAACAATAGGCATTAAATCATTTAACAGCTCTGTAGAGGGACTTCCCCTATGCTGGCAGAGAATGGTTGGACCAAATTTGATATTGGGACCTGATGTGGGAAGTGATGTATGCTATGAATATGCTTTATTGCTATTAGTTAATAAAAAAGTTGCTTTCGGCCAATGTTTACTTAACAGAATAAAGCCAGGGTAAAAGAGATACATATAGAGAGTAGGTGGAGTCAGGAAGAAGCCATGTAGCCGCCGCCAGAGACAGATGCACTGAAATTTTGTTGGTAGGCCACAACCTCGTGGTGATGCATAGATTAATGGAGATGGGTTAGTTTAGGATATAAGATCAAGCTAAAAATATGCTTAAGCTATTGGCCAAACAGTATTGCAAATAAAATGGTTTCTGTGTGGTTATTTCAGGGCTGAGCAGCCAAAAACAAACTAATAGCCTTCCCCTTATAGGGACCCACAGGAGGCCCCTTCAGGCCATCTCCCTGATGACAAATGGTTATCTTGCCTGTCCCTTGTTGAACTGCGTTCATTAGTTTATTACCAGCCTTTTGTCACACTTTCTACATATTCGAGAAAGCTGGGGCCTTTTGGTTGAAACATTTCTAGAATAAACATTGTTTTTAATAGCACCTTGCCTACAATCCCTTTTCAGATGTCCTTGTTTGCCATAATTAAAACATCTAATATTTTTATTATTAATTTGTTTATTGGTAATTTTAGAAAGCAGTGCTCCTATCCAAGTATCATTAGTAGTATGGGGTCCAATATCAACTCTATTTCAGATCTATTCTTCTATGGGTATTGATCTTGCCTTTAAAGGTCTAATGACCCTTTTGTATTTTGAATTAGCATTTTCAAAAGCCAAAGATTCAATTAATATTGTCTAACATCTATATCTAATACCATTCTCTTTACAGTCGATGTCAATCTTTGTAAAAAAAAAAATCAGTGAAGACTTCTTTGCTGATTCTTAAGCCCCATCCCAAGCACTCCAAGCTGCTGTACAGCATAGAACCAAGATGATCATCAAATATAGCCTGTCTCGCAAATCAGCATTCTGACCCTCACTGCGAATTTGGCCTTGGGAGATCTCATGACCTCTCACCCGACCTCATTGTTCCTTGGCCCTAGGTTCCTCTCTCCACCATGTTCTCCACTGTAGCTGAGGGCCAGCTTCCAGTACTGCTGAACTACATCCTTCTAGTCTTGTGGAATAACTCTGTTTCTAGTTGCCTACAAATTTAACATTTGTTTTACAAAGGGTGAATGCATACTATATGAAATGACCATTTCCTTAAATCTTTTCAAATCTACCATTTCTACGGGATTCCAATTAACTTCTGCATAACCTTGGGGCTTTTTTAAAAAAAATTATTTATTTATTTATTATGTATACGGTGTTCCATCTGTGTGTATGCTTACAGTCCAGAGGAGGGTGCCATGTCTCATTATGGATCATTGTTAGCCATCATGTGGGTGCTGGGAATTGAATTCAGGCCCTCTGGAAGAGCAGCCAGTGCTTTTAACCTCTGAGCCATTTCTCCAGCCTACCTCACCTGGGGCTTCTTATCATTTAGTGGTCGGTCATTCTTTTGTGGTAACTGGATTCCCCCCCCTCCCGTTTTGGTTTTCTGAGACAGAGTTTCTCTATGTAACAGCTCTGCCCTGGGACTCACTCTGTAGACCAGGTTGACCTTGAGCTCCCAGAGATCTGTCTACCTCTGCCTCCCGAGTGCTGAGATTTGGGATTAAAGGCGTGCTCCACCACTGCTCAGTTGGTAACTGGAAATCTTAAGGTTGGTGTTCTAATAACCTTAGGCTACTCCTTCTCAGTTTCATCATGCAATAGTGCAGTAGGTTCTATTCTAAGTTCCTGTTTGTGTGTGAATATTTTTCTTATTTTCATTAATAGGTCTTTCTAAGGCCTGTATCTTATCAATCAAATTATATTTGGCCCAATTATCAGACCACTTTGACAATAGTAATCACCAAACTGATAGTAATTACAGTCAACATTATGTCAATCCCAGTTAGGTCATTTATCCCCTCAATGAAATTTTCCATCAAACGATCCACAGTAGCACTAACAGGGTCCTAGCACCCTGCATTGTGATGTTTTCCATTTCTAATGTGGGAAAGATCTCCCCTAGAGGGTTTCTTTGGTATCTAACCAAATCTGCTGACTTTTCTGCTTGTCTGCTGTGTCAAGCCCCGCCCTCCCTTTCCAAATGTAAGCCTGTTTTTTGGAGTCCTGACAAGCATCAGCTCTCTGCTGTAAATTCTTGGGCAGAGAGGCCCAGACCACAGCTGCAGCAGATCCGGCTGGCATGACCCCTTCCCCCAGCCTGTCTGGTCTCACCACGCATCGGAGCCCCAAAATGCTGCTTTGCCTTCACGGCAGTGGCCTGGCTACTGAGACTGTAGCCTGGCTTGAGTTCTCTTCCCCAGACAGTGACTCTGTAGCTGTAGCTACATCTCTATTGTTCTGATTCAAAGGCCAGAAAACCTGCGAGCTCAGAGAGTTAGAGTAGCAACTGGCTGACTTTCTCTCTCAGCTGGCATCTCGGGAACCTCTCTCCTTCCACACTGCCTCAACTAAAAAAACCCACGCTAAGCTCCTCCCTGCTACTTCTTGTCAACAAGTTGCTAACCCTGCCTGAATCCAGACTAATTTTATTTAATTAATTCAAATGCAACATATCTTTACATAGTTAACAAATGCAGCATAAACAAATATAACACATCTTTGCTTAGTTAAATAAATATTCCACAACAGCTGTGCGTATGTATGTTTGTGCGTGCGTGCGTGCGTGTGTGTGTGTGTGTGTGTGTGTGTGTGTGTGTGAAATAAACCTGAAGTAGGGCTGTGAGGGTAGATTCTTCAAGTACATAATATTATGGTTCCGACTTGACCTTGCTCTGACACAAGTTGAAATACAGGCTGAGCGATGAGCTTGTCTTTCTAGTCAGGTCTTTTTTTTTTTTTAATAATTATTTATTTATTATGTATACAATATTCTGTGTGTATGCCTGAAGGCCAGAAGAGGGCGCCAGACCTCATTACAGATGGTTGTGAGCCACCATGTGGTTGCTGGGAATTGAACTCAGGACCTTTGGAAGAGCAGGCAATGCTCTTAACCACTTGAGCCATCTCTCCAGCCCTCTAGTCAGGTCTTTTACCAGCAACTCAAACTCAGCGCCCACCCTCCACCACACTTTGGCCATCTTCTTCCTTTAGGTTCAAATACTAAAATGGGAGTTTGAACCTGAGCTGATGAAAATATGCCCAGCAATACCGCTGCCTTTGCCCTCCTCCCCAAGCCCTGCTCAGCTTTTAACATGACCGATCTTCGTTATTGGGCTGTTGGGCATCAAACCCAGGGCCTCATGGGTGCCAGGCAAGTGTTCTTCTGCTGAGCGGTCCTGTGTCAGGTTTTATAGAGCTGCCAAAGCTAAAACCCATGATGGACAGCAGATTCTTAGGCGTTCTGGGCACCGGCGGCATTAGCTTCAACAAGATGTTTGTTAGACATGCAGGTGGCCATTTAGAGCCAGCTTTCCACTCAGGATCTGCAAGGGGCTCCAGGGATAGCCTAAGGGATCTTCAGAACTCCTAAATGATGATGCCCGGGGACCGCAAGCCTGTAAGTCAAGGCTGTTCACCCACACAGCATTTACCTGCTTCCATTGCTGTTTATGTCTTCATGAATCTTTTTTCAGTGTATCGTAAACAACAGAATAGCGTGATTATTTTCAGGTTTGTTTGTCCCTTTGGGGCTAGAGTCTTGCATAGTCCTGACCGGATCTCACACTTGCAACCTGTTCTTAATCTCCTGTGTGGGGATTGCTGGGATTGCAGGGATGAAGTGAGCCACCATCTTTAAGTTTTTAAATTTTACTTGTTCTTTCTCTTTATTTTTCCTTCCTTCCTTCCTTCCTTCCTTCCTTCCTTCCTTCCTTCCTTCCTTCCTTCCTTCCTTCCTTCCTTCCTTCCTTCCTTCCTTCCTTCCTTCCTAACTTCCTTCTCCTTCCCTTCCCCCTCCCCCCTCTTTCCTTTGGGACAAGGTCTCACTATGTAGCTCTGGCTGTCCTAGAACTCATTTTGGCTGGCCTCAAACCCATATAGATCTTCCTGCCTCTGCCTCCTGAATGCTGGAATTAACAGTGTGTACCACCATGCCTGGCTCAAGGTTTTTTTTTTTTAATGTAAATTTTTGTTTGCTTTTTGTTTTTCAATACAGGGTTTCTCTGTGTATCTTTGGAGCCTGTCCTGGAACTCACTTTGTGAACCAGCATGGCCTCGAACTCACAGAGATTTGCCTGCCTCTGCTTTCCAAGTGCAGGGATTAAAGGTATGTGTGATTACCGCCTGGCTATTAATATAAACTTTTTTTTTGGTTTTTTTAATATTTATTTATTATTTATTATGTATACAATATTCTGTCTGTGTGTATGCTTGCAGGCCAGAAGAGGGCACCAGACCTCATTACAGATGGTTGTGAGCCACCATGTGGTTGCTGGGAATTGAACTCAGGACCTTTGGAAGAGCAGGCAATGCTCTTAACCGCTGAGCCATCTCTCCAGCCCTTAATATAAACTTTTATTTGTCATGTATGAGTGTTTAACTTGCATGTATGTACGTGCACAGTGTGTGTATCTGGTGTCCAAGGAAGCTAGAATAGAATATCAGATCTGGAACTAGGGTTGTACCTGGCTTTCAACCAACAAGGAACATTGGCGACTTCAGACACAAAGGGCTGTGGCACATGACCAGACAGAGGGACAGTGGCAGTGTGGGGTAAACGGTTTCCGATCATGATGACTAGGTCCCAGAAGTCACGGGGTCTGCGAAGGATCCTGTTGAGACAGGACACCCACAACCTCTTACCTCTCACCCCACCCTGAGCTGGCCTTGAGACACTGCTCACTTCCTGGAGAGCAGACATTCTTGCGATGAACTCAACAAACGGATTTGATAGTTTACAAAGATATCAGAAGTTGACCATCCTCAGACCATTTGAGACCAACCCAAAATGACTCAAAATGTTCAGTCCAAGAGGGTTAAAGACAACGGTCATCCTCCTTTCGGCCTGGCCACTTGTGATGGGTGGATCACGGTGCTCCCATATGGAATAATAGGTTACTAAAACAGGAACATGTAGAGTGTGCTGCCATTAAGTGGGAAAATGGTCCACACTTGAAAACCCACAAGTGAGATGCATACAATAAACTTCCAATATGTTAAGAAATCTGGTATCTCTAAGAAGTGTCAGGTATGGAAGTGAATGTTTTCTATAGCAAGATAACAAGTCAAGAAAATAACAAATCCATTCCCTAAAGTTGACTCTCCACTTTTCAGTTAGTAGAACATATATTTTAGAAGATGTATCCATTTTTATTTTATGTGCATGAATGTTTGTCTGCATGTGTGTATGTGCACCATGTGCGCAGTGCCCTTAGAGGCTAGAAGAAGGTGTCAAAGCCTACGAACCTAGCTACGGGTGATTGGAAGCCACTGCCGACGCTGGGAATTAAACCCGGGGCCTCTGGAGAAACAGCAGGCACTCTGCCCACTATGCCATTTCTCCAGCTACAGTTGGCAGAATAGTTTTTATTTCAATCTAGGGAGATGTGTTCTTGCCTGTTTGAGGCCATATGTAGTATCATCTAACCCTTTACGTCTTTTGCATCATTGAAACTGTTGGCAGGCCTTGGACTCTGACACCTAGAGAAAGCAGTGCCCATCAACCAGCCCTCTTATGACATCTGTGAATGACTGGTTCCAAAACCGTGGACACTAAAATCTGTGGATGCTATCTTGGTATAAAATCTACATACTGCCTGTGCCTGTTCTGCTGGGTCTTTATTTTTAGATTCCTAGTGATACTTAGTACAATACAATGACTTTGTAAGACGCTGTTGTGTGAATTGTTTAGGAAATAGGAAAAGAAACATTTATACATGCTCATTATAGATACTTCTTCAAATAAAAATTTTAAATCATTATTATATTATTAGAGCGAGAGAGAGAGAGAGAGAGAGAGAGAGAGAGAGAGAGAGAGAGAGAGAGAGAGAGAGAGAGAGAGAGAGGACAACTTGTAGGAGTTGGATCTCTCCTTCCACCAAGCTGGTACTGAAGACTGAATTTAGGTTGTCCGACTTGACGGCAAGCACATTTACATGCCTAGCTATCTTGCCAGCTGCTCCGACTACTATCGATTCACAGTTGGCTGAATGTGGGTGTGGGCCACTCGGGGGTAGGCAGTGCTGACTGTAAACCTCACAAGCCTGGCTATGCTGAGATGTTCCCTGTAGGGCATCGGCGTCTGAAGCATTCAAGGTGTCAGGATTGGAGACGACAGAAAACAGGGGCTGTCACTTGTAACCTCCTTGTAGAGCCATTGGGAAGAATGCATTTCCCTCGGGTATCAGAGGGCACAGGGTTCTGTCTGCTTCCTCTTCCAAGGTGAAAACCTTTCGGTTGAAGAATCTCTTCATTGAGATCTCAGAAGAAACTGCCTGGTAACACTGGCTTACCTATCAGGTTTTCAGGTGGAGCTAACATCTACTTGTCCAAAACAGGGCCAGAGAGGATCAGTCTCCATCGGTGTCGTGGAGAGTGTTCTGGGTAACGGACAGCAACATTCAGCCTGCGATGGGGCAGACCTTGTTTTTTGCCACTTATGAGACTGTTTCCTGCTTCCTGCCTTGTGGAAGTTCAGGCTTGTGTTCCTTTGTTTAGAAGACATATGGAAATAATCCACTAACCAAGGCACAGGGTGCCATCTGGGGCTCTGCATTCTTGGGATTCACACAGGGAAGAAGGGTGTACCTGGGGTAGCCCTGCCCTCTCGCTCTGCTTCATGGGAGACGTGAGTGACTTAAGGGGAATTTAAAACCTATTTCGCAAACTTAAAAATTAGTTAGAAGCGAAGGAGGGATTTCAGACAGGGTCATTAGTTTCTGTTTGCAAAAGGAATTGATTGGGTCTTGGTTTCGCAGTTGAAAGTCAAACAGCGATTGAACAAACAAAAGGAAAACCAGCACCTTTGGTTCCCAGCGGCATTTACTGAGCGAACATACTGACACTGTGATTTTAATAACATGTCATTTATTTAAATCAAAATCAGTGTAAGCTTTCAAGGAGTGGGTTTCAAAGATTTGAAAAAAAGTCATGTTCTCAACAAACTTTTTTTCTTCAATTTCTTTTAAAAAAAAAAACAACTAAATTATATTTTCCAGGAAAGGGGGTTTAGACCCTAACATGGAAACAGTTCATTTAACAACTCCTCCACCTCTTTTTCACCTCCTCCTTCATCTCTTTCTTCCTTCTCCATCTCATCCTCCTCCTCTTCCTCCACTTTTACTTTCTTTTCCTTCATTTCTCTAGGCGGGGTCTCTCCATGTAGCCCAGACTAGACTTGAATTCTTGATCCTCCTGCCTTAGCTGGAGTTCGTTAACTTTAGATTCTTACATTCAAAAGCGAACTCAGTTTGGGGATTGATTGAAATGCTATAGAGCCTGGATAAGATAAAACTGAGCGGCGAAAAGGCAAGAAATGTGCTCAGATTAGATGAGCAGTGTGGGTGTGTCCAGTCATGAGATCTTCGTGGCCCTCAGGGATTCGGTAAGGTGACCATTTTGCTTCTCAGGTTCAACACATATTGTGTTATTTGGGGACTGGCACAGATCTTGCTTATGAACAAAATCAGAAAAGACGCCTGTCTACTCATTTCCAACTCTGTTGCATGTAGGTGAAGGGGTTTTGCCAAGCACGTGGTGGAAGCTAGGAAGGAGGCACTGAGGACACAGCGGCCAGACTCTTTCAGACCACTGATGAGCGCAAGTCCACTTTGGAAGCATAAAACCCAGATGAAAATGGCAAGTGGCAAATAATTAGCCAACGTGAACTAGGGAAAGAAGCAGAGGTGGTATTGGAGACACTGAACACAGGCCTGCATTTGAGAGCCCAACCCATCCTTTAGTAATTGTGCTACCGTGTCTAGTAAGTAAACTGTGAGCAAAAATGTCTTTCCTCTGCTTTTTCTCTCCCCTCTCCTTTCTTCCCAGTACCGGAGATGAGATCCAGGGCCTCACAGATGCTAAACACACCCGGTCACTGACATACACAGTTTTTATTACTGTGAGGGTGGGATACAAACAACGGAGTCCAACTGTGTGGGAAACACAACACAGGGGGGCATGTATGCAAAGAAACCAAAGTGGTTAAAACATATACGTGTGAGGGGCTCAGAGCATCACTCATAACCTGTACCTGTCGGCATAACGCAGTGGCAGGGGCCCCGGAATCAACACACCAAGCATCTGTAATTATTGGGATAGAAGACTTCAGTTCTGAAGTCCTGGAGATGGGAGCTCCCACAGCCTGTGTGGCAGGGGAGGGAGCACGGTGTGTTATCACAATGACATGAGAAAGACGACCTGCCTCTTAGTCGCCGAGCTGCCTGCTTCCAAAGAAGCCCCAGGGCGTCAGTAAAAACACACAAGCCGGCCGGGCGATGGTGGCGCGCGCCTTTAATCCCAGCACTCGGGAGGCAGAGGCAGGCGGATCTCTGTGAGTTCGAGACCAGCCTGGTCTACAGAGCTAGTTCCAGGACAGGCTCCAAAGCCATAGTGAAACCCTGTCTCGAAAAACCAAAAAAAAAAACAAAAAAAAACACACACACACACACACACAAGCCGGCTGGGTGGTGGTGGCGCACAACTTTAATCCCAGCACTCCGGAGGCAGAGGCAGGTGGATCTCTGAGAGTTCGAAGCCAGCCTGGTCTACAAGAGCTAGTTCCAGGACAGGAACTAAAAAGCTACGGAGAAATCCTGTCTCGAAAAATTAAAAAAAAAAAAAAAAAAAAACCCACACAAGCCTGAAAGCGGTGCATTGATTATTTTATTAATTCCTTCTTTTTACATTATGGGAAACATTCATGTATTTACAGATTGTTGGTTGTTTTTTTTTTTGTCCACACACAATCTAGGTAAATAAGCCTATGAAATTCCAATTCAGAAAGCCATAAAAATCTTCCCCACCCCTCCATCTGAAGGCTTTCAAATGAATCTTTTTTTCCCAAAACCAAAATAATTTTTAAAAATTACATTAGGGAATTCAGATATGCTAATGATTTACATCCAGTTATTTAAAATATGCATCTAGACATGTTCTTAAAAAAGAAACGGTAAATTCACAAGGATAAGGCTTAAATGAAAGCAGTACTGCACAGGAAAACATTAAGGGAACATCTATAAATAACAGAAATATATTACAAATAAATTAGCTCTATTTACCATTTCAAATATTAAAAATCTTTAATCCATTTCTTCATCTCTCTTTACAAAAAGGTTATGTGAATTGTATGGAAACATCTGCAAAAAATATAATAAATACTTAATTTCTTTGAACGTATTTTTTTTTGTTGTTTTTGATGAGGGAGAAAAATTTTCTTTTGTAATTCCCCCCCTCCCACCCCAAGAAAACGCCCAACACCTTTATACCAAAGTTAAACAAAATAAGTAATTTTTCAGGGTACATCCGCTGTTCATTACGAACTAAAAAACATCTCTACAAATTACATCAAAAAGAATAATGCAACAGAGGTGATGCTCACAAGATGTCAGTTTCTGGGTCCAGTGGATAACAAGCTCTATTGTGTGGGGGTCAGGTCCTAATGTCAATAATTAGCTTTTCTTTTTTTATAAAGTGTTTGTACAGATTAAACTGTGTTTTTCAGGAAGGCAAAGGTTGTGATGCCCTGCAGGCGTTCAGCTAAAAGATTTAAAATTCTTACCAAAAATAGCTTATGAATATACAAATGCCACTCACTTAGACAAGATAACTAGGCCTTCTCTCGTCCCTCTTTAAAACAGCCTGGGCCAAATCAGTTTCCAAAGAAAACCCTGCAGGAGTATCTGGGATCACGTAAGAACCTGAACTCTACCTCAGGGCAGGGAGCTGTAGTCCTGACAGTGGGTCTAGAATGGCTGCTTCCGGTGAATTCCAGTCTTTCTCCGGTGAGTGTGTGACCACGGGCTACCCAAGGGGACAGTTGGCCTTACTCCTGCATGCTTCCCACAGTATGTAAAGAGAAAGTGTCTTTTTTTGAAACTAGCAAATTCTTGAAGCCTACGGATCTCTGCTCCAGTTAAGAAAGCACTGACTTTGTCTGCCATAGTTAAAAGTTGTTCTGTTGTTGTTTTTGTTAATAAGTTAGTAGCCCTTTTCTTGTAAACCACAGCAGGGAGCGAACATTTGTGCCCTGTTAGTAAAGGCAGCTCAGAGCACCAAGGGCTCTGAGAGGTAGCGAATCCTCTAGTGGTTTTAGAGTGTGTCTGAAAATAGTGCTTGCCAGACCCATCGCTTCTCTGAAGTTTGTAAAGAAAATTAAATTAGCACCTGGCTATGAGAGTGTATGTTTTTAAGCGTCTCTGGTGCAAGCGTTTTGTTTGTTTGTTTCCTTTAAGACTTCCATTTTTCAATGGCAAAATTTCTAATTCTTTAGGTTGCAAGCTTGACATAGTCTGTGGCTGACCCTTTCAGATCGCCACATTCTGAATGTTTAAACGGCTACAAGTAAGGGCGTTTGAAGACTTCAGCAGGAGGCCAGTGCTCACAGCCATCCACCACGACTAACCTGCAAGCCAAGAGAAAGTCTGGAATCCAACCCAAAGCACGGGTTTCTATCAGCGTTTACAAGCGCTGACTTCCCCCTTGCTCCTTACAGCTCTTGGTCCCTGCGCATCGAAAGACTTCTCTCTACCTGGAACTTCAGGATCATGATGGCAGCTCTTTGGAATGAGGCGGCATGGCAACTGGGGTAGACAACCTTTTTAAGTTTATTCCTTTGCTAGAGGAGGAAACCCTGTGCTG
This sequence comes from Microtus agrestis, assembly GCA_902806775.1. Taxonomy (NCBI): domain Eukaryota; kingdom Metazoa; phylum Chordata; class Mammalia; order Rodentia; family Cricetidae; genus Microtus; species Microtus agrestis. Next base: position 875,750 of record CADCXT010002121.1, read on the forward strand.
GGAACACGTGAACCCTGTACGGGAGCGAGGGGAGAGCCCTGAAATATGACGTGCTGGGCTAAACTAGACAGATGTGTAGCCTTGGAAGGGGTGGCAGGGAACCGGAACTCTTCTCTGGAAATGACCTGGCCGTCTCTCGGAAGCAGAAGTGTTCTTACGTGTGTGTGAAATCTTAAGTGAGCCCACTAAACTACCTGAACCAACTCTTTTCTTTCCCGCCCCTCCCCCCCCCCATTTAAAAACCACGGCCATGACATTATAATACACAGAGTACAAGAAAAGTTGATAAAACATTTCAGGTCTAAATTTTCTTAATAATAAGAGAAATAAATAGATTCCTTATATAGGATCTTAAACCTTCCTTTGCCTTAACTTTCTTCATTTTATTGCCTTTCAGAATAGATTAATTTCCCTGAAAGATCGAATTTACAATCTTCTGCTGATTGAAACATCTGAAGCGGTTTGAATGAAGTACCAGAGAGGCAGTTTGTACAGCTGCGAAGGTACACACTTTACCCTTCTGTCCTCCAACACCCAGGCCCCCAACCCCAGGTCAGCTTTGGTCCCTCTCTCTTGGTCACCATGGATTCCGACAAGACGGTGTGATTTCTGATCTAAGAAATAAAGCGATCTGCCTGCTTGTAAAAATAACTGTTTGGGGGCAAATAAAGGGACGCGAGCCCTCGTTTCTTTCACGTGGAAGACGGTTAAGTCTCAGAGGATACCGGGTTTCTGAAATACCCTATGGTTTTATATTGCTGAGTTCTAGGGACACACTAGCTTGAAAGAACTGAGGAAGGTGAGTGACCTACAAGGTGTCTTTTCTACACAGGTGCGTTTGCTTGTTCCAGAAAAGAAAGGCTTCAGGACAGGGGAGCGAAGCTCGGTGGAGAAGATGGGCCAAGCGGTCCAGGAAGCGGGGGCGGCTCGGGGGCGGCTCCTGCGAGGTGGACAACTATGCCAGGACGGTGGCGGTCACTGAGCTCAGAGACGGAGGGGAACGGGGAGGCGGCCGAGGGCAGGGCGGCGGGACGGTCCTCTGCGGCGCTCAGAGCCGGGTCTGCGCCTCGGGGATGTAGATCTCGATGCTCTCCGCGCTCTCGGTGGCCGAGTTCTGGCGGACCGACGCGGCGCGCTTGGCAGCCATCAGGCGCTTGCGGGCCTCCTGGCGCTGCGAGCTCTCCAGCGAGCGCTCCCGGATCAGCGGCGCGGGGCCCTTCGCCGGCTTCTTTGGCACTGGAGGAGGGGCCCTTCGCTCCTGATCAAAGCAGAAGGTTCAGGACATTACACAGCTTCTCAGGACAAGCTTGGGAAAGACTGGGATAGGTCAGTAGTTCGAAAACACACACACCTCTCTCTCTTTTTTTTTTAAAACCTAAGGACGGTTAGTTCTGATCTGCACACTGTATATATGATTTCTCTTCATTGCTCTGGCTTGGATATTCAAAAGATGCGGGAAAACGAAACAAAACAACAACAATAACAACACATAATCTCTTACACTTAAGGTCGAGGGGAAAACTGCATCGCAGAACTAGGCCTTTCCACGGCAGGGTGTGAGCATTTAAAATGCAGCCCTGCAAGGGGCTCCATGCACCTCACAGTGAGGGTGGCTCTGTCTGCAACCCCCAGACTATTCCTGGCGCTAGCAGTGGGTCAGGAGATCTCAACAGCTACAGAATGAATTAGAACTCTAAGCTGTATCTTTATGAGGAGCATCAGGTAGGAGAGCTTGGGTTCGAGAAAAAGCCCCGGCTACTCCCTCTCTCTCTCTCTGGCCTTCTCCCTCCGCCTCCCCTGCCCTCCCTTCCATCCCTATTATAAGATAGTGTTTTTAGGCTTCAATGGTGCCATCGGGAGTTACACCTTTTTTTGCACAACACACAACCATAGATTGTACAGGGTCACTGGGGTGGGGGGTGAACAACTGGTATTTCCTACTCTGGGGAGGATTTTTCCAGGACAGCGGTCCCTAGGGGTTTCAGCATGCTTGTGGTAGCCCAGAAGACAATCCCAACTTGTTATCAAAGTTGAACACAGGACTGGAAAAGGCCATGTCTCTTATCAGCAAACTCTGAAATGGTATTAGATCTTTTCTAATCTACTGCAAAATCCAACCACTCATGCCTTCAAGATAACCGTACAAGGGGAAGGAAAGGCATCTAAACCACAAAGGGTGCTTTTAGGAGAGAGATGTTGACCTTTTGGGCTCTGCAACAGTGCACAGCAACCCCACATTTCCACTTAAATAAAACACCCTGCATCCTTATGAAATCAAACGTGAAGTTTTTCATGAAGGTACCGAGTATCTCACTTAACACTGATGCTCAGTACAGCGGGTCCTCCTTGCTTGCCAGGGAGAAATGCAGAGCTCAGTATCATCACCCTGGGCTTTGGCCCGTGCTTGTTTAAAGTGGACTGTGTTGCTGACGGACAAAAAGGGAGAAGACAGAGTGCAGTCTCCCACCACCTCTGCCTCTTCATCTTTTGTTTCCCTGTCAGGTTCATGAGATGATGAAAGGCTCTGATCACAGGCAAAATGCATTGTTAAAAACTTAAAAAAATAATTAAGCTAATAATTTATTATTAGGTTACATACCAATAAATCACATGTAACGATTTCTTTGCATCACTTCTTCGGGGCATTTGTGATCTTCATTGTGGGATAACTGGTGGATATTTTTAAAAGTATGAATATTGGAAGCTTTTAGGTCATTTTTCTTTCTTTGCACACTTTATTTTTTTCAAAACAATAATATTAAAGAATCAGTAGGTGAGAAGTTAGATGGAGCATTCCTAAATTCCAGCGTGTGTACACGTGTGTATACTTTTAAGACCAATTTGCCAGCAGACAGTTTCACACATAAAGAAAACTAGATGAAGCACAACGTTTGGCTTCTCAAAGCAGAGGCCACACACACATCAATAGTACTTCAAGCTTGGTTCTAATCCCCCAGTTGGATGGTCATAGAACTAGAGATGGTGGATAGTGGTGACAACATTGCCCTCCTTTGGGACTGGGTTTGTCCTGGGTACCCACTGACCCCATACACCCGGAGATGATGGGCAACAGTGGATTGCTGTTAGTTCTTGATGGGTCAGGAGACTCCAAAGGGCAGGGCTCCCAGTGCTCTGAGCAAATAATCAGCCTTCATTTTCAGGGGTATCTCTTGGAACTATTTGACCTCGGGTCATAGAAGAACAAAAGGTATTTAAAAAAAAAAAAAGACAAACCTCATACAGGACAGATCAGCCTGGAAAGGCAGACATAAGATACTTGTAGAAGCCTGGTGGAACCACAGTAATCAAATATGAAATTATTATTGATTAATTAAAATAACTTAAACCTTTATTTCTAAATGGTTGCATGAAGATTCCCAGGGAACAATACTGCCCCAGGCAAATCAATCAAAGTTAGGAAAAAAATCCCAACACTTAAGATGACTACCAGTCTCACAGGGAGCATTTAGACTGGGGCGCCAGTGACTTCTTCGTTACTGTGCTTGTGAGACGACTGTCAGCCAGTTACTGCTCAGAAACACGTCCTGAGCATGGAACTGAACTCTAGGGAACCACACACTGAAGAGGTCACTGATTTTGGTTTAGAAAGCAAAACTGGAGGCGGTTCCTTCCAGTGTCTAAGGGGGTTTAACGTAAAGTTTGATTAATGAGAGAAGACAAAGAAAAAGAAAAAGAAAGAAAGAAAGAAAGAAAGAAAGAAGGACAGGAAAAAGGAAAAAGAGAAAGAAAAACCACATTCCCACTTTCCAATTCACAAAGACAGGTTTTTCTTCAAAAGTATGCCTGAAACACATTACAGATAATATCCCAAGTGGTTAGTATGTAAACATTGCCATTTCAATGACATGGACACGATGCCAGCTCCATTTCACATGGTGAACAGCAGGGCTGAGTGCAGAAGCCTATTTAGACTGTCCGGGGTTTGTGCAGCTTTTTAAATGGACCATACAAAATCTACATTGTTCTACCTTCTTGTCAAGAGGATCCATCTGTTTCCAATTATTGGCCTTTAACTGATGAAGTTCGTCAAATTTCATACTAATATTTTCTATGGACAACTGCAGCATGTCCCAAAACCCCGCCAAATCCTGGGAAGTGGGTCTTGGATGCGCATTGGGATTCTGTGCAAAAGAGAGAAAAATATTGATGACTTAGAGGCAGTGGGACGGCAAACGGGCCACAAATGCATTTTCAAACATTTCCAAGAACCAAGGAGGCCGAGTTCCTTTTGGCTTTCAGATAAGAGATAACAGTGAAGCTACCAATGGTGATTTTCTACAGGCCCCCATCCCAGTCCCTGATTTTCAAATGTCAAGGCTGTAAAATTCCTCGTCATTACAACAGCATGGTTGTTTCAGTCTGATAAGTGGGGGAGAGTCTAAACATTTGAAACGAAAACATCCCAGAATGCGTTATCTCTTCCTGGATGCATTTTTAAACAATAGATTCAAATAAAAATACTACCTTGAAAATAAAATCATGTGTGATTTCATGCCACACAGTTTATACAGAGAACAGACGAGAATTCTAGAATGCGATTAGTTTTAGCACTCATGTTGAGTAAAATATGAGGTACAGAATTAATAAGCAACAAGGAATTTTTTAAGTACTTGGTCCACGAGGCTTCTCTGATGCCCAGAATTTGCATATTTGAAGCAAATGGTCAACCGTTGTTGGGAGCAGTGAGACCCCTAGATCCTGAATTTCTTGTAATCCCCTGATCTGAGTGCCTACAGCTGCTCTGAGCACGAGACCTTCAGGAGTTCCTGATGGCAGGAGAGTGGTTTCTGGTGGGTTTGGCTGGGGCATGGCTATCTCTATATAATCTGCCCCTGAACACAATAAAGGGGGCATTCTTGGGGAATTCAAGGATCCCGTGTCGCTGTCTCTCTGTGTGTGTCTGTGTATTTTAACCTCCAGCTCCCTTGCCCGAAGCTCGCGAACTGGGTGCCAGTGCACAGAGCGCAGACACGGGGGTGCGGTGTGCGGCAAACCGTGGATATCCACAGGTAGTCTTTGAAATAGATATGTGTTCAGTAATTGAGAAGTTACTGGTTTATATAATAAAGAATCATTTTATCACATGACACATTGGAAGTTAGCTAGTTTTAAATATAGCAAATGTCAGAAAACTTTATCTTTACACATACATATGCATGCTGATAATAATTCCCTTTTCAGGATGGCAAATATCCTTCAGTGTTTAAGAACTGACGGTTTGCCAGCCGGTAGTGGTGACTGCCTTTAAGCCCAGCACTTAGGAGGTAGAGGCAGGTGGGTCTTTGAGTAACAAGGCCAGCCTGGTCTATAGAATGAGTTCCAGGAGAGCCAGGACTAAACAGATGAACACTGTCTCGAAAAACCAAACCACTACCAACAAAAAGTTTTTTATAAAGAATCATTCAAAATTTTTATTGTTGTCATTAGGGCATAGCCATACACCCCTTTAATTCCAGCACTTGGGAGGCAGAGGCAGGTGGATCTCATAGGAATTCAAGACCAGCCTCGTACACACAGTGAGTTCCAGGATACCCAGAGCTAGAGAGTGAGACCCAGTCTGGAAAAAAACCTCAAAAAACAAAAACTAACAAATCAATAAAAATTATTATTACCAAGAATACACGCATAATGCGTGTGTGTGCACATGTGTGTGTCTGTGTGTGTGGAGGTCAGAGGACAATTTGCGCATACATGTGTGCATGTGCAAATGCGTGTGCTTGTGCCTGTGGTATATATGCTACAACAAGTGTGTGGAGGTCAGAGGACAATATGCATGTACATGCGTGCATGCACACACGTGTGTGTTTGTGCATGTGGTGTGTATGCTACAACATGCGTGTGGAGGTCAGAGGATGATACACACACACATGCGTGTTGCGCACAGGTGCGTTTGTGTGTGTAGTGTGTATGCTACAACATGTGTATGGAGGTCCGAGGACAACTTTATTGAGCTGGTTCTCTCCTTCCACCTTTGTGTGGGTTTCAGGAATTTAACTCCGGTCATCAGGCTTGAGAAGTCACCTCCACTGAAGCCAGCCGAGAGCTGACTTTTGTTAGTTTGCTTGAGAGTGTTCTGTGTGATTTATGCTGGCCTGGAAATCTCCACCTTTCTATCTCAGCCTCCTAAGTGGAAAGACCTGGCTCGGGAGTTGACTTTCTTTGTCCCTGTAAGCTGTTGCAAAAGCAGCTGAAGACTTCCCAGTCAGACAGCAGGAGTCGTGCTCCTGTCCACTTTGTCAGGGCTTCTGGCTGGTGTCGTTTCTCCTTATTTCTTAGTATTAGAAACAACTATGCTGGGCGGTGGTGGCACATGCCTTTAATCCCAGCACTCGGAAGGCAGAGGCAGGAGGATCTCAGTGAGCTCGAGGCCAGCCTGGTCTACAGAGCGAGTTCCAGGACAGCTAGGACTGTTACACACAGAAACCTTGTCTTAAGAAACCAAAACCAAAACCAACTGTAAACCCCCATGTCCTATGATAACTAAGGCCAGCTTGGACATTTTAAATTAGCCTCACAAAAAACGGTATCATCAGAATTTCAGAAAGTGTCAAGGTTGTGGGGTCATCTAGTTGTTTAAAAAGGTTGGAAACAGCATTTACATAGGACGACGACCAAAAGTGACGGCCTTGTTCAAAAGAAATACAAATAAAGACGCACGTGCACACGGTTCTGAAACAACTCAAATTATGGAGTTTTTAGGTACTTGGCAATATTATAATCTATCCCAGGGACGAGAGTGAGTGTGGCTTAGAGGGACATGCTCAAGACCCTGGGCTCAGTCTTCAGCACCTAGCCAGAACAAAGCAAAATAAAATGAACACAACAACTTAGTCTACCACTAAGTAAGCTGGAGCAAAAACTCTCAAGTTTGAGGCTTACACTGCAAGCAACAAAAGACCAAAAGGGCTAGACAAACAAACAAGCCCTCAACACGCAGAACGGACAAGCAGACTGAGAAAGCTCATTTCAGTATTTCACGGTTTCACAACTAGCCAGCCTTATCCACACTGGGAAACTAAACAGTTAATATTCTGGAATGCAGTGACATTTTCTGGGTCATGAGTTTCTACTATTGTATTGTTTTAGCACCAATGAAAGAAATAATACAGACTGAGCTTCTTATCTGGCACCCTTGGGACCAGATGTTGAGTTCATAGGATCTGGATGTTTTCCTGTCCACAGTGAGATATTTTGGAGACAGAATAAAGTCTTAATGTGAAATACATGTATATGTCATGTACACCTGTACACACAGTCTGAAGGTTATTATATATATTTTTAATGTACCTATATTGACTGTGACATGTTATATGAGGTCAGATGTATATAGTATCAATGCCTTGGTGTCCCCAAAGTTTTAGATTTTACAGAATTTCTGATTTTAGATTTCTTGGGTTTGGGCACAGTCAACCTCCAGTTCAGTAGCTTCTAGAGTAGTTCCTTAGCTGTGCTTAAATCAGTATAGTGGGCAACTCGGTCTTCCCCCCAAAGGAATCTCTTTGCCCCGTGTTGTCAAACAGACAAATGAGAAAAGAGAGTGTGTAAGCACTAGCCACTCTCTAACTCAGCAGTCATGTGACAGGGTAGTTGAGTCTAGACAGACCATCTCTGAGATCAGAGGGAGAGTCGGGGGTGGCCCCCTGGTTTAGTGTGGCTGGGATAAAACAAACTTCGTCCATTCACTTTAAGCTTGAGAATCTAGTCGGGAATAAATACGTTTTCAAACTATCTTCTTCTTCTTTTTTTTTCCTCCTCAAAGGAAGAGGAAGTAAAGAAAGAAAAGCTGCACCTGGTTCTGACCAACCCTACAGTCACTTTTAAACACACACACACACACACATTTATTGTGCGTGTGCTGGAGGCAGTGCCTGGGCAAGCAGGTGGAGGTCAGATGACAGCTTGTAGGAGCTGGTTCTCTCTTTCCATCTTATCTGACCTGGGATCAAACTTGGGTCATCAGACTTGGCAGCAAGCCTCTTTGCCTGCTGAGCCATCTTGCTGCCCCTTGGAGTCCCTTTCATACAGATGTGGTGCTGAGAGGAACTACCACCAGGTCATATTTACTTCCTGGGATGACTTCGCTCTGCAAAGGTAAGGGATGGAACTCAAATCCTGCCTGGGATTTATGGGGAACAGCCCGGAGAGATCAGGGTTTGATTCTTGGGTCTGATTTTACTGTGGGCTGGTAGCTAAGTTTCTTAACTTTTGTGCCTGTCGATCCCATCTGTAAGTCATAAAGACAATGCCACTAGGAACTCCAAATGGCCATTCTGCGTAGTCACCCGGGCATCTGACACATTTGGTGCTGGACCTGCTCTTCAGAGGCCTGCTGTGAGCAGTATAATGACCTTCCTCTGCTGGTGTGGCATTACCATAAATAGGGATTTCTCTAGTGGCTATAGGAGCCACTATGAGGAATGGCAAGATGTCAAAACTGGCTTTCATGAAGTTGATAATTTCTAGAAATCAGTACACATTAAAAAAAAAAGTACCTGTAATTTCATCTTTAAAATGTGCATGAGATTTATGTTCTCCTTTGTAGTACACTTGGCCACTTGCCCATCAATTCCATTTTCACACTTATTCAGTGTGAGTGTGGGGTAAGTGAGGGTGGGGCTGGTGCACATGCCACCGTGTGTGTGTGTGTGTGTGTGTGTGTGTGTGTATAAGAATGGGAGTTGGTCCTTTCGTGAGTCCACCATGTGAGCTCTGGAGATTGAACACCAGGCTTCTCAGCAAGCCCCTTGACCCAGAAGCCATCTTGCCAGACCTGGACCAGATTCCTTTGAGGAGAAAACGCAGTGCCTAGGACACAGAGTTTAAACTCGAAAGCCCGACCTGGGTCCTCTAAGATGTCAGGTGTATTTTCCCTTCCCGCACATCACCGAGTTGCTGTGCAATTTGCTCTGTGTTAGCGCCAGCCTGACCGGCAGCAATTGTGTGTGCAGAATCCCTTGTGGTGAACGGAGGTCTTCTTTAAGGCCTCCTGGAAGAGGCTTCTGGCCTTTATTTCTCTGCCAGGTTTGCAAAGGCTATTTCTGTCACTGCTGTTGTTACGGAAGAGGGTTCCCTTCCTTCGTGTTTGTATGTCACCTGTCTCAGGGTGTCAAATCCACATTTTGTCATACCCTCAACCTCTGGCCTTTGGGTTAGAGCAAAACTGATCAGGAGACACCGAAGGCTGTTTTAGAGAGAGAAATCTTCGTTTGGAAAGTACTTAGGAAACATCAATTTCTCCAAATTTTACTAAGAGTAAGAAAACCAAAAGCAACATACAAAATCTAGGAACATGGAAAGTTTTCAATATAAAAAAAAATCAGGAAATGGAGTTTTAACTTAATTCTGCCCCTAGGATTATTTAAGTGGGTCTCTCTCCCTTTCTCTCTCTCTCTCTCTCTCTCTTTCTTTCTTTCTTTCTTTCTTTCTTTCTTTCCTTCCTTCCTTTCTTTCTTTCTTTCTTCCTTCTTTCTTTCTTTCTTTCTTTCTGCTTGTTTGTTTTATTTAGTGAAAAGTCGGAAACCAGATTCAGCTGTTAAAAGACTCCAAGGAGCCTTGACTTAACTTGGTTCAAACTAAGTTTTGCTTTGGCTGGACCAGTCTTGAGGACAAGGTCTCTCCGAGCTGCGCTACAAGGAGTCACGGCGATGTGGATGGTACTTACCACGTTCTCTTCACACAGCTCTCTGAACTGGTAGAATTTCTGCGCCATGAGAAGTTGGGCACTGCCCACCGCGGTTCGGATTTTCCCTAGAACTGAAAAGAGCAGACACAGAGGTTTACACGATGCCTCAATGTTGAGACTTAGTCTGATTTAAAAAAAAAAAAGGCAAAGAAAAGTTACGCTGTTGCGGTGTGGAAAAACACCCACAACGCGCACCCACACGCACCTGGGTCCATGAAACCCGGGATACCGGGTTCAAGCATAAAGTCAACTTGGGAAACCACATGTTTATCGCTCTTGTTTCTTGGGAGAACTGAGTTTTCCGTCACAGCACTGTGCTGTACCCCAAGGAGAGGCAAATAGCGTTCCTTTTCTTGGTCCAGACAAATTTCATGCGATTTTCCCAGTGTAGTTTTGGGTTTATGGAGTCAGTGATCCTGATTTACTAGCTTGATTTTCTAATTCCGATTCAAACACAAGAAAAGTAATACAAACTGGGGGAGGAATCTCCTAACACCCTAACTAGTCCATAATCCAGCATTTTCCCTGGAGGTCAGCCACTGACATTCTCTGAGAAATGAATTTGCTAGGGAGTGATGGGGTTCAACCTGTCGCCTGGGTCACACCAGCACGGACCCTAACATCCATTTGGCGTGGAGTCTTCCTCCTTGCTTTGGTACTTGAAGCGGTCTCAGTAACCGCCTCTGAGTGCCTCTGCAGGCCCCCCTGTCTCAGTGTCCCCAGGGCTCCCTCTGCACCCGCAGCTCTTGCAGCTGCCCCCCGCTGGAGCTCTGCCACGTAGCAAACCGCCCTCCTGTACCCGAGCGGACAGAAACCTCCCACAATGGAAGACTAGAGACAACTCAGACAACCTGAGGCTTGCATAGGCTGGGAATTCTGCCTGGTAGAGACAATATGGGGTTCAAGCAATCTCACTGTTGGCTTCGATCTAAAAAATTCACACTCCTTTTCTCAACCACAAGGTCAGGAGAAAACAAAGAAAGCAACGGGCATTGCCCAGGCTGGCTTTATAATCTGCTGTACTGAATTCACAATGCCAGGCCTCATGATGCTCATTCTACCTAGGAAGTTCTGGGACAGACATACACAGAAGTCTTTCCAAGGTCACTCTTGAATCCATTACTGTTCTGCAGCAAGGTGGTGGTTAACCTTGAAGCAGTTAGCCTGGCCCCCAAGGCTAAAGCCAAGGCCAGAGAAGGGCAGAGGAGCCAAGGCCCTGCCTTCTTGGGCTTTGCCTCCTCTTGGAAAGCACAAAGAAAAGGCAGGGGAGCAGACCCCTTCAGTGGATTAGACAACATAGCGTTCTTCCTCTGTCTCGTATGAAACGGAAAACAAATGAGCAACAAACAGGCTCTGGCTTAAACAGTTTTTCTTGATAGTCACAATTTTATAACAGTACTTTTTATCTTATTTACCTCATTAAATCTATGCACATCATTTATATATAGTTTATTTTATTTTATGTGCATTTGTGTTTTGTCTGCATGTATGTCTGTGTGAGGGTGCCAGAAACCCTGGAACTTGAATTACAGACAGGTGTGACCTGCCATGTGGGTGTTGGGTGTTGAACTGGGGTCTTCTGGAAGAACAGCCAATTGCTGAGTCATCTCTCCAGCCCCATAAATATATAAATGAAACACACACACAGAGAGAGAAGAAGACTAGATTTGATCCATCCCACTAACACAGTTGAGAGACTGTGGGTTGAAGCAACAGATTTTCTCTGAATATGAAACATGAATGTCCCCCAGAGGCCTTTATATTAAAATATTGTTCACTGACCTATGGGACTTCTGGAAGCAGAAGACACTTGGGAAGTGGGGCCTTAGAGGAAGAACTCGAGCTGCTAGGGGGTGCTGGAGCAGGGACACTGGCACCCCCCCCATTTCCTCTTTCCCTTTTGTTCCTCAGCTCCCACGATGCACTGCACCACTGAAGGCCTCAAGCAACAAGGTTAAGTAACCATGGACTGAACCTTTGCTTTTGTTTTTCCCCAGACAGGGTCTCTCTATATAGCCCTGACTCTCCTGGGAGCTCTCTCTGTAGAGCAGGCTGGCTTCGAACTCACTGAGATCTGCCTGCCTCTGCCTCCCGAGTGCTGAGATTAAAGGCGTGCGCCACCACTGCCTGACTTCTTGTTCTATTTAAAAAAATCTATTTCTTTTTATTTTATGTGTGCCTAAATAGACATACATGCATCATGTGTGTACAGGTCCCTGTGGAGGCCAGAACAGGTAGCAGATCCTTTGTAACTACGGTTATAGGGGATTGTGAGCTTCCTAACGTGGGTGCTGGAAATGGAACCTGGGTCCTGTGCAAGAGGAGAAAGAGCGCTTAACCACTGAGCCATCTCTCCAGCACTTGTTTCCTTCTCTCTCTCTCTCCTTTTTGTTTTTGGAGATAGGATCTCTTTTTGTAGTCCTGGTGTCCTCAGGCTCACTCTAGACCCAGCTGGCTTTGAATTTAGAGAGATCCAGCAGCCTCTGCCCCCTGAGTGTTGGGATTAAAGGCGCACAGCACCATGCCCCCTGAGTGTTGGGATTAAAGGCGCACAGCACCATGCCCCCTGAGTGTTGGGATTAAAGGCGCACAGCACCATGCCCCCTGAGTGTTGGGATTAAAGGCGCACAGCACCATGCCCCCTGAGTGTTGGGATTAAAGGCGCACAGCACCATGCCCCCTGAGTGTTGGGATTAAAGGCACACAGCCTCTGCCCCCTGAGTGTTGGGATTAAAGGCGCACAGCACCATGCCCCCTGAGTGTTGGGATTAAAGGCGCACAGCACCATGCCCCCTGAGTGTTGGGATTAAAGGCGCACAGCACCATGCCCCCTGAGTGTTGGGATTAAAGGCGCACAGCACCATGCCCCCTGAGTGTTGGGATTAAAGGCGCACAGCACCATGCCCCCTGAGTGTTGGGATTAAAGGCGCACAGCACCATGCCCCCTGAGTGTTGGGATTAAAGGCGCACAGCACCATGCCCCCTGAGTGTTGGGATTAAAGGCGCACAGCACCATGCCCCCTGAGTGTTGGGATTAAAGGCGCACAGCACCATGCCCCCTGAGTGTTGGGATTAAAGGCGCACAGCACCATGCCCCCTGAGTGTTGGGATTAAAGGCGCACAGCACCATGCCCCCTGAGTGTTGGGATTAAAGGCGCACAGCACCATGCCCCCTGAGTGTTGGGATTAAAGGCGCACAGCCTCTGCCCCCTGAGTGTTGGGATTAAAGGCGCACAGCACCATGCCCCCTGAGTGTTGGGATTAAAGGCGCACAGCACCATGCCCCCTGAGTGTTGGGATTAAAGGCGCACAGCACCATGCCCCCTGAGTGTTGGGATTAAAGGCGCACAGCACCATGCCCCCTGAGTGTTGGGATTAAAGGCACACAGCCTCTGCCCCCTGAGTGTTGGGATTAAAGGCGCACAGCCTCTGCCCCCTGAGTGTTGGGATTAAAGGCGCACAGCCTCTGCCCCTGAGTGTTGGGATTAAAGGCGCACAGCACCATGCCCCCTGAGTGTTGGGATTAAAGGCGCACAGCACCATGCCCCCTGAGTGTTGGGATTAAAGGCGCACAGCACCATGCCCCCTGAGTGTTGGGATTAAAGGCGCACAGCACCATGCCCCCTGAGTGTTGGGATTAAAGGCGCACAGCACCATGCCCCCTGAGTGTTGGGATTAAAGGCGCACAGCACCATGCCCCCTGAGTGTTGGGATTAAAGGCGCACAGCACCATGCCCCCTGAGTGTTGGGATTAAAGGCGCACAGCACCATGCCCCCTGAGTGTTGGGATTAAAGGCGCACAGCACCATGCCCCCTGAGTGTTGGGATTAAAGGCGCACAGCACCATGCCCGGCTCCTTGCTTTAGTGTTTGATATAGGGTCTCTCCTTACACTCTGCTCTGTGATGAATTTGAATTTGCCTTATTTATTTTATTATTGATTTATTTAGAACCAGGACCTTACTGTATAGCCCAGATTGGTCTCAACGTCCGTGATTCAAGCAAACATCCCTGCCTCAGCCTCCAGGGCACCTGGGATCCCAGTAGTTTTCCGCTGCACCAAGGTTTGAATTTCCTTACTTTATGCCATTCATGTGTGTAGGAGTATTCAGTATGTACCTTCCAGTGACAGGCTTATTGCGCTTAACACAGGGCTTCTGAGTTACCCGTGCTGTCACACAGGATCTTCTTCTTTTTAAGGCTCGGTAACATTTCATGGTATCTATGCATAGCATTTAATAATCTGGGGAGTGGCCGGGCGATGGTGGCACACGCCTTTAATCCCAGCACTCGGGAGGCAGAGGCAGGCGGATCTCTGTGAGTTTGAGGCCAGCCTGGTCTACAAAAGCTAGTTCCAGGACAGGCTCTAAAGCTACAGCGAAACACTGTCTCAAAAAAAAAAAAACAAAAATAAACAAACAAATAAATAAATAAAGGCTCTTTGCTTATCTCAGCACTTGGGAGGCAGAGGCAGGCAGATCTCTGTGAGTTTGAGGCCAGCCTGTTCTACAGAGCTAGTTCCAGGACAGGCTCCAAAGCTACAGAGAAACCCTGTCTCGAAAAACTAAAAAAAAAAAAAAAAATCTGTGGAATGTGATTTCTCTCGATTATCAACACTTTCTAGAACCAGGTGTGGTGTGGTAGCCAGTCCTCAGGAGGCTGAGGCAGGAGGATTCTGAGTTCAAGACTATGCCAAACTACTTAGCGAGACCTTGTCTCTGAACACCAAAGCCAAGCAAAACCAAACCAAATATTCACCTTCCAGACAGCGTCACGGGACAGAAGGATGGGTATAAGGGGACACCGTGGGAATCCGGAGATGAGAGCAGAACAGACCTAGTTGCAGTGGCTGAGGACAAGGTCACGTCAGCTGTGAAGAAAGTGGAGGGTCTGGGGCTCACTCCACAGACATGGTTAGAGAAAATTACAAGCCCCATGTTTTCTTTAAAGGTTACATGTTATAATGAGAAGCAGAGAAAGGCTCTGTGGGGAGGGGCGTCTATGCAGACGATGCTTTGAAATCCCCTGGCTATGCTGAATTAAAGACGGAGACATTTAGAGAAGAATGAAGCTCCTCTTTCCCCACCTCCCTGTGTGGGGTATGGTTTTTATTTGGGGGAACGTAGCGATGGTAGAAAAAACATGGGGGTGAAAAGAACAAGCAATTTCTTTTAACCCTGCCAGGGGAATCTATGATTGCTACGAGGAGTTTCTGTGTGCCGGTGCCAGCGAGCCAAAACAAAGACCAGTTCCCTTGGGAATACGCCTGGCTTTTCGCTGAATCAAAATTTCAGGGCTGAGGTGCTGCTTAGCATGTGTGATGCGTGGAACTCAATCCTTAGTACCTAAAACACAGACAACCGAACAAACGCACACAACAGGTGAGCGGTCCAGCAACTCTGTGATCCCCTCCGCAGTCCAGGAGAACTGGTCTCTAGATCGGAAAAGTCAGAAGACTGGTTTCTCTGGCTTCTTTTAATTCCTTTCTCCTTCCTTCCTTCCTTCCTTCCTTCCTTCCTTCCTTCCTTCCTTCCTTCCTTCCTTCCTTCCTTCCTTCCTTCCTTCCTTCCTTCTTTCCCTCCTCTTCCCTCCCCTCCCCCCTCCTCCTTCCTCTTCCTCCTTCTTCTCTTCCTCCTCCTTTTTATTTTTAGTTTTGAGGCAGAGTCTTGCTATACAGGCTTGGCTGGCCTGAAGCTACAGACTGAGCCAGCTTCAAGCGCTCAGAGACTCACGTTCCTCTGCCTCCTGAATCCCAAGTGCTAAGATCAAAGCCACCATGGTTGGCTTGCGCTCACCTCTGCCCAATCCACAGCCACCATGCCTCTACTTTAGGGCCTCGGACACTGGAAAGAACATACATACAGCCTCAAACTTGTTATGCAGCCAAAGACAACCTTCAACTCCTGATTCTCCTGCCTGCATCTCCCTAGTGCTAGGATTATAGGCATGCGCCACTATGCCTGGGCTATGCAGGGCTGCGATTGAACCCAGGGCTTCACTCTTACCAACTGATCTACATCCCCAGCTCAAACAAAATATTTTCCCCATGTCATTAGTTTATTTACAATCATATCTAGCATAAGAATTTGAAAGTTTAAGCCATCTCTCATCGATTTCATTTCTTAAACATTCTTTATAGTTGTTAAAGGGATGAATGAAAATATTCTGCTTTCTTAAGTAGTCGCTGCTGTCTTAGGAAGAAAGGAGCAACAGATCCAGATCTGTAAGTTCACAGTTGTCAGAGTCAGTGACCGACGGGGATTTCCTCACCGTGGCTACAAGAAGCACAGAGGTGGTGAACTCTGGACGTTCTGGCCTAACATGGTGCTGTTGGAAGCTTTGTAAGGCTGCAGACAGAGCAGGAATGTGGAAGTAATGGCCGCAGCACTGTCTCCCTCATGACCTTGATGTCTGAGTCACCAAAGGGAAGAGGAGAATTACAGATATATTTCTTAACTCCTTTCGTAGAGTCCCGGAGGACTAGAAAATACATGTCACCATGCAGGAGCCCATCGAGCTGTCCAGCCATGGTGAAGGGCCGTCAAGTGAACACGCCAGGGAGTCATTTTCAAATGGCTTGTCACCTCAACTGCAGTACATCTGCTGTGCTCCTTTTCCATGGAACTTCCTCTG
Source organism: Microtus agrestis (assembly GCA_902806775.1). Taxonomy (NCBI): domain Eukaryota; kingdom Metazoa; phylum Chordata; class Mammalia; order Rodentia; family Cricetidae; genus Microtus; species Microtus agrestis. Next base: position 892,085 of record CADCXT010002121.1, read on the forward strand.
ACACCCAGGCCGCAGGTTCAAGGGCAGCTAGCTTCTTCACTAAGTGACTGTCCGTCTTGGGACCATTTATCACACCTCTTCCTCCTCATCTCTCCTGAAATTGCTAGGCCTAACTGCCTCTTCCATTTGATCATTCTTCTACCATAGGGTGACTACATACTTGATTTCCAACCAGCTCACAAGCTTCTCGACTGCATAGGTGGTGCCCATGCACTCAGGCAATCCCTGAAGTGACACTGAAGGAATAAGTTTGGGGATCAGCTGAATCAACTATGGACTCTGTGTCCACACACACACACACACTCGCACACACACATACACACACTCACACACACTCTCACACACACACACACACACACACACACACACACACACACTCTCACACACACATACACACACACCACCACCACCAGCAGCAACAACAAAGTTAACAGCAACAATCTGGACTAGATTTTGACTCCTTTCTGTTTGTCTTCCTCCGCCCTTTAAGTTACTGTTGAGTAGTTAACAAGTACAGTCTGAGCTAGGCTTATTTCTGAGACAAGATCTCTCTACAGAGGTCTGGCTGTCCTGGTACTCACTAAGTAGGCCAGGCCAGCCTCAAACTCCCAGAGATCCATCTGCCTCTGACTCCTGAGTGCTGGGATTAAAGGTGTGCACCACCACCCTTGACTCTTAATTCACTAGCTAGCTCAGTAGCAGCCTTTGAATTTACTGTCTCTGGCTTCTCTGTCAATCCCGAGTGCTGGGATTGCCTTCTGGTGCCTGCACACCCACCCTGTAGGTGTCAAGCCATGTGGGATAGGGTGACCATGTCTGTGGGTGAAGTGAATTGCCTCATGGGGAATGTTCCTCCAGGAGCTCCCAGTAAACTCCTCAACAATGGAAAAGGCAGGTGAGTTCCTAATCTACTAACCTTTATGATTTTAGCAAAACACCCCTGGACAATCTCACTTGCAACCCCCACTTCCTGAAGCTGTTGGGAGCAGGTGGCTGCCACTCTTCACTTTAACCAGAGAGGGTACTACCAGCGTGTGGTCAGCCTAGGGAAAACAGAACCCACAAGCCCAAAGCGGCATGGAGTGTCTGCCACGGAAATGCCTGCCGGTGTAAATTAAAGGCTATCTCCTCCCAAGTTTGGGCTCCTCCTTAACCTCTTTGTGCTTTTCTTTTTATTCTGGAGACTTTTGGGGTGAAGAAGGAGAGAAGAGTGGGAGAATGTGAGTCCACATCTAAAGCCACATGGTTTCGTCAGTACAAATCTATATGAGATTGCCCAGGCTTTGAAGAATGCGTCCTTGGGGCACTTTCTCCAATCTGTGACCCAGAGGTCCCTTCTTATATATACAGAGAGCAGACTGCTGACCAGAAAGCACATTGGCTGTCACTTCCTGTGGCCGTGAACTATTGTCAGGTTAGTCAGAACTTACGAAACAGACCACATGCTCTCTGTCTCTCTTTGACCCCTACTACCGAGTGTGCATGCGTGTGTGTGTGTGTGTGTGTGTGTGTGTGTGTGTGTGTTGTAGGCACGCACACTGGGAAAAGGAGCAAATCTTTTGAAGGTTCACTTTAAAAGGTGAGAATTAAACTGAAAGAAGCCAGGAAGCATCTGCAGCTCCGCACTTAGCCACACGCCCAGGGCTGATGAATGAACGGCAGGCCTCACAGAGCGCAGCTTTATCCACCACCTACCGGCCGATGAGCTGCGCAGACTGGGCAGAGACAACCCTGGACAGAAACCCAGTGATCACACTGATAGCCCGTCACAACAACGACCCTGCCCAGCTTCTGTAACCAAACCTGAACTCAGCCAGAGCTTACTTAGGGTCTCATCGGCAGCCTCAAGTTCCCTGGCCAAACTCACAAGCCTCCCGTGGGAGATGCTATCTATTAACCTGAATGCTACTACTGCAGGTGAAGTTAAACTGGAATTAATCTGCCTCTTGCACTCGCTGTTTATCTGTGTCTTTCCGATACCGCCTGAAAATTCCACAGAGAAGTTGTCCACAATTCAGGAGGCAAAGACAGATTACCAAGTACTACAAACCGGTCGGTACTTTATCCTTGAGCCAATGAAACCTGAGCCCGCATTTCCCCCCACAGCCGGAGACTGCATTCTTGTGAGAAGGGCTCAGTTCCATCTGGTTGGTTCTTTCCCGGTTAGATAATCCCAGACGTATCCATGTAACATGCGAGCCGCTGTCAAACAGTGCTGAGCCATCTCCCCGGGACAGCTGTTTCGCACAAGGGCTGCATTGTCTGAGGAGAGCGGGTATCGGTTTCCCTTCAAGTGCTCGGGAGACTCTGTCAGCTGCCTTGGCTCAAAGAAAAGCCTCGCCCACTGAGACTTCCATTATTCTGTTATCTGGCCCCAAACCACTCTCGACTGGGAGGGTTGAAGGCCTAAATCAAGAACCAGTCTTTGTTCTGCTTGACTTTTTTATCGGGGGAAGTAATAGCTCCACACACCCAAAGAATGTATGGTTTTACTCTTCCGAAGCTAGCTGGCTTGCTTTCCCTCTTCCCTGGGCTCCAGGTGAACTGGGAACGGCAAAAACTATTCACAGGGAGGAGTCGTCAGAATCTGGTTAGCTGATGACCGCAGAGACACTGAAAACGAGATGGATCTTTCATTCTCTAAAAGAGGCCACTCTAACTCCCCACACCCCCAAATCTCTGATTTGCTTCAAGTAGTAATCCAGCAACCGATTCCTTACCCCACTCTCTCTCCCTCCCTCCCCTCCCCAACTCCTTTCTTCTCCTCTCCCCCTCCATCCCCCCCCCTCTGTTTTGGACTGTGGACATCTGTGTTTTGAACTTAGACATTTAATAAAGTATCTTACATCATGTGTTGTTAGGAACGGAACCTAAAGCCTTGTATTTGCCAGGAAAGCTGACAACCACTTGCCTATACCCCCAAGAACACCTGTGGTGGTGGTGGGGGGGTGGTCAGAGGTCAACCTGTGGGCATGGGTTCTCTCCTTTGTCATGTGGTTTCTGGGACTGAATTTGATGGTCAGGTTTTGTGGCAAGCACCTTCAAGTGCTGAGCCATGTCATACCCCCCACTCCACCATTTTTAAATGTACAATGGGAGGCACAAAATCAGTGCATCAAGCATTTGGAATATTTAAAAGTTGGGATAACTCTGAACCCTGTTCCTAACCCTATCTAAAATCTAACCTGGTTGTTGTTGGCTGGTAAGATTTTAGACAAATGAGCTAACCTAAACCTAATCCTAACCCTACTGTAACCCTAATCACAACCCAGCCCTCATCCTGTGACTAACCCTAGCCCTGACCTTAAACCTAACACTTTTTTTTGCTGTTTTGTTTTGTTTTTGTTTTCCAAGACAGTGTCTCTCTATGCAGCTCTGGCTGTCCTGGAACTCACTCTGTAGACCAAGTGTGGCCTCACACTTAGAGCCTGCCTCTGCTTCCCTAACCCCGAGTGCTGGGACTGAAGGCATGTGGCACCACTACTTGGCAAACTTAACAGTTTTCATAACCCTGGCCCTATTATAAATAAATAAATAAATAAAACGCAAGCAAACAAAAAGTTGGGAAACTGAGCAAGCGCTGTGTTCAGAATTTCCCCTGTCCTCACTGTGTACCTGTGTCCGATGACTGTAAACATTAGGTCCCCTGGGAAATTTTTGTCAAATTTTTCCTCTTTTTCATTTCAGGAAAAAAGAACAGATGAAATGTGTACCTTAACTAAAGCACAGGGACACTGGACTCTAAACAGACACCACCCCTGACCCCTGAAGAGATGTCTTCTCTGCAGAGGACACAAAGAACAGTCACATGACCTGGACAACCCAGAAGTAGCTGCTTGATTTGATTCTTTTTCTGTTATCCACAGATGAAAGCAAACAAGAGTTGGTTACTTAGAATTTAGCTCTTCTCTGAAAACTGGGGCTGACTTCTTTCCCTACTGCTCTTCTTTGAAAGGAGAGACAGAAAGAAAAAAGAGAGAGGAAAGAAAGGTTGAATCAGAGAAATGTGGGACACCGACTGAGGCTGTCATCAGAATAGAGAAACAATTGCCAAGAAGCCAGGGGCAAATACGCGTGGCAAGCTTTCCTGAGGGTCTTGCCAAGCAACACACAGTGTCATTATCTTGTCAGCTGTGGTGTGTGTCCTGCCAGACACTTCTGTGTTCTGTGACCTCAGACTAGGCATTGCCAGAGAGCTGTTCGGATAGCAAGGGAAAAAGGCATCTGTCAAAGGCTCCAGTTTTCTCCTAGGCAGCAGTTTCTCTCAGGGTTTTTCCCACAGAGCGCTGGTTCCTGCTAACCTCTGTTTGCCTCATCTGAACTGGCAATGGTTTGTCTTTGGAATTACCAGTTAACTTCAGAAATCGGGAATCCCAGCAGCTGGAAGCATGGCTGGGGCATGAGATAAATGAGACTCTCTCCAAGTGCTTGTGTGTCGAAATTGTATCCCAGAAGCCCAGCAGGAACTATGGGGCTCACTGAGTTATCCACCGGGTTCTCTCACCCCTGACAAACCTATCCCCTAGTCTGAGGAGCCCATATCGTACAAGGGATGATTTGATGCTTTTATTGCAAAAATAACGGCTAGTTACTTGCTGTGATCTGAATGTTTGTATTCCTTCAAATTCTATGTTGAAGCTCTTCACTGAGGAGCGAGTCTAGAAGAGATGATTAGCAGGTGGTATCTCGCGCCTTTGATCCCAGCACGCGAGAGGCAGAGACAGGAAGACGTCAGAATTCAAGGCCAGCCTGGTCTACAAAGTTCCAGGACAGCCAGGGCTACACAGAGAAACCTCTCAAAAGAAAAATAGAATAGAAAGGAAGGAAGGACGGAAGAGAGAAAGAGAGAGAGAGGGAAGGAGGGAGGAAGGGAGGGAGTGAGGGAGGGAAGGAAGGAAGGGAGGGAGGAAAGGAAGGAAGGAAGGAAGGAAGGAAGGAAGGAAGGAAGGAAGGAAGGAAGGAAGGAAGGAAAAAGATGATTAGGTCATGGGGGTGGGACTCTCAGGAACAGGATTAGTGGATTCCTAGATGAGGCTGGCGAGCTTGCAGCATTTCTGCGCCCGAAAGTGCGTCAGGAAGGTCCCATGCTGGAAGCAGACAGTGGGCTGTAGCAAACTGACCAGACTAATGTACTACTTACTACGCACTTTTTACTTAAGTAGGAAGAAAGGTGTTGCTAATTTAAAAAACCGGGGCCTGGAGAGATGGCTCAGTAGTTAAGAACACTGGCTGGTCTGTTCTTGTAGAAAATCCTGGGTTTGAGTCCTGGCACCTACGTGGCAGCTCACAACCATCTGTAACTCTAGTCTTAGGGGACTCAACCCCCTTTTCTGGCTTCTGAGGGCACCAGGCATGCACACGGTGCACAGACATATGCAGACAAAACACCCATACGCATAAAGTAAATAAATGAAAATTTAAAAAGTTTTATAAGATTAAATATGTCAAAGATTTAAATGTATACTTAATGATCCCATCTTATGTAGCAGAGAGGCTAGATATGTAAAGGAGAATTGGACAAGAATAACTTTTTCCTGGGCTGTGGTGGTGCACACCTTTAATTCCTGAACTCAGGAGGCAAGAGGCAAGCGGATCTCTGTGAGTTCAAGGCCAGCCTGGTCCACAAAGCATGTTCTATGATAGCCAGAGCTGTTACACAGAGAAACCCTGTCTCAAAACAAAAAACAAAACAAAACAAACAAACAAACAAAAACAAAAGCAAAAACCAAAACTCTTCTTGCTGGAAGTAATGGCACTCATCTTTAATCCCAGCATTGGGGAGATAGAAGCAGTTGGATTGCTGTGAGTTCAAGAGTTCAAGGGCAGCCTGGCTATAAAGAGAGACACTGTCTCAAACAAAAACCACTGGGCAGTGGTAGCTCACACCTTTAATCCCACACTCAGGAGGCAGAGGCAGGCGGACCTCTGTGAGTTTGAGGCCAGCCTGGTCTACAGAGAGAGTTTCAGGATAGGCCACAAAGCTACAGAGAAACCCGGTCTTGGAAAAACCAAAAAAAAAAAAAAAAAAAAAAAGAATAACTTCTAACTTTATGAAGCTTTCGTCCTGAAAATGAGAACATAGACTATCATAAAGAGGCTGGAAGGCCTGAGAGTGGTTAGGCACCTCCAAAGTCCTGGCAGCCATGCCCAGTGCACCCTAACAGCAAACCCAGCTTGGACAATAAACAGAGGCATTACTTTGCAATGACCTATAGTTTACTCTCTCCTTCCTTTCTTTCTCCCTCCCTTCTGCCCTTCCTTTTATTTCTCTTTCTTTTTTGGCTGTTTTGAGAATGTATTTAATCACAACATTTCTCCCTTCCCATTCCCCCTCTAAACCTTCCCATATACGCCTCTGCCCCCTTCAACTTCATGACTTCCCTTTTCAACAATTGTTACTGTGTGCATATATGTACCTAAAAATAAAATCCTAAACATAACCTGTCCAGTTCATATATCGTCACTTTCTTTGTGTAGGGTTAGGGCCTTTTGGGCTTTCTCTTCTCTCTCCTTCTTCTCTCTCTCTCTCTCTCTCTCTCTCTCTCTCTCTCTCTCTCTCTCTCTCTTTCTCTCTGGAGAGCGAGTCTTACTGTTCAGTTGGAGCCTCCACTCGCCCCTGCACAATCCAGAGAGCCCCATTCCTCTCTCTCCAAACCCTGCCTGCTCCGAGAGTCTCCAAACAAAAGACAGGCACCAAAAAGCTCAATTCTGCATTCTTGGCAGCTATTGGAGCCCCACCCCCAAGTTGCCAGGCATCTAAACCCATGCCTAAGTGCTTAGCTTTTGACCATACTTGGACACAAACCCAGTTTGTGGCAGACATACCATCACCCCTCATGTACAACCTAAAAAATCTCCCTGCTGTAGTTTGGGGATGGGACTTTTCTGGCCCAATCTCTGGGATCAGAGAACCTACCTAGGAGTTGCTTTCAATAAACCTGTTATACTTTTTCAATTTGGCTTGATCTGGCTTACTGTGTCAGCAGAGAAACTTACCACTTGGGGAGGGTGTGTGGTAAAAAAACAAAAAACAAAACAAAACAAAAAAACCCTATTACTCACTCTGTAGTCCTGGCTGGTCTGGATTTTGCTATGTAGACAAGGCTGGCCTGAAATTCTTTTTGTAGCCCAGGCTGGTTTTGAACTCATAGAGAGAATACTTGTCTGTGGCTCCAGAGTGCTGGGATCAAGGGTGTATACAACCAGGACCCAGCATAAATTCAATGTTTTTAAAGATGTTTATTTATTTATTTATTTATTGTTTGTTTGTTTGTTTAAGGTTTTTTGAGACAAAATTTCTCTGTAGCTTTGGAGCCAGTTCTGGAACTCCCTCTATAGACCAGGCTGACCTTGAACTCACAGAGATCCACCTGCCTCTGCCTCCCGAGTGCCACCACTGTGGGCCAGATTGTGGCTTTCTATTCTATTAGTGTACAGCTGAGATAAGTTTGGCCTAAAGCTGCTTCCTACACAGCTACACAGTTTACGCTAAAGGATACTTTGTACATAGAGAATAGTAACCTAACTGGATGTGTCAAGAGACTGGTAAAAAAAAAGTTTCATTACATTTTGGGAAATATTATTTTCAGGTGTGTGACTTTGTTTACGCTGCAATTTTTTAACTCTATAAAGCTGTGTTACTGTGACTGTCTAAAAACACTTAATGGTCCTAATAAAGAGATGAACAGCCAATAGTGAGGTAGGAGCAAGGATAGGTGGGACTGGCAGGGAGAAAGAACATATAGAAGGAGAAATCTGAGAGGAGGGAGCAAGGAGCAAAGGAGAGAACAAGGAGAGGAGGATATCAGGAGTTGGTTACACAGCAAGCCACGGAGAAAGAGGCAGAGAAAGGTATTCAGAAATAGATAAAAACCCAGAGGCAAAAGGTAGTCAGGATAACATAAGCTAAGAAAAGATGGCTGGAAACAAGCTAAGCTAAGGCCAGGCATTCATAACTAAGAATAAGTCTTTGTCTGTGATTTATCTGGGAGCTGGGGGATAGGCTCCCCAAAAGCCAAAAGAGTAAACATCATACAACAATTTCAGTCAATCAGAAGTGACCCGAGAGGGCTGGAGAGATGGCTCAGCAGCTAAAAGCACCTACTGCTTTTGCAGAGAACCTGGGTTTGGTTCCCAGCACCTCTTTGGATGTTATCAATCAGCCTTAACTTCAGTACCTGGGGATCTGATGCTTTCTTCTGACCTTCATGGGCACCAGATACACATGTGGTGCACATGACATATGCAAAGGCAAAATATTCATACACATAAAAATTCATAAAGAAGTCTTTAAAATCTTTTTAAGAAATTTATATACGTTGGCATTTTGCCTGCATCTACATCTGTAGGAGGGTGTCAGATCCCATGGAATAGGAACCTCAGACAATTGTGAGCTGCCATATGGGTGCTGGGAATTGAATCTGACTCTTCCGGAAGAGCAGCCAAGGCTCCCAACCACTGAGCCATCTCTCCAGCCATAAATAAGTCTTTAATAGAAAAAAAAAAGGCAGTTAGCTGGCTATGCATGGCTGCACACACCTTTAATCCCTGCATCCAGGAACAAAAAGCAGGTGGATCACTATAAGCTTGAGGACAGCCGGGTCTACATACAAATTCCCAGGTCAGCTGGCCCTGCAAGGAGGTGCATGCCTACAACACCATAACTTGAGAGGCTAACATGCATTTATAATCCCAGCACTTGGGAGGCAGAAGTAGGAAGATCAGAAGTACACAGCTTTCTTTTGCTACTGAGCTCCATCCAGGCTAGCCCCTGTCTCAAAAAAAAACAAACAGGCTAAAAGACGCAATAAGCAGGGTTTCTGTGGGCATATACACTATTTTAATATTGCATGTTAATAAAACCTTACGGATTATTATTACCCAACACACACATGTATACACACATTGTGACGGCTATTAGTTATTAATTATCAACCTGACAAAATCTAGAACCAACTGGGAGGTGAGCCTGTGTGTACGATTGAGAGATTATCTTAATTGTGGTGATTGCGGTGGGGAAGAGCTGCCCACTGTGGATGGCACCATCCCTTAGGTAGGGGATCCTGAGATGCACACGAGGAAACAGCGAGTTGAGTACTAATCTGTAGCTATTTGTTATTGTTTTCTTTGCACTGGCGGGACAGAGTGTGACCCCTGCTGCAAACTCCCCCCCCCTGCGACCTCAGACAGTGGACAGGGAGCTGGAACAAGCCCATTTTCCCTTACGTTGCATTTGTAGTGGACCTTACCACAGAAACCGAAAAGAAACTAAGACATCTCTGGACCCTGTCGACTTGACACAAGGTAAAACACTCTGAGCAGCAGGAACCTCAACTAGGAAAATGGCCCCCTAAGGTGGGTTGTAGGCAGGGCATTTTCTTAGTGATTGATGGGGCGGGGGCGGGCCCAGCCCATTGTGGGTGGTTCCATCCTGAGCTGGTGTCCTGGGTTGTATAAGAAAGCAGGCTGACCCTCCCGGCTCCCGAGCCGCGAGTGGCCGGCTTCTTCTCCGCCCTCCGAGATGGCGCTGGACCCCGCAGAGCAGCATCTCAGACGTGTGGAGAAAGATGTTCTCATCCCCAAAATAATGAGAGAAAAGGCCAGAGAGAGGTGTGCTCAACAAGTTGAAGATTTTACCAGATGTTGCAAGGACTCTGGAATCCTTATGGTGGTAAAATGCCGGAAAGAAAATTCTGCACTGAAAGACTGTCTAACTGCTTACTATAATGATCCAGCCTTCTATGAAGAATGCAAACTGGAATACCTCAAGGAAAGGGAAGAATTCAGAAAAACCGGAGTTCCTACCAAGAAGAGGCTACAGAAGCTTCCCACAAGCATATAGGCAAATAGTGAGTCAGGAAGCCACTTGCAATATAACCCAAAAATAATGGACTGAAAAAAATGTTTGCTCACCTAATCATGAACTACCGATTCTTTTGTATGAAATAAAATTCTTTATTTCAGAGTTCTAGTTTATTAAATATGGGATAGGAAGAAAACTAAAAAAAAAAAAAAGAAAGCAGGCTGAGCAAGCCAGTAAGCAGCTCTCCTCCATGGCCTTTGCATCAACTCTGGTCTCCAGGTTCCTGCACTGCTTAAGTTCCTGTTCCTGACTTCCTTCAATGATGAGGAGTGTAAGTGTAAGCCAAATAATCCCTTTCCTCACCAGCTTGCTTTTGCTCATGGTGTCTCATTGTAGCAAAAGTAACCCTGACTAAGGCAGACCTTAAAACTAGTTAGAATTATGATGATAATTTTTTTTTTTTTGGTTTTTTTTTTTTTTTTTTTTTTTTTCGAGACAGAGTTTCTTTTGTGGCTTTGGAGCCTGTCCTGGAACTAGCTCTGTAGACCAGGCTGGTCTCGAACTCACAGAGATCCGCCTGCCTCTGCCTCCCTAAAGGCGTGCACCACCGTCGCCCAGCGATGATGATGTTTTTTGACACAGAGTTTCTCTGTATTGCCCTGGCTGTCCTGGAACTCACTCTATATAGACCAGGCTGACCTTGAACTCAGAGACCCACCTGTCCCTGCCTCCTGAGTGCTGGGATTAAAGTTGTGCACCTTTAACTACCCAGCTAGTCTAGTTAGAATTATTTTTAATCCCTTGGGATCAGACACATTCCAAGATGATCTGGGGAAGCGGGGATCCTGGGAGAGTGAGACCACTGCCATGCTGGTCTTGAATGTTTCTGTGAAGGAAGTCACAGATCTTAGAGCTGGAGGACGTCGCATCTGCTTAGGGGCTTTTTTCTTGAGCAGTCTAGCAGATTCTGGTCTTTCAGTGGGATTGCCCAGCTCTTCCGGGAGTTTGGATTTGGAGTGTGAAACAGAAGTTATAGAAGCTGAGCCGGCGGGAGCGCAAACAGGAAAGCCTACAAACACAAACCGGCACCGCCCACACCACAGCCACAGCCACTCATGGCGGCGGTACTTACTGTCCTCTGGGAGGTTGTTTTCCCGCTCTTCCCTCTCCATCTGCTGGCACCAGCCTTCCATGCGGTCCCGCTCTGCCTGGAGAAGCTTCAGGAACCAGTGGCCATCCCGGTGGCACACGGACCTTTGAACGGCCTCCAGAGGGTCTTCTGTGATAGAGTCAATCCAGGGGTCCGGAGGAGGCAGGATGGAGGGGTCAAAATCCGTGTCAAAGTCATCATCGGCCGCGCAGGCGTGGTAATGGTTTCCTGAACCCTGGATGCTGACAGTGGATGTGCTGGCGTCCCGGGAGAACTGCCTGGCCATCGGGCCGGGACACGAATTGTCCTCTATAGATTCCAGAGAATTTTCCAGATTGTCATGGAAGTCCAGGTCAGCCTGCACTGCGGTGGTCACACTGTTGGACCGAGTGAACCTGCGGAAGCTTGGGAGAGAAGAGACATGGGGTTTAGTGCCGGGATATTTATTGAAGTGTATCTATCGAAGTACATGTTTTATTTGTTTTAGTGGATCTGACGAGGGGTGTGGTCGCATCTTCTCAGCGTTTAAAGGAACTGCTGGGAGTGACCTTTGGGGTGAATATGCTGGTTGCCACAGATCTAAATCTTTGTTAAATATGGAATAATAAAGCATAAGTAGGGTAATTTTATAGGTGCATAGAGCTCCCGAAATCACTATGATGTCCAGTATCTGCCTTCTTCCCCAGATCTGGGGTGGCTTTCAGATGGCCACTGGAGAAGCAAAACGTTTCCATTAGATTTTTGTATAATTATCTGAGAGATGGGGAGAACAATGCAAGCTAAGCTTGACCAAGACTCATAATTCTTGCATTTTCTAGGGACACCTCTTAGGAGAAAGATTTCCTAAACACTCGTTAGGTTTCCTTCAAATTCAACCCTTTTTGCTCGGTAAGCATTCACCTGACAGGCCTGTAGGTCCATGTAATAACATGGTTCAGAGTCTTTGGGATAAAGACCAAGTTTACAGTTCTAGAGTTCTCCATGACTACCCTCCTGTGCTTTTGCTTGCTTTTCCACAATTCGTCAAATGTGGTAAAACACTGCTTATTAACGGACTTAGTTTGGGCATTTCTCTCTCTTTCTCTGTCTGTTTTGTTTTGTTGAGACAGGGTTTCTTTGTATAGCCTTGGCATGCCTGGAACTAGCCCAATAGACCAGGCTGGGCTGGTACTCACAGAAATCTGTCTGCCTCTGCCTCCTGAGTGCTGGGATTAAGGACATGCGCCACCACTACCTGGTTAGTTTGGCCATTTTTATATGGATATTCATGAGAACTTTTTTTTTTTTAACCAAATAGTTCTGTGTATCTATTGCTTACCCTTACTATGAAGGTGAGGACATGTGGCCTGTCAGAGGGTTGTGATGGATTCAAGTATCAATTTCTCTATACTCCATCAATATCACCTCTTATTCACTAGGTCTCTCTGTGTCTCTGTGTTTAATGTGTGTGTGTGTAGTATATGTGCATATGTTGGGAGCACACATATGTGAGTTTAGAGCAGTAGTTCTCAACCTGTGAGTCTGACCCTTATATTACAATTCCTAACAGTAGCAAAATCACAGTTATGAAGTAGCAACAAAAATAATTTTATGTCTAGGGCACGAGGAACTGTATTAAAGGGTCGCAGCATTAGGGAGGTGGAGAACCACTGCTCTAGAGAAAGACATTGGTTATTCTGTTCCCTTGAGACAGGGTCTTCCACTGCACCTGGAACCAGGCCGATAGCCAAGAGGACCCAGTGAGCTTCTTGTTTCTGTTTCCCCACAGTGCTGGGGCTACAGTCAGGCATGTGGGTGCTGGGGATTTGAACTCAAGTCCTCATGCTTAAGCGGTAAACATGTTTGAAGGAATTATTTTGATTTTACATATCTGAGTGTTTGTACGTGTGTGTGTGTGTGTGTGTGTGTGTGTGTGCGCGCGCGCGCGCTTGTATGTGCCTGGTGCCCTCAGGGGCCAGGAAAGGGTGTTGAATCCCCTGGAACTGGAGTTACAGACACTGTGAGCCACCGTGTGGGTGCTGGGAGTCCTGTGCAAGGGCAGCCAGTGCTCTTAACCACTGAACCGTCTCTCCAGCACCTTAGATTTTGTTAGCTCCTGGGTCCCACAATCATGCATGCGCCAAGGGCATTCAGGCAAACTGCCTGGTCACCCCAGTGCCTGAAGCTGTATGTAATCTACGCACAGCGTGGTCACGTAAACTATGCGCGACATAACAACATAAGCCCCTGTGCGCATGCGCCAGCCGGCCTTTAAAGTTAGACATGCCCACTCCTCCCTCCCTCCCTCCCCCCCCCCCCCCCCCCTCCCTCCCTCCCTCCCTCCCTCCCTCCCTCCCTCTCTCTCTCTCTCTCTCTCTCTCTCTCACCGCATTGACAGTTTGCCTTCATTACTCTCCCCTCCCCGCCCCCGTTAATAAAACTCTTAAAGTGGGTTTCCTTGTGTATCTGTGATTCGTTCTTGTAGCCGGTCGATTTCCAATTAATGTTTCATATGCAATAGTACCAACCGGAAAGGATTATGCATTAAGCAAAGTCTGTGCAGCATTAAATAGCTCAGACATTTGCAATTCTCTGGGATTACCCTGTGTCAGTCAATTTAATGCTTGTTTTAACATCAAAACAAAGGCCCAGATAACATAGGGAAGCAGTCATGTGAACAAGTTAAATCAAGTCGTCAAAAGGAGAAAGGATCATTATTCAAAAAAAAAAAAATCCATGTTTTCCCCTAGAGATTATATGTCAAAGATGGCTGGAGGACTGGTCTGTGCTAACTATCAAGAGTTAAAGACAGGCTGGGCGGTGGTGGCGCACGCCTTTAATCCCAGCGCTCAGGAGGCAGAGGCAGGTGGAGCCAGCCTGATCCACAGAGTGAGTTCCAGGGCAGCCAGGGCTACAGAAAGAAACAGCCTCGAAAAACAAAAAGTAAACAATGACAAAGCGTAAAGCCACCCGCACACCTTCAGTCCCAGCACTTGGGAGGCAGAGACAGACACATACACCATGATCCTGGCCGCTCATTTCGGGGCATCTCATCACTTAAGACTTAAGATACTGCATGTAGCCCCGCATGGGCGCACATGCCTCTAATCCAGCGCTTGGATCTCTGTGACTTCAAGGCCGGCCTGGTCTACACAGAGAGCTCCAGAACAGCCAGAGCTACATAGTGAGACCTTTTTCAAACCACCTCACGCACATACAAAGAAAGGAAATCACATCTGTTGACATGATCGGCTCTAGTTACTTCTGGAAACTTAATACTGCAAAGAAGCGAAACGCTCGTGTGTGTGTGTGTGTGTGTGTGTGTGTGTGTGTGTGTGTGTGTGAAGAGAGTGGGGAGATTGTGTGTGGTGTACAAGCTTGAGAGTCATGTTAGGAAGTCTCTTTGTTCTAACAAGGAAGGGCAGAAATTCAGGTTAAAACGTCCCTTCCAGCAGCCACTCATTCCTTGGCTGTGTCTGTATTTTTTCCTGTTGTCCCTAAATGCTAAACGTCGCTTCCAGAGGTTGAGCTTTCTCTCCAGCTGCCCATGTGTTACCTAGATGGCATCCATCACCGCTGCTGACATTCTGACTCTCTTCTAACTCAAAACTCAACACTGCAGGAAATATTTAGGCTTCTTTCCCCGAGATCTCTGATTTCAGGGATCAGATTCCCAAATTCACTCTTGCGACTTGTGCCCCAGCAGCTCACACTCTGCTGCACAGAGAAAGCGGTGGCCTACTTCCCTGTCTGCAGCCCCAAGGAACTGTCCCGCCAGCATTCCTGACAGCCACAGTCTCCCAGCTGTGGATTGGGCAATATATCTACCTTCTTAAGAAAAACAACTTGGCAGAAGATTAATAGAAGTTTGCAGTTTAGCCACCCAGAAAGAAATAAAAAGTTAAGCTGAGTGAAAACGGTTTGGGATTAAAAGCGGCGCCTTTGAACTCCAGCAACCCCGCACAAGCTGGGCTGTCTTAGCCCTTGAGTCCCGTAAGCAAAGGCTTTCTTCCCCTAGAGCTTTCAAAGGATGCTCCGCCACAGAACTGCTGTGTGTCTTTCAAGTGCAGAGGCCCTTGCGGGTCAAGGGCATGATCGAGTTGTGACTGCTTTTCAGTTGTTGCCGGGCACCCAGGAAAGGGTCACTAAGATTAATCTCCGCGAGTGGGGTCACCCTAAAGCTGAGCCTGGTCTGGCTGCTCCCAAACCCACACTTCCCAGTCTTGAAGTTCTTCCTTCCTGCTTGCCCTGCGGGCACAGTGTGTAAGGATAACACTTCTGAACCAGGCCGGCCAGTGCTCAGGCCTGGGATGCAGAAAGCCTGGGATGAGAGACTGGCTCAGCCGGTGCAGGGGACAAAGCCCTGTGTGTTCTGCAGAGCGAGCCACAAGTCACCGGCTTGCAGTCCTAGTAAGGGCCTTTGTGCCTGTGAACAAGCCGGTGTTGAAGGACTTTCTACCCCACTGCCACAATGTTTCTATGTGGAGTAGGTTACAAAAGAACCTGTTACAGGTTCCTGTGCTACAGTTTTTATAAGACAGCCGGAGTTGGGGGTAGGGGGAAGTGGGGGGAGTGGGGACACGGGACACGGGGCTGCCAGGTAAGCACAATTGCCATCTTCAGTGTATGTTTGTGTAAGGAGCTGGGGTTTGAACTCAGGGCCAGGCGTGTACTAGGCAAGTGCTCACCTACAGAGCCACACTCGAATTCTGACATCTTGGTGCTAATGGTCTGAACCTGTTCGGCCTACAACCAGTGCCTTACAAGGCATGTGGGGTTTAGGGAGAGTAATTCAGTCTTCCCTTGGCAGAGTCCCCAGCCTGTCCTCACCCTCTTTATCCTTCCATTTGCATAACGCTTGCCTTTCAGGGGTAACTCTGGCCACACAGATGGAAGTGCCACGCTTAGACTATTCTTTCTCCTTAGAAACCCGCAGCCTTCCCCAAGCTCCTGTCAAGGTTTATGTGGGATCTGAAAAGTATGCCTCAGTGTGATGCCCATCTCGGTGCTTTGTGGACCGGCGCCAGTTCTGATCAAGACCCGACATAATTCATTATACAAACTAAACGTCAAAAGAAAGGGGTGGTAGGTCATGCATGAGTCCTCTAAAAATGTGCTCTTTAGTCAGAGCTCCCAAGCCAAAACTGATCACAGCCGTCAACCACTGTGATGCAGCCCTCACCCAGAGAACTCCCTGCCACCTCGTGAGCCAGGCTAATGCTGTTCTAACTAGTCTGCAGAGCTGCTCACAGGACGCACCCACTGCTGATGAACTCCGCGGACGTCATTCTTTTTGCCCAGAAATCTCTTTAAGACCAAGGACCAGGTTTCCAGCATGAAGACTCACACCAAGCTGAGCAGGAGAGAGGCACTGGCAGACAAGGGCAGAGCATGGGAAGTAAGGACAGTAGGTGACACCCAGCAGCTTTTGAGAGGACCCATGTATTTCTGGTCTTCTTTGAGGAGGAGTTGGGCAGCCGCTAATGTCCGTCCCTGATGGCTGTCACTATGGAAAACTTGGTTCTATCTCTTGAAAGGTCTGGAAGAAATTACTTTGCCGTCAGAACTGGGAGCAGAGCCAGTTCTTGGCCACTGATGCAAGGTAACCAACACAGGAGTGAGAAGTCTCACTAACAATGAAAACAGTTTATGCTTATCTATGTCTAGGAGTGTTTTGCTTGTATGTATGTATGTGTACTACCCATATGCAGTGCCTAAGGAGGCCAGAAGAGGGCGTCAGATCCCTTAGAACCGTAGTTACAGACAATGGCTAACACTCAACTGGGTGCTGGAAACCAACCTAGGTCCTCTACAGGAACAGCAAGTGTTCGTAACTGCTGAGCTATCTGTCACTTCAGTCCCACTAATACATTTTAACACAGCTTTGGTTAAATGAAAGTCACAGTGAGTTGGTTTCTTTATCTTTCTACCAACTAAATGATCTTAAAACAACAACAGCAACAAACACGCCAGGCAGTGGTGGCGCACGCCTTTAAACCCAGCACTCGGGAGGTAGAGGTAGTGGATCTCTGTGAGTTCGAGGCCAGCCTGGACTACAGAGCTAGTTCCAGGACAGCTAGAAACCCTGTCTCAAAAAACCCAACCAAACCCAAACAAAAATGATGCAAAATGGAAGAAAGAGAAAGAGGGAAGATAGAAGGAAAAGAAGAAAGGAAGAGAGGAAGGGGAAGAAGACAAGAATGAAAGAAGGGGCAAAGAGAGACGGGTCAAGGGTGCTGCCACATACTCTGCAGCCCAGGACTAAGAGCTATAAATTTGAGGCTGTCTTGGACTTAGTGTCTTAAGTGTCAGACATTTGAAATTCAAAACCCCTGAAGGCCACACCTCTAAAACTCAGACGCATGGTTAGAAACTATTTGATTAGGTTTCATCATTGTTAAGCAAAGGAGAGAGATTGTGAAGGGTGGGTGCTGGTTGTGGGGTCCTTGGGGAGACAGTGGGGTGTGTGTGTGTGTGTGATGAATCCAGAATCCAGGTGAGCAAAACAGGGATGTAGTCTTGACCTTAAAGTGGCTGTCTCTCTAGGCCCCTCGATTTTGACTGTTGGTCTTTTAAAAAATTTCTCGTTTAATTGAAATCACAAAAGCCCAAGTATTTCCACAGTGAAGTCATCTGGGATCAGAGGAGGAATCTTTATAATGGCCATAGTGCCATTATAAATAAATAATATAGTGCCCTTTATAATGGGCAGAGAGAACAACGTGGTTTCGCTACAGCTTGCTTGCTCTATCCAGTTTTGAGTCTGCTGTGAGTGCTTCTGTTTTGAAATGTAAAATCTTGAGGGTTGGTGAGGTGGCTTACCCACCACCAAACCCAATGTTATAAACTGAATCCCTGGGACCCACACAACGAAGGAGAGAACCAACTGACTCCCATAAGCTTTCCTCTGACTGCCAACACGCACCTGCCCACTAAACAAACAAACATACAGGGTCATATGTAGCCCAGGCTGACCTCAAACTTGCTATGTAGCCAAGTATGAGCCTGAACTCCTGACCCTCCTACCTTCACTTCTCAGACGCTAGGATTACAGGAATGTGCCACCATATCTGCCTCTGAGCTGTAAGCTTTGATAATTTGAAGGAAGGAAGAAAGGTCTTTGAAACTCAGAAGTAGGTCACTTCTGGATATGCTCATGGAAATAGAGGCAATTTTGATGGAAAACCAAAAGTATAAGAATTCTCTTCAGAAATCCAGTGGTAGTGATGCATGTCTTTAAACCCAGCACTCGAGAGGCAAGGGCAGGTAGATCTGAGTTCGAGGCCAGCCTGGACTACAGAGTGTGTTCCAAAACAGCCAGGGCTGTTACATAGAGAAACCCCGTCTCATAAAAAACCAAAACCAGGGCTGGAGAAATGGCTCAGTGGTTAAGAGCATTGCCTGCTCTTCCAAAGGTCCTGAGTTCAATCCCCAGCAACCACATGGTGGCTCACAACCATCTGTAACGAGGTCTGGTGCCCTTTTCTGGCCTGCAGGCATACACACAGATAGAATATTGTATACATAATAAATATTTAAAAAACAAAAACAAACAACACCAAAAAAGAGTTCTGTTCACTGAAGCTTTATTTCTGGAGGCGGGGAGTGGCTCTCGTCACAGGGAGCTCAGTCTGTATCTGGGCTAGAATGGCAGGAGTTATTTGCAAGACGATTTTATTGTTTTGATAGAGGATGTGATGGTGTAGTTCAAGTCGTTCTCAAACTCATAGCCCCCCTGTGTGAGCTTACAACTATGATACCCAGATCTCAAGCACATCCTAATGCCAGGACATCTTCCTTGCCTCTAGTCAGTGTACGCTTGAGGTCTAAGTACCAAGCACAAAGGAAAAGGTGTGGTGGGAGAAGTAGGAAGGGGTCTCCATAGATGGGAGGTCAAGCAGCGCAGAGAATTTTCTATGCAAGTCAGAATATCTCTCTGTACCAATTCCCTTTCCGCCAACATACAGGAATGTTCCTGGCTCGCCCCTAAAGTGAGTAATCACATTCTACATTCACAAAGCATGCACTGTTAAACTAGGGTCATCCTTTGACCCTGTGTTGGGTGCCTGATCCCTGACAGGTGGAACTACTTTAGAAAGTGGTGGAAACTCCAGGAAGTAGGGCCTTGCTAGAGGAGCAAGGTCACTAGCAACACGTCACTGAAGGGAATTTTTGTTTCCTTCATTCTCTGATTCTCTGCTGTCACAAGTTGAAGAACCTCATCACATGCTCCTGCTACAGCGACACTCTGCCTAAGAACATGGCTCCAAGAATCCATGAACTGATTGCCCTGAAACCATAGGACAAAATATATTTGAAGCTGCGTTCTGAGATATTTTGATCACAGCAACACAGATAAGCAAGCAGACATAAGTGACGCAGAAAGTTGGTTCCAGAAGTGGGGTTGCTGTCGTGACTAAAATCTGACCGTGTAATTCTGAAGTCTTTGATACTGGTTTAAAGGAAGAATTTTAAGGAGTATGGTATTGCAACCCTGAGAATCCCCACAATTATAAGAAGAAGAATCAAACAGGTGATTCCGGTAAAAATTCAGAAGATCAGAGTGTTGACAGAAATGTGGACAGTCAACATTAGGTCTTGATGTTTCAGATGGGAATGAGGATTTTTTTTTTCTGTGTAGCCCTGGGTGTCCTGGAACTCGCTTTGCAGGTCAGGCTGGCCTCGAACTCACAGAGATCTGCCTGCCTCTGCCTCCTGAGTGCTGGGATTAAAGGTGTGCGCCACCATCCCCTGGCAGGAACAAAGACTGTATTGGGAAATGGACTAGAAGTTCTTCATATTATACTCTGGCAAAGAACTTGTCTATGTTCTGCCCTTGCCTAACTCTTTGGGGAGGCTCAGGAGACTCGTGGTGCATACTTGTGATCCCAGTACTTAGGCAGGAAGACCGTCACAAGTTCAAGGCCACTCATAAACCACAAGTTCAAGCCTAGAGAGTAAGTTTTGGTTTCTCAAGCCCAGTGTCATTAAAAAGAAGTCAGACACTTTTGTATTGGGACAGTAAGTGAGGTTTCCTGGAGGACATTTCAGGAACTGACCAGACCTCACCCATGCCAGATTCAAGAGTAGAAAAATGAAGTTGTTTGAAAAGTTCTTTCCCTTGAGAAGAGAGTACTTCCATCACACCCTGTTTGCACAGGGCTGCCACAGAAGTGATCTATTAAGGGTGCACAGCCACCCAGGCACTCCAAACCCAATGGAGCCACGGTCTCAGAGAGAGGCCATGTGTCCTGTAAATGAAAAGGCCACAGAGGTGAGTTCGCTCCATTACATCAACGTGTTTTAGGCATGGGGCTACAGGATTTAGCATTTGCCCTGTTAGGTTTTTACTTTGATTTTGTTCCTCTTTTCTATGTTTTCCCTTAGGATATTATACCTTGGAGGCGTGTAACCTGCTTGCTTGTTTGTTTGCTTATTTTTCAAGACAATGTAGCTTTGGCTGTCCTGGAACTCACTCTGCAGACCATGCTGGCCTCAAACTCACAGAAATCCACCTGCCTCTGCCTCCCAGTGCTGGATGAGACCCCAGTCCCCCTCCCCCTGCAAACAAACGAACAAATTTATTAATTTGTAAAACTATGTATTTACTTTTATTTAATGTGTATATGTGAGTGCCTGCCTATATGTCTGTGCACCGTATTTGTGTCTGGTGCCCTCAAAGACTGGAAGATGCTGTCACAGTCTCCTGGAACTGGAGTCACAGGTAAAGCTGCCAGTGGGTGCTGGTGTCCTCTGCAAGAACAGCAAGTGCTCTTTATCACGGAGTTATCTCTCTCCCTCAAATCCATAAATAAGTGAATGCCAGCTAGCCGGACAGTCACACACAAAAGGATAATTTTGCATCTTTATCTCTTCTCATATTTAAAAATCAGCTCAAAATGAACCAAAGGTCAAATTAAGATCTGAGGCTATGATAGTCTTAGAAGAATATAGACAGCCAAATCTTGGCCTTGGAAATGATTTCTTTTTTAAAAAATATTATTAGTTTATTATTATGTGTATGGGTTTTCTGTCTGCATGTATGTTTGTGCATCATATTCATGCCTGGTACCCAACCAGAAAAAGCCATTGGATCTCCTGGGACTAGTATTACAAATGGTTCTGAGCTGCAATATGGGTGCTAAGAACTGAGTCAGGGTTCTCTGGAAGAGCAGCCAGTGCTCATAGTCCCTGGTTGCCCATCTCCCCAACCCTTTGGGAATAATTTCTTTTTTTAATTGATATTTATTGAGCTCTACATTTTTCTCTGCTCCCCTCCTTGCTTCTCCCCTTCCCCTTCACCCCTCCCGCAAGATCCCCATGCTCCCAATTTACTCAGGAGATCTTGTCTTTTTCTACTTTCTACCTCCCATGTAGATTAGATCTATGTAAGTCTCTCTTAGTGTCCTCATTGTTGTCTAAGTTCTCTGGGATTGTGGTTTGCAGGCTGATTTTCTTTTCTTTATGTTTAAAAAGGTAATGATTTCTTAAGCAGGATACTGAAACTATAAGCAACCAAACAAAGATTGAAAACTGGACTTTTTGATAATTAAAAACTGGGGTCTCAAATGACCCTATACAGAGAGTGGGAAGCCAGCTCATAGAAGGTGGGGCAAATAATACATTTTCAATTTTATAAAGATCTAGTGTGTATTTGTATTTGCACATAAAATATGCAAATCTTAAAATACTGACTAACAGAAGAAGAACCCAATTTATATAAGAAAAGGGAAACAACTTGAACAGACGCTCTCCAAAGAGACATACGATTGTCCAATAGATTCATGATAAAACAACCAATATCACTGTTCAGTAGAGAAACTCAAATGAAAGCTCTAATGAGTTACCACTGCACACCCACCAAGACGACACAGAAGGAAAAAAAGGTAGTAACAAGTGTTAGTACTTCCTCAACCAAACACAGAACTCGCGAGGTTTTCCCTGAACTCACAGTATAGACCAGAGTGGCCTCAAACTCACAGAGATGTCTCTGGAGTGCTGGGATCACAGGCATGTGCCCCTAAAGCTAGCAAGTTGTTGCTTTATGCATTTCAAACATTTGCTTACTTTGTATGTACATATATAGTGGGGGTGTGCACATGCCCCTGCACATGTATGGAGGTCAGAGGCCAACTTATGGACCTTGGTTCTCTCTTTCTACCATACAGGTCCCAGGAATCAAACTCAGGTCTTTAGATTTAGTAACTGGCGTGGGACTCTCTGGCATGGGCTTTTCAAAACAAGGAGAAAACTTAGGTTGTGATGTTTCTTTTTTCTGTTTCATTTGATTATTTTATACGCATGGGTGTTTTGCCTGCAGGGGTGTCTGTGTACCACAGGTGTGCCTGATGTCTTTAGAGGTCACAAGAGGGTGGCAGATCTCCTGGGACTGTAGTGACAGCAGTTGTGAGCTGCCATGTGGGTGCTGGGAATCAAACCCACGTTAACTGCCAGAAAGGCCAGTGCTCTTAGCAGCTGAGCCATCTCTCCAGCCCCTACTTTTCTTAGTATTAACTGATTTATTCAACAGTACACAATCCTTATTTAAAAAAAGACAGTATAAAGAGAAGAGCTACGGGCATCACAGACACAGGTGGTTTTTGTTTTTCTAATTACTCCGAAGCCTGTTTGTTATAAATTGTTCCCACAACACTCTGTCTCTGCCTCTGAGTAAATCTGCATAGTCCTTTTATCGGGAGGGCAGTAATCACCTCCCTTTCTGAGTCCACTGCTGGGGTCAGAATCGCCAGTGGGCCCAGTGACAAAGGACAGTTTAGAGTCACCAGGCGAATACAATCCTTCTTCGGGGAAGGAGCCCCCTGGGAGCCCCAGGCTTTCTTACCTTAGTCAACAGAAAGGATTACTGTCCTGGAGCGGCCAATTATCAGCTTGGAAGCCTAGAAGACTTCACAGGAATTCCTGAGAGCCGGCAAAAGGCTGGGGCAGCCGTAGGAGGCCTTTCACCTAGGGCTGTGGAGGAGGGATCCGCCCTTCATGTCAGCAAATATATATACCCCTTGGATCCTGTGGATAGCGCTGCTAGCAGGAACTGGGGGACAGCTGATGTTGATGAAGGTGGATGAGTTTGGTTTAAGAGAACAGCCTCCTTGCAAAAAGTGACTCGGGGCGTTTACACAACCGACCTTTGGACAGTGTGGTCCCTACTGTGGCGCTGTGGACATGGCACATGGGTTAACCACGATATTCTGAGGATGTCCTGGCGGCCCACAAACTCTGCGATGTTCCATGCCCAAACCTCTTCTTGGCGCAGATCTCTGCCTAGCGTATCTTGTTTATGTATTTCTTTATCAAAAGCCTATGAACTAATTTGTTTGAACTCAGAACTCTCAAGTCCCCTGCTCAGCAAACAGGCAGTCAGGTTGTTACCTAAACAACTTTCAAATGAAAGACCATTCAGAAAGGCCAGGAGTATCCTGGCCTCTTGCATATTTCTTTCTTTCTTTCTTTCTTCTGGCTCTGTTTTCTTTCTTTTCTCACTTTTTGTGAGGCTGGCACTTCTTAGCCTTCAGTCTGTTTGGGGAAGGAAGCCTGGGTTATTATCAGATATTCAGTGTGAACACAGCTGGCTCCTCATTAACACTACATAATTGGTGTGTGTGTGTGTGTCCAGTCACCATGAAGGAATCTCAACCGCCCAATTCTGCCTTGTAAGATGGGATCTAAATGAGCCGCCACCAGCGGAATTACAGAAAGGAACTGTAGGAGAAGATGAAAGAAACCCTTCATGTCTGACAATGGGTTTCTTTCGGGGGTCAGCCACTGATATCTTTGTGCGAGCCCATTTACTTCACAGAAAGGCCAACTACAAAGTGGCCAGTGGCGGAACATTCTAGAAGGCTAAGCACTGAAATTACCGGCAGCCCTTCTAGGGGATCAATTAACTTGTTTATTCCTTTAGTTGTTTGTGTTTTGAGACAGAGTCTCACTATACAGTCTGTCTCACTATGGAGTGTAGGCTGGCCTCAATTCACTGAGATCCACCTACTCTGCCTGGAGAGTGCTGGAATTAAAGGCATACGCCTCATGCCCAGAGTTGCCAATAATTTCTCAAGAAAGTATTACGAAGGTTCAGTAGTTGAGAGCTTACAGTGCTCTTTCAGAGGACCTGAGTTCAGTTCCCAGACCCAAACCTGATGGCTCTGGTCTCTGCAGGCACTTGCACTGATGTGCACAGATGCCCACACAGATGCATACACATAATAAATCCTTTAAAATGACTAATGTTTGTATATGTGTGTGTATGTGAATGTATGCATGTACATTTGTGACTGTATGTGCATGTGTGTGTATATGTGTTATGTGTGCGTGTGTATGTGCGCGCACGTGTGCAGGTTTGTTAAGGTCAGAGGAGACAGCTCTCTCTTTTAGGTGAGTTTCAGGGAACTCAGGTCATCAGGCTTGTGTGGCGAGCACCTTTTCCTATCAAGGCAATCCTACTGCACTATCAACCAGTATTCTTTTAGATGGGCGAGCATCAGGGCATTTCTAAGAAGACTTGCTTGACTGTGGGGGAAGTTTCTGAAGAAAAATATAAGATTAAGGAGGTCTCTCTCTCTCTCTCTCTCTCTCTCTCTCTCTCTCTCTCTCTCTCTCTCTCCTGTTTATTTGTTTTTCGAAACAGGGTTTCTCTGTATAACATCCCTGGCTGTCCTGGAACTCACTCTGTAGATGGCTCAAGGTTGGCCTTGAACTCACAGAGATCCACCTGCCTCTGCCTCTTAGGAGCAGGATTCAAGGCATGCGCCACTACCTACTAGCGACCCTTTTGTTTAAATTATTATTTTACTTTATGTGTATGGCTGTTCTGCTTGCATGGGCGTCTGTGCGCCATGTGTGTCCCTGGTGCCCATGAAGGCCAGAGTAGAGCATCTGGAACTGGAGTCATAGACCACTGTGAGCTGCCATGTAGATGCTGGTAACTGAAACCGGATCCTTCGGAAGAGCAGCCCGTGTGCGTTTTACCTGAGCCATCTCTCCAGCCCCCTTCTCTAGTTCTTGAAGAAAATGTTATACTATTGCTTTCTTTAAAATTTTGGCACACATATGAGCACGTGTGTCCCACAGTCTACACACGTGGAGGTCAGAGAACAATGTTTGGAGTCAGCGACTTTTTTCCGTAATGTCTGCAGGCTGGGTTCTGAGCACCTCTGTGTCCTGAGCCTTCTCAGCAGCCCTGCTCTTTTATAGCTTTGTCTTTACAGCCATGCTGTGCGGCACAATCCTGGCAAATATGAGGAGAGCATCCCGCATGCCCGTCACTGCGCTGAATGTTTCATATGCCAAACAACACATCCCCACAACCACTGATGTTGATACTATTATCCGTCCTCTCTTTCACAGTTAATACGTCTAAGTTCTTAGAAACGGTGTGGAGTTCATAGCAAAATTCTATATAATGTCGAGTTCCCATGAACCTCCTCTTCATTTAGATATCAAAACCCTTCACTAGAATGTTATATTTGGTGCAAATGGTACCTCTTCGTTACCAAACGATGGTGTTCATTGGGGTTCACTTGCTTTGGCTGTTTCCCACTCAGCTCCCTGCCCCCCTTCCTTTGTAGACAAGGTGTCATTTAGCTCATCTGTGTAGCTGAGGTTGGCCTTGGGAGAGTTCTCTTAACCTCCCAAGTCCCGAAATTACAGGTTTGTGTGACCACGCCCAGCCAGAGTTCAGTCTTGGTATCTGCTGTATGTTCTACTGCTTTTGATAAATGCGCTCTAACATGTAGGCTCCATCATAGTTTGGTACAGAGGAGTTCACGGCCCCGAAAATTCTGTGTTGCCTCTAGCCATCCCTTGGCATCCCCAACCCTTCGCAGCCACAAACCATTTCTGTTTCTACTATGGCGTTCTCTTTAACGCCAGCTAAACACAATGATATGGTGTGTCGTCTGTTTGGATTGGCTTGTTCTGGGACAGCGCTTTCCTCCGTGGTTGTTTGTTTGTTTGTTTTGTTTCTGTTTGTCCTGCATGACAGCTTTTCTGGTTCCTTTTTATTTTAAGAAAATTTTAAAGTGGGCTGGAGAGATGGCTCAGAGGTTAAGAGCATTGCCTGCTCTTCCAAAGGTCCTGAGTTCAATTCCCAGCAACCACATGGTGGCTCACAACCATCTGTAATGGGGTCTGGCGCCCTCTTCTGGCCTTCAGGCATACAGACAGAATATTGTATACATAATAAATAAATAAATATTTTAAAAAAAAAGAAAGTTTTAAAGTGATTTATTTATTTAATGTGTATGGGTATTTTGCCTGCATGCTTGATGCCATGAATTCCCTGGACCAGGAGTCACAGAGAACCATAAGCTGCCGTGTGGGTGCTGGGAATTGAACTGGGGTCCTCTGGAGGAGCAGCCAGTGCTCCGAACCACTAAGACATCGCTCCAGCCCTTGTTTTGAGAATGCTATGATATGTTTATTTATTTGTTGTGTGCGTGAGTGTGCTTCTGTGTGTACCTGTGTGTGCGTGTGTGCAGGAGGAGGGTATCTTGGGGTATCTGGTGTTATCCCCCCCCCCCCCCCGTCACTCCCCATTTGTCCCTCTGAGGAAAAGTCTCCCTGAACTTTGGGTTTGTTTTCTTAACTAGGCCGAAAGATCAATGAGTCCCTGGGATCTCCTTTCTCTACCCAGCCAGGGCTGGCTGGGGAGACAGGCATTTGCAGAGAAACTGGATTGCTATGTGGGGCTGGAATCTGAACACCAGTCCTCACTGCAGAGTAAGTACTCTTAACTGCTGAGCCAGCTATCTTTCCAGCTCCGTGGTAACTTTCATTTTGAGACGGTCTCACTCTGTAGTCCTGACTGGCGCTGACTGCATAGACCAGGCTAGCCTCGAACCTCCTGCCTCTGCCTCCTAAGGGCTGGGGTTTAAGGCACCTATCACACTGTCTGATAACCTTTTTAAAAAAGCTTCAACTATTATCTCCTTACCTGGATGTGCGGGGAGCCTGGCCGCTGTACGGTATTCTAAGAGCAGAGTATGGTAAGAGACTGCCAGACTGCTGTCTTACGTGGCTAACGTTCCCATTCCCACCAGAGACTGCTGCCTTCCTATTGCTCTGAGCTCTCAGGATTGGGGACACTGAGCAGCCTTTCAGACAGGAGGGTGGTGTCTATCTGTCAGTGCTACCATCAGTAGCGCGTGTCTGTCAGGCCTGTTGCTTGTCTGCTTGGGAAGTGTTGCGGACTGAACCCAGAGCCTCACGGATTCTAAGTGAGCGCTACAGGATGGAGTTACAACCCAGCCTTGTGCATGTCTAATTTTTTTTTTGTAGATTATAGATTTTTATGTGTTTGAATGTTTCATATGTCAACAGCATGCATGCAGTGCCCACAAAGGCCAGAAGAGGGCGTCAGATGCCCTTGGAACTGGAGTTACAGACGGTTGTGAGACACATTCTGGGTGCTAGGAACTGAATTACAGTTCTCAGTAAGAGCAGCCCATGCTTTTAGCCATTGAACCCTTTCTCCAAGCTCCATTTCCAAAAAAAGTTTAAATTTTATTTATTATTAATCATCATTAATAATAATAATTAAACATCATGAAAGTTCTTCCAAACTCATCCCACAAGATCAGCAAGATCCTACTATCCAAATCCAAAACAGAAGAAAACTGCAAATCAGTATTATGAACACAGATATAAAAATCTTCAACAAGATATAATGAAATTGCTGGATGGCCGTGGTGCAGGCTTTAATCCCAGAACTCAGGAGGCAGAGGCAATTGGATCTCTGAGTTTGAGGTCTACAGAGTAAGTTCCAGGACACCCAAGGCTACACAGAGAAATCCTGGCTCAAAACACAATAACAACAAAGTATATATGTGTGTATACTATATATGTATGTGTATATGTTATATATATTATATATATACACATCTCGAGAGAGAGAGAAATGTAAACTAAATGAACTTCACCTCAGGATAAATTCTAATTCATCAGAGGCACACAAGTCTGGTTCAACCTTTGAAAAACAACTGGTACATAAACATGCCAAAAAAGCCAGGCAGCTGAGGTGCACACCTTTAATCCCAATACTCGCGAGGCAAAGGCAGGTGGATCTCAGTGAGTTCAAGGCCAGTCTGGTCTACAAAGTGAGTTCCCGGACAGACAGGACTGTTTCACAGAGAAACCCTGTCTTAAAAATCAGAAGAAAAAAAAAAAGCCAAAGGAAAGCAATCACATGGTCACATTGGTGTGTGCATAAAGTTCCAGCGGTCTAACACCTGTTGATGATAAAAGAAAGCCACCTCTTTATGATAAAAGAGGACTAGAGCCTGGGGGTGGCTCACTGGGAAAAGATTCTTGTCACCAAGCCTGGCACGCCTGAACCCACATGGTGGAAGGAAAGAAACAGCTCCGAAGTCTGCCCTCCGATCTCCGCACATGCACTGCCATACATGTATAAACACATATGTGCACACACACAAATAATGTAATTTTAAGAGCTTTTTTCAAACCTCTTGTAAACGAGGCATGGAGCAGAACTCCCGTAACTCACAGAGCACCTGCAGCTCACCTTGTGACCCCTGGAAACACGAGCTTCTGTGCCACCACGAGAAAGGCAAAGATGCCCTGCACTATTCTGCTCAACAGTGCCACGAGGACATATTACGTGGGTAGAGGAAGACGGCATCAGTGGCATTTGTTCATAGACTACAAGGTCACATATGCAGAAAATGATGTAGAAAAGATAGTAGAAAATTTCTGCAATTTACATAATGTGGGAGCTACAAACAAAACTCAGTTCCTCGGAGCCATTTTATCTCTCTAGTCCCTAGGCAATGCCTCTCTTTATTCCTGATAGCATTCCTTGGTCTGTTGTCTGCAGCTGCTCCTCTGTTGGGAGCTGCGGACCCTCAGACCCTGAACTTTCTATGACCCCTTGTTTGCCAGAGTAAACAACTTGTTTTTCTGTGCTTGCAGCTCATCTGATCACAAAACCTTCTTGAGTTCCTGATAACAAGCAAGTGGTTTCTGGTGGGCTTGCAGTAGAAAATCCTGAGAGCGTGGCTACTAGTTAAGGAGAGCACTATATAAGCTGCCTTGGAACATAATAAAATTGGCATTCTTGCTTCCAGAGTGACCCATGTCTCTGTGAGTTCTTTACTCCCCAGACCCTTGCCCGACTGTGGTTCCAGATGGTGCGGGCACTACACTCCTGCATTCTTTTTATTAGTCTTAGATCGTGGCTCTGTCTCCCTCAATTTATTTAACTTGTGTTATATTGATTTATTTTATTAGCCCACATGTATGTCTGTGCACCATGTGTGTGTGTGTGGTACCTATGGAGGTCAGAAGAATATGGGATCATCTAGAATTAGAATTACAGAGACTTGTGAGTTCCCGTGTGGTGTGGGTGCTAGGCACCAAACCTTGGTCCTCTGCAAGAGCAACAAGTGCCCTTAACCATCAAGCTATCATTGCTTGGTTGATTGACTGATTGATTGATTTTCAGGGGTGGATCTCACTATGTAACCCTGGCTGGCTTAGAACTCCCTATATAGATCAGGCTGACCTCAAACTCATAGAGATCCACCTGTCTCTAGCTCCCGAATGCTGGAATTAAAGGTACATACATACCACCATGATACAGGCTCCCAAAAACTTGTCTACACTTGAACTTACGTGGTAGCCCAGGCATGTCTTTAACTTGCCATCTACATGAATCAGAATTCCAGGTAGCTGGGACTATTACTGACCTGTGCCAATTAGCCTGGCTTAATGAGATGATTTCATAAAGCACAGAAGTCTGAGTTGGTGGGGTTTTCTCCGCGACCTTGTCTGAGATGCTTTGCGATTACTGGATTTGTAGTTTGATGTCTGGCATCACTTTGGGGCAATTTCTTAGCTGTTCTTGTTTACATGCCATTTCTGCTCCCCTTCTGTCCCCTTCTCCTGGTGTTCTCGTCTTATGTATGTTACGCTTTCGTAGCTGTCCTGCCGTGGTGAGGCCGTCTGCTCTGTGTTCTCAGCCTTTCCGTCTCTTTGCTCGTGTTTTGGAGATTTCTACCGTCACGTCTTCAAGCTCAGTGATACAGAGATGATTGTACCCTCAAGCTCTCTGAGAGTTACTATTGATCCCATCAAAGGCTTCTGTGTGCCTTCTGCATTTTGGTGCTCATGAGAGTGCAGACAGCTCATGGCTGAACATAGGGAGCTCATGGCTGAACACAGGGCCTGCACACGCTGAACACAGGAAGCTCATGGCTGAGCACAGGGAGCTCATGGCTGAACACGGGGAGCTCATGGCTGAACACAGGGAGCTCATGGCTGAGCACAGGGGAGCTCATGGCTGAACATAGGGAACTCATGGCTGAGCACAGGGAGCTCATGGCTGAGCACGGGGTCTGCACACGCTGAGCACAGGGAGCTCATGGCTGAGCACGGGGAGCTCATGGCTGAACATAGGGAACTCATGGCTGAGCACAGGGAGCTCATGGCTCAGCACAGAGAGCTCATGGCTGAACATAGGGAACTCATGGCTGAGCACAGGGCCTGCACACGCTGAACACAGGGAGCTCATGGATGAGAACACGGAGCTCATGGCTGAACACAGGGAGCTCATACAGGGTCTCACACGCTGAGCACAGGGAACTCATGACAGGGCCTGCACACGCTCACAGTGCAGTCTAACCCCAAGTTATACCCTCAGCTAACAGTCTTCATTTTCGTTACACATTTTTCTTAGTCTCCTAGCATTTACTTTGACACTTTCTTGTGATTCCCCTTTCTGCTACGGTCTTCTGTTTTACTTGGAATTTTCCTCTATTCCAGCCCTGAGCATCTTAATCATGCTTTCATACAATTGGTAGTAGCAGGGCAACATCCTTGTCACACCTGGCCCTGATCTGGATACTTTCCCATGTGTTTTCCACATCATATCTTTAACCACTTGCGGTGCCTTACTGCGTCTTGACAAGTGGCCATGATGTATGCATGGCATGAGAGAAAACATGGTAACTGGACCGAGTCAGTCATGGGAAGGTGTGTGGCAAAGATGTCTGTCCTATAACACTGGGGTTGTCTTCCCTCTTTGTGACCCTATCCCCTGGACTGTGAACTTCATGGGAGTGCCTCAGTTATTTCTCTCTCTTATTTGGGATAAGATAGCTAAGGGGGAGATGGTGGTGAGGTGGGGGGCTGGGCAGATCCCATCCCTCACATGTGAAGCTGTGACTGTAAAGGGGAATCCCTCTTCCCCGGGTTGGATGAAACTCCAGCAGGGAAACCCCCCACCATGACATCGTTCCTCCTGAGTGCAGGCCCAGTTTAAAAATGATCCCCTTCCCTTTCCTCTTTCTGCTGCCAATACAGGACTGTCCCTCTGTTCACTGTTCAGGCCCAGAAACATTCCTGAGGTAAAATATACCAAGTACAGGGTGTCCTCAGTTCCTGCCCTAAGTTCTTCCAGGGCAGTTTCTTCTGAGGGGGCAGGAATTGGTGACAGTGTGGGTTCTCCCTCCCCAGGACTGGTTTAGGCTTGTGGCTGGTCTTCCCTCCCCTGTTTGTGATTGTATCTGGTATCTGTCTTCAGTTTCTCTAATCCAGTGTGTGCACCTGTGTGTAGGGGGGGGAGAAGGGGCAGGTCGTATTGTATCACATGACTTCACTTCTTTAATAGATTTAGGACTTACTTTTAAAGATTTATTTATTTACTATGTGGGGTATCTTGCCTGCATGCACAGACACTTGCACCACATGCATTCCTGGTGTGATGGACCCTGAAACTGGACCCACCTGGACAGCTGTTAGCGTCCATGTGGGTGCTGGGAATCGAACCTGGGTCTTCTAGAGGAGCAGTCAGTGTTTTTAACTGCTGAGCCACCTTTCCAGCCCCAAGGACATGGTTTGTTCAGATTTTTACTTATCAGAGGGTACAGGGATGACTTCCCAGCTCCTGATATGCTAGACTGGTAACTGTCACCCTTTTATACTGAAGGACTCCAAGCACACAGATGTGCAGTTTTGGGTTTAAGGTCCCTCAGGCGAGGATTGGGCAGAGGTTAGATACAGCAGGAGAGGAATGGCATAGCTCTATTGTTTAAAAATTGGTAATTTTTAATTGTGTGTGTGTGTGCACACTCGAGAGACTCAGAGCACACACCCACACTCAGATGTGTTGGCTCTCCCAGAGCTGGAGTGTCAGGCAACCGTGAGTAAAGGGTTGTGGGTTCTAAGAACCAAAACTGGGTCCCCCATATTGTTTAATCTTATCTCTGTGGCAACAGGACATCTGAGCCCATAAGTTCATAGAATCTTATTTGTAAAATGAAAATACTGGGTGTCTAGGGAGATGGCTCAGTGCTCAAAAGCACTGGCTACTCTTGCAGAGGACCTAGGTTTCATCCCCAGCACCCATATGCCAGCTCACAACTGTCTGTAGCTCCGGTTCCAGGGGGTCCAATACCCTCATGCAGAGACATACATGCAGGCCAAAACACCAATGCACAGGAAATAAAAATAAATAAAATTAAAA
The DNA here is from genome assembly GCA_902806775.1 of Microtus agrestis. Classification (NCBI taxonomy): domain Eukaryota; kingdom Metazoa; phylum Chordata; class Mammalia; order Rodentia; family Cricetidae; genus Microtus; species Microtus agrestis. Next base: position 924,512 of record CADCXT010002121.1, read on the forward strand.
AATGAAAATATTAACATCAGTAGTCAGTTTCAGCAATGGGATTCTGAGATATGATGAAATTGAATTTAACACCTCTGGATGCTAAGATTCTATAGGAAGTTTGCTTTCGCCACCAGTGATGTAAAGCTGGGCCTTGGGTCCTTGTGTACTTAAAAACATTTTTTTTTTGGTTTTGCGAGACAGGGTTTCTCTGCGGTTTTGGAGCCTGTCCTGGAACTAGCTCTTGTAGACCAGGCTGGTCTCGAACTCACAGAGATCCACCTGCCTCTGCCTCCCGAGTGCTGGGATTAAAGGCGTGCACCACCACCGCCCGGCTTTAAAAACATTTTTTAACATTTTTTTCTTCTCTCTCTCTCTCTCTCTCTCTTGTGTGTGTGTGTAAGTACACCTGCACTCCCAAGAACATACCCACGCACAGACAAATATGCAATTAAAATAAAGCCACATGGCTGGGCACGGTGGCGTACACCTTTAATCCCAGCACTCAGAAGATAGCGGCAGACCAATCTTTGTGAATTTGAGGCCAGCTTGGTTTAGAGTCCCAGGTCAGCCAGGGGTATACAGCACAACTCTGTTTTAACAGCAGCAGCAGCAGCAACAACAACGTGATAATAATAACAATACTAATAAAGTAAAATTAATATAGAGTGGCTGTGAATTTTACGGAGGGGCTCTGGCAGTCCCACATCTGCCCTCTCCCAAACCTAGTGGCAGGAAGGCAGAGGTTTGTCGAGGATGAGTGCCACACCACCCTGGCCAGCAGCAGACAGGAAGACAAGGACAAACTGTGGACTCACCACTTCTCCTCTTCAACTTGCACTCCCACGGACTGGAACTTACTGGGCGCCTTATTCTCCCCTGGCTTCTCAGGCTCGTCAGCATCATCCACCTGAGGAAAGCATCAAGCAGACAGGGTTGGTCCTTCCCATCGCCTCACTCGAGAGACAAATGCGCTTCCTCTTCAGGCATCGGTATTGTGTGGGGATGCTCTGGGACTTAGGATGTCTTTCATATTTGTGTATCTGAAGTCAGCAATCACTACATTAGTTAGCATGCCCTCCGAGTTTGCTAATATTTTTTAAAACACACACACACACACACACGTGTGTGTATGTGTGTGTACCTGAGCATATGTATGTGCAGCACGTATATGAAGTGCCTGGGGAGGCCAGAAGAGGGCGACAGATCCCCTGAAACTGGAGTCACAGGCAGTTGTGAGCCATTATGTCAGTGCCGGAACTGAACCCTGATGCTCTGCAAAAGCAACAAGCGCTCTTAACTACGGAGCCATCTCTCCAGCCCCCAACTCTGCTGATTTTTAATAAAACATAGTTTTATGTTGGGCGGTGGTGGTGCACACCTTTAATCCCAGTACTGGGAGGCAGAGGCAGGTGGATCTCCAAAGCAAGTTCTAGGGTTACATAGCGAAATTCTGTCCTGAAAAAAAAAAATAAAATAAAAAAGTAAGCAAGAGAAAGGGTGGGCTGATGAAATGGCTCAACGGGTAAAATCACAGGCTACCAAGTCCGACAACTGGAATTGAATCTCTAGGAGCCATGTGATAGAAAGAGAGAACCAAGTCCCACATTTGGTCCCCTGACTTCTTGAAGTGAGCCACCCCACCCCCCACTAAATAAATAAGCAAATGTAATAAAAGAAAAAATTAAAGCAAAGTATAGAGTATTGTAAGGTATATGCTAATATCAGGGTAAAAAATAAGAAATAAGAAATAAGCAAAACATATATTTGCTAGAGTATTCACAAAAATCAGTATATGCAAATATTGAGTGTATTGATTTCCCCCCAAAAGAGAACTGATTGGTTATTGATCACAACTTGTGCAGGAATCTTATCATCATATATATATTTTTTTAAGATTCAGGGGCTAGAGAGATGGCTGTGAGGTTAGGAGCACTGACTGCTCTTGCAGGGGAACCATGCCCACGGTGGCATACATCGGTCTGTAACTCCTACTCAAAGGTAGCCAATGCCCTCTTTTTAACCTCCGCAAGCTCTGGCGTGCACGTGGTGCACAGACAGGCACCCAGGCACATTTCACAGACAGACATACACAAAATAAGTAAATAAAAGCTAAACAATGCTTTGAGTTTTGAATGATGGATTAGCTATTGAAAATAGTATGAAATGAAGAAGGAAAAAGAACGGACTAAACACTGAGGAGACAAAAGCAAGCTATCATTCCGTGACACTAATTTAGTGCCGGATAGAAAGGCAGTTATTTTAATCGCCATGGTGAAGCGTGTTACATCAACTTTCTCACTGTAACCATGGCGATGTCCATGGGTGAGTGGTACTGAGCATATTCATATTGCTGTGCAGCCACCACCAAGAGCCACGGCAGAATTGTTCAGCATCCCAAGCAGAGACCTGTATCCACAGGAATCTAGGTTGTGTGTGTCTTGTGGTATGGGGCCAGGTGGGGTGCCTGCCATGGTGTTCCCGTGGAGTTCAGAGGACAACTCTCAGGAGCACGGGCTCTGGGTCTCAAGCTCAGATGATCAAGCTTGTGCAGCAAGAGCCTTTCCCCTCAGAGCCATCTTGCCAGCCTAGAATTTAAAGTTTTACATACCTCATTCTTGGGTGAGCAAGATGGTTCATTGGGAAAAGGCATGCTGCCAAGCCTGTCAAGCTGAATTAGACCCTGGGGCCTGGATAATGGAAGTAGAGAACCCCCTCCTATAAGTTCTTTTCCGACCCTACATGTATGCTGGGGTACATATTCCCCCCACTCTTCTACACACACGATAAATAAATTAAACATCTGTACTGTTTCTCAGTGCTGGTGATGTACCTGTAATCTCATCATTTGACAGGTAAAGGCATCTCTTAGTGATGGAAGGGAACTTTAGCTGCCGGTGGGAACTAGGAGATGGGGGCAGGGGGTTGGCTTGGTCTCCTGACTCCTATGCTGTCACCTACTCCCAAGCTTCTGTGTGACAAGCTACAAGCTCTTTGGAAGACCCCACCACTTGCACTATGGTAACCTGGAGGCTCTCGGAGGGCATCTGACTCCCCTCTGTGAGGGAAGGATTAATGGTCCTTAAAGGGGGACTCTGCAGAATGGACTGTGAAAGTACAACAGCAGGGTGAAAATGTGCCCACGCCTGGCCTTCAGCTGTGCCGAGAGTGGGTTCAGTACGTCTGTGACCCATGGTCTGCCTTGCAGAGAGATGACTGACCAACAGGCACCTGCAGAAGGCACCACAGACATGGATGCGTCTTAGGGTCCCCCAGACGGATGCACAAAAAAAACAAAGGACGGGCTGGTGAGATGGCTCAGTGGGTAGTGGACCTACGGCTTGGCCTCAGGACTTGAGTTTCGTGCCCAGGACCCCCAGGGTAGAAGAAGAGAATCGAGTCCTGAGAGTTGACCTCTGACCTCCACATGTGTGCTGCTGCAAGTGTGTGTGTGTACACATACAATAAATAAGATCAGATGGGTGTTATTTTAGAAAACCCACAACACAGGAAAATATTTCCGTAGTACTTCCGCTGTGGAGCATGAGTTGGGAAAAGGAAAGAGAACAAAGAACTGAGAAGTCTTCGAGCTGCCTACTGCATTTCATGAAATGCATGATTAAATAGCCAACGACGACCCTGGGCTGTCCACACTAGTAGTAGCCCTTGGTCTTCCACATCTGTGAGTGATGGACCACGTTTCTTTCTCATATGGCATTTCAATAGGGTTAGGCATAAGGCAACCTGATGGTGACCACAGCGATACTGCGCCAGGTCGTCTTTACAAATTTGGTATCATGAGCGTGCAAGTGTGTGTGTGTGAATGGGCATGAGTGTGCATGCATGTGGGTAAGTATGCGTGTGTGTATGAGTATGTGTGAATGTGCATGAGTGTATGTATTGCGTGAATGTGTGTGCCTGTGAGGATGTGTGTATGTAATATGTGAGTATTTGTTCATGGGGGTGAATATGTGTTGAGTGTGTATATTTGTGAATGTGCATGAGTGTATGTATTGTGTGAGTGTGTGTGCCTGTGAGGATGTGTGTATGTAATATGTGGGTGTGGGTGAGTCCGTGAGAGTGCATGTGTTGTGTAAGTGTGTGTGTGTATGTATGTGTGTGTGTGTGTGTGAGAGAGAGAGAGAGAGAGAGAGAGAGAGAGAGAGAGAGAGAGAGAGAGAGAGAGAGAGAGAGAGAGAGAGAGAGAGAGAGAGAGCACGGGCATGTGCGGGCCACAGCACTGCACTGGAGGTGCACATGCTGCAGGTGGTGGGTCTCTCCTTCCTCCAGTGGATTCTGCAGATTGAGCTCACACTGGCAGGCTTGGCAGAAGTAGCTCTATGTCCTAAGAAGACACCAAGGACACCACAGAACTGGCATACATAGAAATTCACTGTGGCAGCAGGCATGGGGCCTGCATGGTGCTGAGCCAGATGGGCACCCAGTGCTGAAAGAAGCGGGCATGAGCCCCATCCTAGCCCACAGCTACCTAAGTGGACATCTGCTCGCAAAGGAAAATTCATTCTCTCTAATGGCGTCTCACTGGGTGGACAAACCACTCGGAAGGGGAGGCCCCGGCCCACAACAACACGAACTCAGTGGTGGTTTTTGTCTGTAATGCTTTGTCTAGGATTTTTTTCTTTTTTAAAACTTATAGGTCTTTTGTTTTGGGTTTCGTATGGGAGCTCAGTGTGTGCGACATGTGTATCTACATCTATATACATATTTCTTGTGCTTTTTCTTTGGTCCCTTTTCTCTTTCTATTTGTTTGATTTCTCCTGTTATGGCTTATTTATTTCTGCTTTATTTTATTTATTTTTATGTGCTGGTCGTCTCCTAATGAGAGAAAGAAAGAATGTGGATTTGGCCAAGGAGGTGGGGAGGACCTGGGAGGAGTCAGGTGAAAACAAACAAAACAAAACAAAACCAACAACAAACCAGGAAGAGGCACACATCCTAGTAGTCAGGTTGTTTCAAGGGTCCTGGGAGTTGTTACCTGTATCCCAATAGAGAGGCATCGGTTTTTCTTGAAGTCTTTCTTCCTGTCCTCGGTGGCGACGGTGGCTATGGTGGTGGCAGTGGTGGCAGTAGCGGCATTATTGCCCATGTGCTGGCTCGCTGGGCCGTGGATCTGGGCATTTGCGGCCTCGATGGCGGCCGTCAGAGCCTTCATACTGTCCAGGCTTTCGGTGGAGTTGCTGAGGCCAGACTGGCTGATCATGTCTCCGCGCTGGCCCTGTCCATCCATGTAGGCATCCTGCGCAGACTCTGTACTACTCTGGGCTGTGATAGAAATGAAAGGTTTCGTGGTAGTTCTGGGTGGGACTGGAGGTGGTGTCTTCTTATATGTTGTAATGCAAGATGACACTGGAAGACAGCGAAAACAGACACTGTGATTTCTGCGTGCGTTTCAAGCTTCTGACATCGTCAGTGACAGCCCCTGGAAATCGGGGCACGGGAAACACTCTCAGACGCTGAACTTGAACACAAGTCCATGGGCAGGATAAGTGAGGTCTTTGCTGGGGTCGGGTCGGGGCTGGGGGGGGGTCATAGAGGTACTGCCTAGGGGTAACACACCACAAAGTAGTGAGAGGAGAAGCCTGGAAAAGGCCCACCTCTGAATGGGCGTTTCTAAACGGAAGTTAGGCATCAACATGAACTAGATTGGTCAGCGGTAGAAGCTCAGGTAGCAAGGGACAAAATGAGAGGAAGCTCGGAACAGCACAGACAGCTAATGCCAAACAAAGGAGCTGGCTGGAGTTGATTTGGGTGGTTGGTAATTAACACTGAGGAGGAAATGAGAGGTTGGGAGCATGTGCACGGAGACCCTAGAGAGTGTGGCAAGCTTGGGCCACATCAGCCACCGTAACTCCCCGGATTATACCTGCCAACACTGTGTTCCTCCCTGCCTCCTAATGCCTCCCTTCCATCCTCGGTGGTTTCTGTCTGTTTTCCTACCTATCTGCTTTCCCGTCCCGGCCCCTCCCACCCTTGTTTCATTTTTTCGGATGGGTACTCGCTATATAAACTTCTGTTCAGAAGCTTTGTTTGCTGGGCACAACTTCTCACTAAGAGGAACCCCATCCCTACCCCCAACACAGCTTTATAACACACTTGTTTATAACTGGCTCTGAGAATCTCTTGGTCTCTATATTGCCTCCTTGAAGAGTCAACCTAAGCCTTCCTTCAGGGCGACTTCATCAAGTCAAGTGTCTGAATGCATTCACCCTAGGCTGCTATTTCCATGTCCTCCCTGAGGCTCCAAACATCTGGCCACAGTTTTTCAGCATCCTGGAGAACTGTGGCTGCGTCTCAGCTTCCCATTTGTGGAGCGCGGTTCAGAAAAAAAGGGACATAAAGAACCATTTCCCCGTAGGACCCTCTGCCAGCAAAGAGCAAGCCCTGGGCAGTGTTCGGAACTCCGTTCTCACTGTTTCTCCATTCCGCTCCCATACCTTCCCCAAGCACACACGGCCGGTACCTCTGTGGTTACTGCAAACCCACACGACTCTATCTTGTCTCCTTGGGTCCTAGCTACCACTTGGATAATCTCACCTAATAAAATACTCACTTCTGTATTGCCCATGCTTCCCCAGGTCACTAAAAAGCAAAATCCTTAGCCAGGGCGGTGGTGGTTCATGCCTTTAATCCCAGCACTTGAGAGGCAGAGACAGATGGATCTCTATGAGTTTGAAACCAGCCTGGTCTACAGAACAAGTTCCGGGACAGCCAAGACTATAGAGAGAAACCCTGTCTCGAACCAGCCCCCAAATAAAATAGAATAAATCCTCTGATGAACCATAAACAAGAGGGTCCCATTTCTCCGTCCTGTTTCTGCTGTTCTGTGACTCAAATGATTTCCTTATTGATAAAAGAAAGGGACACAGCAATGTTGTTTTCCTACGCATCGCCCGAGAATCGAAGGAAGAAACCATGTGTTGTCATGTTACACTATCACATGCTCAGGAGGTGTGAACACACACAATGGGGTCACCTTCGTTATGTGGTCAGATGCTCAGCAAACAGAAAGAGAAACCTTCTGCATACACTGACTGCCAGGCTCTCCCGTGGATCCGAACACTGAGCGATAGACAATTCAGGTCAACTCCCTCTTTTCCCTTTTTTCTAGCTAATGCTCCTGAGGAATAAGTCCTCCAGGAGAAGATCCCACTGGAAGACGTCCCTGGTGCCTTCGGGGTCACAGCAAGAGCCTACGTGGATTCAGGTACAACCCATTGCCTCACAGCTGAGCCTCTCACTGAGTTACGGGAGCTGGAGGGGACCGCTAAGTTGTCTCATTCGGCTTGGTTCATGTACTTCTAGCCCCTGTGATGCTCCCTCTTGCCTCCCAGAAAGAGGTAAAGGTGGCAGCTGTGTTTGTGATACTCCTGTCTCAGTCATCTATCTGACGACCCAGAGAGGTTCAAGAGGGGCGAAGGCCATAATTAGGATATCCACTCCCACCTGAACCTCAGATCACGACATGATTTCTTCCTGTGTAGCTTTGAAGCCTGAACTGGAACTCGCTACATAGACCAGGCCGGTCTTGAAATCATAGAGATCTGCCTGCCTCTGCCTCCTGAGTGCTGGGATTAAAGGTGTGCGCCACCACCGCCTGGCATGACATGACTTCTAAGGCGAGTCTTTACAATATGAACTTATTATTTCACTCAATAGCTACCTACTGTCAGGACCTTCGGTCCACCCCTTCCCAGTGCACAGGGTCTGCTATTTTTTTTAATTTATTTATTATGTGTACAGTATTCTGTCTGCAGGCCAGAAGACGGAACCTGATCAACACAGATGGTTGTGAGCCACCATGTGGTTGCTGGGAATTGAACTCAGGACCTCTGGAAGAGCAGCCAGTGCTCTTAACCTCTGAGCCATCTCTCCAGCCCCACAGCGTCTGCTCTTATAGGTTATTGATTTACCGCTTGCTCTGACCCGTTCTGCTTTCTCCTTGTTATACAGATCATCAGACAGACAGACAGCTGTCCATCTGTCTATGTGGGTCTGACTCCAGAAACAAATCAAGTGTTCTCTAAGCAACAACAACAACAAAAAACTTAGATCGGTGCATTAAAAAAAAATCATTTCATTTTCTGTAATATAGAGAAAAAGTTCTGCCATGGTTACATCCCAATATCTCCAATGCCCTGGCTGGCTTTGCCTCCTGCCGGGTCCACACACTTCCCAGACCAGCTGCAGTTTTCCTAGTGTCAGACTGTTCAGGGGCAACACTGGGGACATGCTGCCACCGCTCCGAGATGCAAAGGTGATCAGAATTTGAGATTGTCCTACCTTATTTTTTTAAATATTTATTCATTTATTATGTATACAGTGCAGGCCAGAAGAGGGTACCAAGTCTCATTCCAGATGGCTGTGAGCCACCACATGGTTGTTTGGGAATTGAACTCAGGACCTTTGGAAGAGCAGGCAAAGCTCTTAACCACTGAGCCATCTCTCCAGCCCCATTGTCCTACCTTTTTTTTTTTTTTTTTTTGGTTTTTCGAGACAGGGTTTCTCTGCGGCTTTGGAGCCTGTCCTGGAACTAGCTCTGTAGACCAGGCTGGTCTCGAACTCACAGAAATCCACCTGCCTCTGCCTCCCAAGTGCTGGGATTAAAGGCGTGCGCCACCAACGCCCGGCCTCCCATTGTCCTACTTTAATAAAGAGGGTCAGGAGCATGGCTGGGGCTTGCTGGCCTCCTGCTTACCTCCATGTTCAGGGAGAGACCCTGTCTCAAAAGAATAACATGGAGCGTTATGGATCAGGCTAGGCAGGGTCCATTCTGACCTCTGTGTATATGGGTACTTTGTACCTGCAGACAGACTTGTGAATACAATGCGCATAGAGCTAGAGATAGATAGATGATAGGTAGGTAGATAGATGGATAGATGATAGATAAATGATAGGTTGATAGATAGATAGATATAGATAAACAGGCAGATAGATTATAGATAGATGATAGACAATAGATGATAGATAAATGATAGGTTGATAGGTGATAGACAGATGATAGATAGATGATAGGTAGATAGATGATAGATAGACAGATAGATCATAGATAGATGGTAGACAGATAGATGATAGATAAATGATAGGTTGATAGATGATAGACAGATGATAGATAGATAGATGATAGGTTGATAGATGATAGACAGATGATAGATAGATGATAGGTTGATAGACGATAGACAGATGATAGATAGATGATAGGTTGATAGATGATAGACAGATGATAGATAGATAGATGATGGATTGATATATAGATTAATCATAGATAGACATCAGGTAGATGATAGATATTACATAGATGATATATAATAGAGGCTAGGTAGATCATAGATAGATCATAGATAGCTAGATGATAGAGAGGAGAGAGTCAGAGTCAAAACAAGACTTTACAAACAACAGATTTCTGTCATTTCAGTTAAATTTTTAACATTGACTATTTTTTTCTTCTACAGCATCTCATATGGATCAGAATGGCCTTGGATTTGCTTTGCAGCTGGCCTTGAACTCTTGACTCTGTTTTGATGGTCAGGTAGTATAGGTGTGGACTGTGACTCAAGGTTGTCTACATCCTAAATGGAAGTCAGTGTTCCTGTGGAAGCCTCCGGAGGGGCTGGGCTTTCTGGAAGAAGATGTAGCCTCCTCCCATTCTGGCCATCCCGTGAGCTCCTAAGCACACATGCCAGGTGGCCCTGGACACACAGCAAGCAGGGCGGGGACACTCTTTGAACTGTTTCTTTATCCCCGAGTTAAAGTCTATTTTAAATCGTATGAAGAAGTATATGGTTGTTCTGGTGTGTGCAGGTGCCCACGGAGGCCAGAGTCACTGGATAGCCTGGAGCTGGCATTAGGGTGGCTGTGTCTTCAGATCATGGGTTCTGGGAACCAAGTTCAGGTCCCCTGTAACAGCCGCTGAGCCATCTCTCCAGTTACCCCCACATTGTTCTCTTACTAAGGCTTTTTTTTTTTTTTTTTGAGACAAGGGTTTCTCTGTGGCTTTGGAGCCTGTCTTGGAACTAGCTCTGTAGACCAGGCTGGTCTCGAACTCACAGAGATCCGCCTGCCTCTGCCTCCCGAGTGCTGGGATTAAAGGCGTGAGCCACCATCGCCCGGCTTACTAAGGCTTTCTTGTTGTTGTTTTGAGACAGGGCTTCTCTGTGTAGACCTGGAACTTGCTCTGTTGACCTCTTGTAGTTTTTACTGGCTTAGCTAATGGGTCATGGAACCATGGAGCCCTATGGCGAAACAGCTTAGCAGGTCTTGGTTACTATGTCTGTAACTGTGATCCTCCTGATATTGGACCTGGCCTCTCTGGAGAGAATGAATGTCTAAGGAGACACTTGTGCTCCCCTCTTTGGCTATAGAGTAATCAGAGTATTGAAAGGAAGGCCCCCAAGATATTGGAATTTCCCTAGAGGAAACAGTAGAAGACCTTGTCTCTCCCACTAGGACTGACTGTTTAGCTGGCCTTGCAGAGGAGGCCTGGAGCCATAGTGGTAATGGGCCAGGGACCACACTATTTGGAACCACATATCTCTTGCTTCTAGTTACCCTACACTCATGTCAGGACCCCAAAAGATAGACCAGGGGACACCACTGGACCTCTTTGTCTCCGTGCCAACACTGAATGATTCTCCTTTTTCTGCTTTTCTCTGTTAATTGGTTTATTGAGGATTGGTGGCCAAACCTGACTTCTTGGGGCACAGGCTGTGACCCCTGAGTAGTGTAACAATATACGAGCAGCTCAACAGGGACTATAGATAAAAACATCAGGATGGGTCCGGGGAGGGGGCTATGAGGCTGAGAGCTCTCACTGTTCCCAGCACCCACACGGCAGCTAACAACCATCCCAGAGGACCCAAGCCCTCTTCTGGTCTGTGGGGGCACTACACACATGGGACGCACAGACACATACAGGCAGACACCCATCACATACTAAATAACAACAGCAACAATATCACTACCGATCCTACTAGTTACAGCCAGTCATTCAAACGAAGTGCTGGCGTACACTCTCAGCATTGGCAAGGTGGAGGTAGGCGATCCTAAGCTCGCAATGTGGCTAAACAGTGAGTCCGAGCGACATGAGACCCTGTACAGAAAACAAAACAAGACAAAATACTCTCCAAAATCAGTTCCACGGTAGTCAGAGGACCTTTCTGTATGTAAGCACAGTATCTTAAGGGACTTCTAATGCTGGTGGCTTTGAGTCGCTAGGTCTCTGAAGCCAGGGTCACAGATTTGTTGAACAAGGATTTTGCCCCTGAGCCTCAGCCTGCTACTGCACTGAACTAGTATCTAAGCTGTTATTAAGCAAGCCTCGGCTTGCTCAGCCTGAAACCGCATGATAAGAGAGAACCAGGTCCTGCAGGTTGTCCTCTGATCTTCACACGCACACAGGATCACACGTGTGCATCCTGACCAAATTGATGTAAGAAATAAAAAAATATCAAAACTTACATGGGTCCGTGAGATGGCTCAACGGTAAAGGAAACCAGCTGCCAACCCTTACAGCCTGTGTTTGCTCCTGGCTCAACCCATGCGGTAGAAGGTGCGAACTGACTCCCAAAAGTCCTGTCTTCTACATGTATGCATACCATGGCATGCATATGCCCATATATAAGTACGCGTACAAAATAAATAAATAAATGCACGCAATTTTAATAAAAAACAAAACAACAACAACAACAAGAAGCCAGGCTTGCTGGTTATTCCCAACACTAGAGAGGCAGGCTGATCTCTGTAAATCTGAGGGCATCCTAATCTACACAGTGAGTTCCAGGCTAGCCAAGGCTACATAATGAGACCTTGTCTCAAGAAAACAAACAAGCAAACAAAATCCCCACAAAATAGGTAGCCATGAGTTGTTCTATAGTGAGGGCTCAGTTCCTGGGAGTGTACCAGCACAGAGTAGTCAACGTTCTTTCTCTCCTTTTTAAGATTATTTTATTTTATGTACATGATTCTTGCCTTCATGTATGTCTGTATATCACACGCATGCCTGTTGTCTATGAGATCAGCAGAGTGCACTGCATTCCCTGGTGCTGGAGCTGGGATGGTTGTAAGTCATAGTGTGGGTGCCGGGAATTGAACCCACGTCCTCTGCAAGTGCTCTGAACCCCTGACCCATCTCTCCAGCCTCAGGCTAGTCAATTCTCAGTCGTGGAAAGATACAGAAATTGTATCAAGATTTGATAGATGGGCGACTTTGCTAAAACGACTTTATCTTTCTGAGGGGGTAAAATCTAGAAAGGCATTTTGGGTAGCAGCGTTCTACTGAAGGTGACGTGAACCAGACGCAGGAGGAAGCCACCGCTGCACTGTGTGGTAGTAGGGTGTCCCGGAAAAGCATCCTGGCATGGAGACACAAGTGCTAAGAGAGATATTTGCTGCCACTGTTTCAAGTCATGGAACCGGGAATCGTCGTGGTCACGCAGTTTACAGTGATGTGCTCGGCCAGACAGGAACCCACTTGGTGCCAGACAATCCTGGCCCTTCACTGGGGAAATCACAAGCCCGAGATGGCAAAGAAGCCGAGATGAAGAATGAACAGAGATTCTCCTCATCACAGACAGTAACACTGGACACTGCTAAGAACGTGACGGTCTCATGTATGAGGAAGAGCCCAGTACAAACTCACATCCTATTTCTTATCCTTCCTTCCTTCCTTCCTTCCTTCCTTCCTTCCTTCCTTCCTTCCTTCCTTCCTTCCTTCCTTCCTCCCTCCCTCCCTCCCTCTCTCTCTCCCTCCCTCTGCCTCCTTCTCCCTCCCTCTCTCTCTGAGTCAGGGTCTTACTATGTAGCTGTCCTGGAACTTGCTGCCATGTAGGTGCTGTTCTGGACGAGCAGCCAGTGCTCTTATTGGCTGAGCCATCTCTCCAGTCCTCCAGCACACGCCTTTAATCCCAGGATTTGCGAGGCATAGGCAGGTAGATCTCTGAATGTGAGGCTAGCCTGATCTACACAGAGAGAGAACTCCAGGACAGCCAGGGCTACACAGAGAAACCCTATCTCAAAAACAAACAAACAGGGCTGGAGAGATGGCTCAGTGGTTAAGAGCACTGGCTGCTCTTCCAGAGGTCCCGAGTTCGATTCCCAGCAACCACATGGTGGCTCACAACCATCTGTAATGAGACCTGGTGCCTTCCTTGCCAGCAGTACATTGTATGCTTAATAAAATAAATAAATCTTTTAAAAAAACAAACAAACAAACAAAAAGAGTCTCACCATGATCCTGAGATTGGTCTCGAACACTCAATCTGCTTCAGCCTCCCACGCAACTGGGGCTACAGGCACCCCAAACCAAATTAAGTCAAAGTTCACGCCTCTGTTGGGAACCATTTCAAAAGTATTCACTTACTAAACCTATAAGGAGTTGCTACAAGGTGCAGAGTGTTAGGATGCAGGCATTACGCTGGCCTGTCCTGTCATCTGGCAGGATGCACCCAGGCTTTCCCTGGCTGGCCCAGGGTCCTAATCTGTATGCAGGTGAAAGGGCCCTTTAAGAGACAAGCTCCGTCCACTCTCTCATCTCTAGCTCCCCCCCTCCCCCACCTTTCTTTTGAAGAGGCAGCTCTCTGTTTCTCCTCCCTTGGGCTTCCTTCCTCCCCTTCCCTCTCCTTTAATAAAACGCCACACTCAAGCTCTCTCTGCATGGCGTACTCTGTCACCTTCCTGGGTCCCACTTGGGCTGTGTCTAACACAGAGGGCTATGTGGGGAGGAATCTCTCCCAATGCTGGGAGAAGGTGTTTTGTGGAGGTGTCCTCGGGATGAATATAAATAAATATTTTATTTAAGCCTGGCAGTGTAGTCCGCGCTTTTAATCCCAGTACTTGGGAGGCAGAGGCAGGAGGATCTCTATGAGTCTGGGGCCAGTTTGATCTACAGAGGGAGTTCCAGGACAGCCAGGGCTACGTAGAGACCCTGTTTTCTCTAGGAAGGCCTGTCTTCAGTCCTGAAACTAACAAAATAAAGAAATAAATAATAATAAAAAAAAATAAGGGAGAGAATAAAATACCCAAGTATATATAAATTTTTAAAAGTCAACAAAACGTTACAGAAACTCTACCCAACAGAGTCCACATGGAAAAGTTACTGCACTGTTTCAAAAATATTTACAGCTTCCCCCCTGTCCAGGCCACCCAGAGAGATAGGGTGGCTTGTGGTGCGAGGCAGGGGCCAGGAACGCCTGCTCACTGTCTGCCAGCCCACCTCGGGGAGGTACACAGGAGTCTCTCCATTAGTTCTGGCTCCAGGAAAGTGACCGCCTGAGAATGACTTCCACTCAAGACATCCTCCTCGGGAAAACACTCTTCCCTGTCTCTGAAGAAGAAAAAAAAAAAAAAAGCAAGCGGCTGTTGTGAGCACCGAGGATGGGGAGGGCCTGGCAATAACTCTTGCAGTCATCCACACCCTTGCCAGTTGGTGGTTACCAAGATCCCAGACACTTCCTAATGCCAGACAAATGCCCCAAGCCTCGGCATGTCTGGCTTGAAGATCTATTCAACTGATAGCCCCCGCCTTTTCTAGGGAGAGCCCCACTACCCGGCTAATCAAACAAAACATTGTTCTCAGATGGCAGGAAGAAAGGAAAGGCTTGTCCTCTGGGCCACGACGTTTGGGGTTTATTTAATACACACACACACACACACACACACACACACACACACACACTCCTAATTAAAAGGTTGTTACAAAACCTGGGCTTCCCGAGACCGAGGTTGTTTTGCACAGCGCGAGCACTGTATAAAAATTCCGGGAGGGGAGGGAAGGAATCAGAAAGTTAAGTGCCTTTAAACAGAGAAAGAAGAAGAAAAAGCCCCAGGCACTTGATGCCTGGAACTGATGTAAGACGCAGCCACTCCTCTGTTAGATGTACAACCGAACAGCGCTCAGATCCGCCGCAGCTGCTCTCCAAATGTCTGCGCTGGCGCAGGGCAAAGCTTGCAACCCACCGGGCTTCAGGAGGGCTTTTCTCATCCACATCTTTCCCCAAGCACTCTTAGGAACCTGGCAACAGGTAACGTGGCAACCTTTGACTTCGAAAACGGCGGGTGGGATAATTTCAGGGCACAAATGGATTGTATTCCAGCCAGCTGCATCTCTCCTACCGCCCCCGCACCCGACCTCCTCCCTCCCAATCCAAAGTTTGGGAAAACAAACTAAGCGCTGAAGGGCTACCCTGCTCTTGGGCGTCCCCTGGTGGCCAAGGTAGGAACAACACATGTGCTTGGAGCTCGGCAGCAATTCCTGCTGGTAAGTGCCTTTCTTGGCCCTGCGGACTGCTAAAGAGCTGGAATCTGTCCAGAGCATCTTTTTGCTTGTTTGTTTGTTTTTGTTTTCGAGACCGGGTTTGTCTGTGTGGCCTTGCCTGTCCAGGAACTCAGCCTATGCGTCCTGAGCGCTGGGATTAAAGGGATGCACCAGCCACGTCCAGCTCCAGAATGGCATCATTTTTATCTAAGCACATTGGCAATTGTCCCATCTATATGCTGAGTAAAACCTCTGGACTAGGACCTAGAATCCCTGAAAGCAAACACTGGGCATCCCGAGAGCATGCATGGCAGGTGGCCAGGCCTGTGAGTCCTTCTGGGGATGATGGTGGTGGTGGGGGGCAATGATCAAGGTTCAAGACCAACCTGGGTTCCCTATTCAAAGTCTGTCTTGAAAAAGCATCATCAAAATGGGATTCCTGCTGTGACGACTCCCAGTCTCCTCCCGTGGTCTCGTGTGCCCCCCCGTTTTGTCTTAATATGTATTCTGCATGCAGATACCTTTTGGGTCTGCAGTTTTCCCAGCCAGCCCTGCTGGGTTCCTATCTGCAAGGATCACTGAAGACTTCCACACTGCCAGGCCAGGTTCCCAGACAGCAGGCCTCCCAGCCCCAGCTACACCCAGGAAAATGCCAGTGGCAGTGTTTTTAGGTTGTCTGGTCCTCTCAGACTGCCCCACCCCTTCCTCCCTTGGGCAGGAATGGAGGCCCACAGTTGTGGGCTGCTGTTAGCCCAAGCACCTGGCACTCCTCAGCTCTGCATCTGGAAATGGTACCCGGAAACTCAGAGTTCAGATCAAAGAATTGTTCTTTCTTCAGAAACTTCCATTAATTACCTAAATTAGAGGGCACCGAATGATGCTGGGAAGGAGGTGTCTCTGCAGAAGGCTCAGGTCCCGGGGTTACGGTCTGAGCCCCTTCACAGAGACTTTTAGTGAAGGTTGACAATCAATTAAGTAATACTAGGAGCTCAAAGTTGCCATATGTGCAGACAGGACATGCCTGAAACCATAGACAAAGCTGGGGATCTGAGCCAGCATGGCCTGCGTCCCCTGTCGTGTCTGTCCGTCCGTCTGTCCCCACCCCCAGTGTGACTCGCAGCCTTCTGAGAGCCAGGGCACCTGTGTTGAAATCGGGGCATTTCCATCTTCCAGGATTACTAAGTTCCAAGGCGCGAGCGAGTATCGTTCCCAGTTGGGAATTTGATCTGGACTTGACACTTCGTTCTCCCAGCTTTGCTAATAGGGGCCCTTGAGTCATTTGTGTACACAGATGACAGCCCCGGCTGCTTCAGCACTGCCAAGATTTCATGTCCATTTGACCGATGACTCTACGGAGTGGTTTCTACCGTGGACTCGGATCACTTCCTCTTAGACTTAGGGGATTGTTTTCTTTCTCTTCCTCAGCATTTGTGATCCTGTGTGTGTTTTTCAAAATGTGTCCCGGCCTGGCTCACAGGTCTTCCTGAGTTGAATGGGCTGTTCGCAGAAAGGGGAGATTGGGGGCCCAAGGTCAGAGTCACAGAATTATAGACAGTTTCCTGTTTGGGCAACTGCTCTCCCAACCCCTCGTTTGGGGTGGATTGAGTTTTGGTGAAAGACAGCATGCCAGTTGGGTGTGGTGGCATACAGCTGTAACTCAATACTGGGGACTATCAGATGGCCATCATAGCTGTGTAGGAAAACTCAGAACTACTAAGAGACGAGTGTGGACATGATGCCAGGAACAAGAAAAGTGATGTCTCTGATGCTCTCATCGGCCAGCTTTCATTTCTCTCCAGATGCCGATTCTCAGCCAGTTGGCTGACCCTATATATTTTTTTCCTGGCCGGATTGAGAGAAAGACGTTCACTAAGGAGGTATGAAGCACGCAGCCAGGCATTCTTGTCCTTCTCACCCACGGATGACATGGTGGATCCTAGACCAGGTAGGTCACAGTCATGACACGGCAGATCCTAGACCAGGTAGGTCACAGTCATGACACGGCGGATCCTAGACCAGGTAGGTCACAGTCATGACACGGCGGATCCTAGACCAGGTAGGTCACAGTCATGACACGGCGGATCCTAGACCGGTGGTCCAGTCATGACAAGGCGGATCCTAGACCAGGTAGGTCACAGTCATGACAAGGCGGATCTTAGACCAGGTAGGTCACAGTTATGACATAGTAAATGTTGGCTACCTGAAGGAATGAAGGACAATGGGAAGACATTTCCTGGAGAAAAGGGAAGCCAGACTGTGACTGCAAAGCTAGTCCGGGTGGCCTTGGGTCTCACAGTCCACCACCCACCCCTCCCTGTAGCCACAAGGTCAGCACCTGCAGGCTCCACTCACTGTGAATGTTAAGGGACCTGGAAGGACAGATGGAGCCTTCGCTGAACACGCCAGACTTTTATTTGCTATTCTCTCTATATAGCATAACAACTAGTTGCTTGGTGTACGTTCACACAATCCTAGCATGCAGGAGGCTGAGGCAGGGGGATTGCAAATGGAAAGCCAGCCTGAACCACAAAGTTGGATACTTGTCTCCAAAAATTACCATCTAGCCGGGAAGGTTGGCATACGCTTTTAATCCCAGCACTTGGGAGACAGAGGCAGGTGGATCTCTGTGACTTTGAGGCTTTCCAGGTCTACACAGCAAGTTCTAGGCCACCCAGAGTTACAAGAGTGAGACCCTGCCTTAAAAAAAAAATATGTATGGGTCTATATCAATGGTACAGTGTGCCTGAGATTGATCTCTAGATCCACCAAAATAAAAAACAATATTCCCAAAGCGTTTGTATTAGCTGTTAGAAGTGATCTCAAAATGGCTTATAGTATATTGTTCACAGGTTATGGAAATACTACCCAAGAGATCCGAGTGGCTGAGCATTCCTATAAACATGCAGGGCGAAAGGGTGTTCCAGAATCAACTCTCCAAGGATACCAAAGGACAGACAACTACATAGTCTGTTGTCCCCAGTGCCCACTTCTGCTGGCACTAGTCAGTGCTGGCCAAGTGCAGCTGTGAATGCCACCTTTTGCCGTGGAGCTAGTATGTCAAACCCCAGAGTCATGGGGTTGAGTGACTGCTCAGCTGTAGAACATGAACCTTGTATGTTCGAGGCTCAGAGTTCCACTCCCAGCATCATCAAAATGAAAACCGTAGTTTCTGTTCTCACCTGTGGTTTATCTACCTCACATCCTCCTTTGTCTCTGCCGGGTATCACACTCAGGTCCTGATTGGCCAATTGGCCACTGCTGAGTGGCCCGGATGTTCCGCATTCCCGGCTGAGTGCTTTTCTCTCCTGTAGTTCCTGTCACTCATCATTCTTGGGCTTTTGTCTCCTGTAGCCTAGGCTGGCCCAGAACTCATTGCGTAGTTGAAGCTGACCTTGAACTCCTGATCCCCAACCCCCTCAACTTTCCGAGTGTTGAGATTACAAATATGCCATTGTATCTGCTTTCCCTTCTGAGAACCTTTGTTGTTTTGTCTTTACTTTTTTGAAAATTTTTCTTTCTTTTTTTGTTTTTTCCTTTTCTTTTCCTCCCTTCCTCCCTCCCTCCCTCCCTCTCCCCCTCTCTCTCTTCCTTCCTTCCTTCCTTCCTTCCTTCCTTCCTTCCTTCCTTCCTTCCTTCCTCTTTCTTTCTTTCTTTCTTTCTTTCTTTCTTTCTTTCTTTCTTTCTGATTCCTGTCCTGGAACTAGTTCTTGTAGACCAGGCTGGCCTCGAACTCACAGAGATCCGCCTGCCTCTGCCTCCAGAGTGCTGGGATTAAAGACATGTGTCACCACCGCCTGGCTTTTCTTTCTTTCTTTCTTTCTTTCTTTCTTTCTTTCTTTCTTTTTCTTTTTGCTTTTTTTTTTGAGATAGGGTTTCTTTGTAGCTTTGGAGCCTGTCCTGGAACTTGCTCTGTAGACCAGGCTGGTCTCAAACATACAGAGATCCGCCTGCCTTTGCCTCCTCAGTGCCACCACCGTCTAACTAAAAATCTTGTTATTTATTTTATTTTTTCATTTGCTAAAGTCTCATGCAGTTTAGGCTGACCTGGGACTTGAGGATACCCTGGAACTTCTGATCTTCCTGCCTCACCTTCCTAAGGGTGGGGGGTCTAGTAAACAGACCATAGCTGGCATTTGCTCACCCCGAGGCCAAGATCATAAGTTGTAGAGGATTCCTATACTGGAGGAGAGTATCAAGCTCATGGTATTTGTCTGTGTTGCTTCAGGAAGTGAGGGGCCTGTTTAAGAATGATGATAATCACATCTATGGAAGCCCAGGCCTGCTAAGTCCTAAGGGACCGGAGTCAGGCATTCCTGGGAGCCCTTGACTGCGGCTCTGCCTAGGAACTGCCAGCAGCCTGGAGAATGTACTGGAAAGCCTCATGCCTGAAAAACAGGGTTTGTGCTTCGGTGAAGAAAGGAAACCAGTCTTCCCTTCCTATTGGTGTCTGTGGGGTCTGGAAGGCGGGGCTGTGGGAGGCGCCAGCAGCGAGGTAAGCATTTAATTATTGCTCTCCTTTCTTCCTCCTAGAACCCCTTGTCTTTTCAAGGGAAAAGTGTCCTGTTATCTGTCCTGGCCTCTGCGGTCCCTCGGTACTGATCACCATCGGCCCTGAGGATGACGGAGTCTCTTTACCTGCTCTGTCATTGACAGCTGAGGACACAGATCTAAGAAACTGTCCCGGTGTCCCCCAGGGCTCGTTCCCACTACAGGAGTCACCCTGGGGTGTAGCTCAGTGGTAGAGCACACACCTGGCAAGCAGAGGGCTGTATTTCAAGCATGAGGACAAAGGACAGGAGGCACTGGTGAGTGCTTGTCATCTGCCAAATTTCAGTTAAAATCCTTTTGAAGTTAAGATTAAAACTGGTATCATGTTACTTCAACCTCTGTCTGCCTCATTCACCGAGTGTTAATGAACCCAAGGCTGTAGCCGGTCTCATTAAATCCCCCAAAACAACTCTGCCAAGGAGGGTATGGCTTGCGGATAAAAAGGGAGGCCAAGAGAGAGGTTGCTTTGCCCCAGCTCTCCCACGACAGAGCGGGCTGGGAAATTGTTCTCCCTGCCAACGCCTACTTAGTTTTCAAAGACATGCCACTGTATCTGCTGGTCATGGTGGGTGAACACTTGTAATCCCCTCACCGGAGAGGTAGAGGCAGAAGGATCAGAAGATCAAGGCTAGCTTCAGCTACACTGTGAGTTCAAGGGCAGCCTGGGCTACTTGAGGCATCGTCTCAAAACAATAATGATTCTCCCCTTGAGTCTTTGGGAGGGCAGCGCGCTGTAATCTTGTTGCTAGCAGTCCCAAGGTCAGATTTTGGGTGATGGCTTACAGAAATGTGGATGGAGGAGTCGCCAGCATCCTGCAGCGCTACCACTTTCGGAACTGAACCACCACCCCGTAGAAGGTAGTTTGTTACTGTTATTCCTTTGGAAAATACAACTCCCAGACTCCTCCTGGACTACGGACACCTGTGCGCACACCTGCGCACAGGTAGGGGACATCCTTCCCAGACACCCTTGCGCTCCCCGTTAAAAGGCAAGGCCATACGAGGCTCTCTCTCTCTCTCTCTCTCTCTCTCTCTCTCTCTCTCTCTCTCTCTCTCTCTCTCTCCCTCCTCCCTCTCCCTCTCCCTCCCTCCCTCCCTCTCTCTCTCTCTCTCTCTCTCTCCTCTCCCTCTCTCTCTCTCCTCCCTCCCCCTCCTCCCTCCCTCCCTCCCTCCCTCCCTCCCTCCCTCCTTCCCTTGTGTGTCCAGCACACCTCCTCACCCTTAACGTTTTCTATGACCGGCCTAGAACTCTGTAGACCATGCTAGTCTTGAAAGAGATCTGCCTTGCTATGTGTGCTTTGAGCCCAGTACTTGGGGGGCAGAGGTAGGAAGATCTCTGTGAGTTCATAGAGCAGAGTTTCAGGACAGTCAGGGCTACATAGAGAAACCCTGTCTCTAAAAGAAAACAAAACAGAAACCCCCAAATAACAAGAGATCTGCCCACTTCTTCTTCCTGAGTGCTGGGATTAAAGGCATGAGCCACCTCACCGAGTTTAAAGGTATGGTTTAGGCTGTCCTGGAACTCCTGATCCTCCTACCCCTGCCTCTTCAGTACAGCACAGTCGGGTATGATTGGAGTCTCTGTTGTCTCCCTGTGGAGTTAGTACCTTGCACATGAGGTATACCTTGTTAGTTTTTATTGTAACGGTAGGGGTGGCCAGAGGGTTCTTCAACTGTGTTCTTTCCACAGGTTAGGGTGATATCTGAATAGCAAATGGTACTTCAAGCTGTGTTCTTTGAGATAAACATTGCATATTTATAAGGCTGTGCCATCCACTCCACTTCTTCCGGACCCCTACTCCCATGCCAACTTCATAGACAGCAAAATAAATAAAGTAGCTGTTTTTTTTCTTGGACTGACAGGCGGGTGGGAGTCCATAGTAGATTCTTTTGGGTGGGGTGGGGCTTCTGGCTACACTTTATCTGCAATCAAACTTTTCAGTTATTAAAGTTCTACACAGGGAACAGGGTCTGGAGATCATCTTCGAATGCTCCAGATTAAACTCAGTTAATAGCTGAGATAATCATCGTTACAGCTTGAATTACAGAGAAAACTGGGGTGGGGGTCTATAGCTTGTGGTATCTCCACCCCCAGCACTGCCAAAACAATCTATCCGAACTGATGTGTGGGTAGACAGATATGTTAGTGAACTGCACAGGTGACCGATCAAACACTCGACATTTTTATGACCCTAAACAAGCCCTGCACCTTACTTCCTGGTGTGGATTATAGTCTTGTTTTTAAAATGAACCATAAAAATGAGGGGCAATAAAATCTTGGGTCTTTCTTTTTTTTTTCTTTTGGATTTCTATTACCGTAAGTCAGACTTTATCAAATAACAACTTTGGGCTCACCAGGTAGACACACTTGCTGCCAAGTCTGCTAGTCTGAGTTCAGTCTCTGGAGTTTACAGGGCAGGACAGAGACAGCCCCAGCAGGTGGCCTCTGGCCGTGGTGTCCCCTTTCTCAATAAAGAAATGAATGTAAAACACAAATCCAAAAGGCAACTATGAATATTGAAAAATTCTCCTGCGCGTGCTAAAATGCTTCGTGCTATATTGGTGCTATAGGGTGGGGGTCTTGTCGAAACTGGCTCGCGTAGGGCGGCTGACTTCTCTCAGACCGGGAATGGGAATGCGGAAAAACCCGAGGCAAGCGGGGCTGGGGTGGACGTAAATTAACTACCAATAAAACTGTGGAGAAGAGAATCTTTTGATGGCCGCTGCTCCGAGGTTCAGCCCGTTTGAGTTGCTGATAACCTTGTCAGGCTGGAAGATAAAGGCCAGTCTTGTCACCCCAGGCACCTGGCTGAGCCATAATAAAGGGCGTAATCTCCCAAGGGTGGAGCCTGGCCAAGCTCTGCCTGCGGTAATTACAGCTCTAGAATTGCCAACCCCTGCTGAGAAACCGGGACGCGAGGGTGAGGGGGAAGAGAAGAGTTGGAGGCCCGGAAACGTTTGTTTCTGTCCTTGGATTTAAAAGAGAAAGCAATCCAAACAAGGACAAGTTCTCTAGAGGGGGAGAAAAAACAGCTAGGGGCTAGGTCCCCCTAAAGGGTTAACCAGTTTGCTGACTGTCAAGGAAAGAGGCTCAGCTGTGAGAATAATCCCAGAAATTTTAAACTGGAGCCTTGCCTTGTACGTGTAAATAGCCGAGTCACTGCTTTGCTAAGCGGGGTAGGAAGTTACGGGAGCACAGACTGACTGACTCATTTGTTGCCCTTCGCTCTGGCTGTTGAGAAAAAAAAAAAAGGAAGAAATCGGCTTTAAGTCCCAGCTCCGTAAGGGAATTCCTCTCTGGCGGGGGTGAAAACCAGCCACACAAAAGAGCCCCTGTGGACATCTCATTTACAATCTCCCCTAGGACACAGAAAAGACCGCCTCAATAAACCGGGCTCAGAAACACCCATTGTTTGAAATCTGCCATTAGCAACAGGCTACCATCACCCAAAGGCTTTGCAAAAGAAAAGATTCGGGTGGAGGAAGCCAGGGACTGGGAAAATGGAAAGGCAGGAAGCCGTCGAGCCTGGCCATCCGAGAGGGCAAGCAGAATAAAGTTAATGGTGTTTCCATATTTTTTTAAAGAAAGGCCTGGGATAGTCCCGAATGAGTGATGTGAACTCTAGATTTGATGTCAGCTCTATACAGAGACCTCTGTCAACAGGATTGCTAAATAAAAAGACCAGGCTCTACCTAACTCCCCTTTTCCCGACCTTGTGAAACCGGATCCTGCCGCAGCCACAGTGGAGCAGCCGTTGTGGGCTCAGTCCTCTAACCACACCTGCCCGGAGTTCTCGGTCAGCTCCATCGCTTCGGTGCCTCTCTCAATAAAGCTCGAAAAGTCCTGGGATTAATGCTGTTCTTTGGATACACCTTAAGTTACAGAATACGTTAGGGTTTCCCAAAAAAAACGGAGGTGGGATTTAAGAAACAAACAAAAGCTTTTTACAAATTATTTTTACCCTCCTATGCGACCTTCCAGTTAATGTCCAGCCCCAAACCCAGGGCATCTGTGTATCACTGTTCAAGACACAATTCTGGCCGTTATTTTTCTGATCCTCCTGTCTCTTAGGTCATCCTGGGGTCATTCTACGTCCTGCTTGACCCTTTCTAGATCTTTCTATTTATTAACCCGTCTCCGGGGTGTCGCAGCCATTTCCTACCGCGGGTTTCTACAGCTCATGCCTGTGATTTATTAATGAGTCATGGGATCAACGGAGGTGAGTCATGCAGCTTCACTGTTTAGAAAGGAAAACGTTTAAATAGAAAACACCAGAGTTCCTCATGGTTAGGAAAAGTATTGTTGCGTGAAGCGTGTTTGTCTGGATCTGTGTACAAAGTAGGCAATAGGTCAAACGCTCATGTTCGTCAGAAGTGTTTTCGAATTGGTCATCCTGCAGGTCTCATCCCTGCTTCCAAACTGTTGTGTGTACTTAGAACTGCAGTGATAACGTGGAAATGCACGGCTTGTCACCCAGGCTTACAAATGTTCCTCGGAGGAAAGTGTCCCATCCGGGGCTCAGGAAACTCCTGCTCCCCAATTCTGCTAGCCTTCAGGCCGCTCTTCCTGACCAATCATACTTTAGTTATTCAGGCAACCAAGTTTCCTCCCTTTGCCCTGGGGTTCCTACTGGTCCAGGTACCAGTGTAAGTGTCGCCACCTACTGGAAGACATCTGCACTGTCCTTCCAAATGCCTCTTCTCCCTGCTCTTCTGGCCGGATAGAGCAGTTACTACATTCTATTATCTTTTCAGTTCCTTCTGAACACAAGCCCCCAAATGGGCATTCCATAGCAGATGTGTTGCCTTGAAGGTTGCCTAGGTGACCGGTCACTTTCCACCCTGTCCTAATCCTCTTTTTTTTTTCTGTAGAGAAGATAGATGTCTTTATGCCAGAAGTCCCTCCGTCAGTGGCCGTGACAATAGCAGGGCGGGGGGGGTAGTAATAGGCAGCACCCCAGTTCCCTGAGAAGTAAAACCTTCAGTCACCCCTAGAACAGACATGGATGCCCTCTCTACTAGCTTGCTCTTTCTCTCACTCGGCTTTAACCTCCCAACCTCGAGGACTGAGAAGTGGATTCTCACCTCCCATCCTTCCTGTTCTTGGACCAGGCTGGAAGACTACTCGTCTAGGTCAGGCAGGGTGACTGCCAACTGCCGGCTTATGCAGGTGCAGAGCTGGCTCACGGCAAGATGTCTAGGGGGAGTAAACTCAAGATCACTCAAAACCAGCTGGGACTAGCATGGCCAGAGGTGACAGTTAACTGTCCCTTATTATGGCATCTTCAAAGCAGTGGCCTTGCAAAATTCTTGTTACCCTCCAGCTGGCTCCAGGATACATCATCCTCAAACTCCATATAAGGACAGAAGAGATGAAACCCTGTTCTAGGAACCCCTACCCCGCCAGCCGTGACTGTTAATCTTCCCTATATTACAAGACGCCTGGTTAGTCCTGACATTCAGCCCTCAGACTAGCGGTCCCAATGTTCAGCCATCGGACTAGCATTCCCCCTTCCCTCTTTTTTTTCCTCCCACTTTCAAAATTTAGCCAGAAAAGTGTGAACTGGAAGATCAGCAGACCCGGATACTACGTGGAGAATTTGAGGCTACTCCGGGCCTCAGAGGACTGAGAGATGGAGAAACCTTTCCAAGGCCAAACAGCTTTAAAGAGTAGGAGGAAATTAACACGGTGTAGGTTTTAATCCATTAATTTAGGAATGTGGGGGACTAGATCCAGGGCTCTAGAGCTGGTGGCAAGTGATGGCTCAGCTGGCAAAAGAACTGTGTTGTGGGGTCCTAGAGCCCATGGTGGAAGGAGCCAAGCAGCTCCACCAAGCTGCCTTCTGACCTGCGCATGGTCACTGTGGAGCGTGTGCGTGCGAACACTAATCCAATAAAAACTAAGACGACTGGGCTGCAATCCTCATCCCTCTATCGATGTCAGTATTTATTTAGAGACAAGATTCCTCGGTGTAGTTCAGGTTGGCCTGGAACTTAAGATATCTTTGCCTCAGGCTCTCAAGTGTCAGGATTATGGACAGACGCAGCTGCCAGGCCCTCTCAAGGTTTTAAAAAGGAAGCTGGAAGACCAGCATGACAGCTCAGTGGTGAGCTGTGCTTTGCCTGCCATGGTTAAAGACCTAGAGGTTCAGTCTCTCGTACCAATGAGAAAGGGGGGGCAGGAAACTGAGTGTCATTATCATGTTTGTATGAAAGAATCCGCAATGAACACAATGAATATAATACAATAAATAACTAGCATAATAATATTAAACACATGCATACAAACCAGACAGCATCCATAATGGATTCCTTCTTGAACACACCCAAATGTTTAAAAAGATGGTCTGGTGGCTATTTGTTGTTAACTGGAGAAATAACTGGATTTCCTTTTAAAGTTGAAAGTGAGCAAGCACATCACGGTGGCGCACACCTGCAATCCCACCACTCCAGAGGCTGAGACAGGGGATTGTAAGTCCGAGAACTGCTTGGGCTACATAACTAGCTGGTTCCAGGCCAGCCTGGACTATGTAGCTTATACATAATAGAAAAAAAATGAAAATAAAAATAAGCAAAGCTAAGAGGGAAAGATGAAGGGACTTCCTGCTTCCACACACACCATGCTGACACAGCACCTCAAAGATGCTAGATTGTTCCGGCCCTGGACCCCCGTGTCTGGACCAGCAGCCACTGAGAGAAAGCTGTAACTTTGGGTCACGTGACCCTTCTCCCTTCCTAGGTCTACTACAGAAAAGAATTCCCTGTCTTCAGGGACAGACCATGTTTACTCTCCAGTTTGTGAAGACAGTCATCTAACACAGACTGTGTTCCTTACTGCTTTTCCGTTCTATGCGTAAGCAACACAAGCGTGAGAAGTTCGGTGGGGTGTAATTCCAGAAAAGTGACCTGTGTAGTGGACGGCAGGACTAGTGTTGAGGGTCAGGGTCCACGGCACACGCTGGCCAGAGGAAGGCGGATATGGCCTGGATAACACACTCATCCAGCCTAGCGTTTCTGGCTCCCTCTCTTCTCCATAGAAGCCCTTTGTGCTGAGTCCCTAAGATGGAGCTTTGAGGGTGATAGTGTGATAATACCTACGTCTTCTCCAGTCTAACTGGCTCTTATTTTTTAAATTTATTTATTATGTATACAATATTCAGTCTATATGTATGCCTGAAGAGGCCACCAGATCTCATTACAGATGGTTGTGAGCCACCATGTGGTTGCTGGGAATTGAACTCAGGACCTTTGGAGGAGCAGGCAATGCTCTTAACCACTGAGCCATCTCTCCAGCCCCTAACTGGCTCTTAATAAAAAACAATTTCATTGTCGTTGTCCCCTGTGTGTGTGTATGTGTGTGTGTATATGTGTGACTATTCAGGCTCTGTCATTTCTACTGTTACTTTGGCACAGTTATATTAAAAAATGTCAATCAATAGATATGCCTTTCTACCAATAAGCTTCATTGGATCTGAAGGATTCAGTTGGCCAATTTCTATTCTAGAATATTACTATTGGGGGCTGGAGAGATGGCTCAGAGGTTAAGAGCATTGTCTGCTCTTCCAAAGGTCCTGAGTTCAATTCCCAGCAACCACATGGTGGCTCACAACCATCTGTAATGGGGTCTGGTGCCCTCTTCTGGCCTGCAGGCGTACACATAAACAGAATATTGTATACATAATAAATAAATAAATATTAAAAAAAGAAGAAAAAAATAGAAGATTACTATTCCCTGTCAGAGGTGAAGCCTGAAGGCCACATGAGGTACTGGGTTTAGGTTCTGTCTCCGACACCCACCACCCTACCTTACCCCCATCTCTGCAACAGATACACACACAGTCTGAACTCCTTTCCATATTCCCTGAAACACAGGAAGCTTTGCAGTTTGTAACTAGCACAGCCAGAGGTTATACTGCACGGCCTTCAATGCTAGAATCAGAGCACGAAATGGAAATTCTAGCAGCCTGGTGGCACTGAGGCCATCGAGCTGTTAGGAAGCCAGGTCAGTCTGTGAGGAAGACCATGTGAGGAAACCTTGAGTCTACAGAGGGAGAGATGTTCAGACAGCCTCCAAATGTTCTAACTCCCATGGACTGTAAGACCAAGAGAGGCCCTGAGCCAGGACCACCAGCCAACGCCCTTCCCCAAATTTATGGTCCCCAGAAACTGACAACTGATAAAATATTTGCTGTTGTGTCACACGGCCAAGTTTGGAGTTGAATTGTTCACAGACGTACACACTTCACTGCTCTTAAACTAAGGATTGATATGATGCAGTCCAAAGCTACGACAGGGCCAGACAGTGCATAGGTCCCTCCATCTTTTATTTTTGCTGAGAATTTGTTCATTTTGATTCTATGGAAATTACCCATCTCTGTTTTAAGAGCCCAAGGTGAAGCTGCCCCAGCTGGCTTATCTTGGCTTCTTTAAACTGCCTGCTTTACAGACACCCCCCCAGCCAACTGATTATCTTAGTCTTTGTTGAACTGCTGCCTTGTGTAAAACTTTTCCCAATAGCCACCAAGCAAAATACCAGGGTGTGGCTTTTGCCTTTGAAAACCCCTTATCACAAACACTTGGTTTTATACTTGGGTCCTGAATACCAGAGTGCAGTTCTAGTCGCCTAGAATAAAGACTCTCAGGTGGTTATAAACTGTGTTTGAGTGGTTGTCTTTGGTGGGCTCCCTAGTGAGATTTCCCAGAGACTGGACCCAGATATTTAGGAGGACCCCCAGAAGCAAAGAAGAGTGTTCCAGCTGGAGACGACTTCTTGGAGAGCCCTGAGAATATACTCTGACGGATAACTGTTAGCTGCCAATACTCTGTAGCTACCTGATGCTGCCACCCCAGAAGGTCAATCCAGAGTCATCTGATTGAACACCTCTGGAGGTGAGTCTGGTCTGCAGGAGTTGCCATCAGATTAAGACACAAGAGAGGAGATGGATTTGACCAAAGATTCAGTGTCCAGGATCCATATGAGATGTCCTGAACCCACCTGGTCTGTTCAGGTGTCTGAATGTGTGGTGGCCACCCTGGTTGTATTTACTATGTGTTTCTCTGTATGATTGCATCTCCCTGTGTGTCTCTTTGTGGGTTTCTGTCAGTTCTGTTGGTTGGAAAAGACAGATTTAAAATGGAAGGGGGGGTGAGCCATCCTGAGACTGCGGCTGCCACTGACCCCCAAATTGTGCACTCTTTCCTGCCGTCTACGATGGTCCAGGTACTATGATACCTGTAGAGGTCAGGGGTCCTTGTGCACACAGACATGCACCGGGGACACCAGGAAAAACTAAACATGCGAGCTTGTCTCTTCAAAGGAAGGAAATATTTACCCGTCTTCCCCTGGGAATCAATGTAGTTTTCTATGTCTGGTGATCTTGCTGTCTGTGGGGCCAGGCCTCATCCGAATCCTCCAGACTGTGAGGTTTGTTTATCTCAGACCGCCCCCACTAGATCTTGAACATTGCTTCTCAGTCATTAAAACCCATCCTTATGAGAAAAGTCACTTGTGTTCTGTGACCTCGCCAACTTTTGTCTTGTCTCAGGGCTAGGCCAATCCTGACTCCTCCTACAGGTCTTGTGTATACCTTAGTCATTCTCCCTACACCTTATCCTTCCCAGTCAACAGAACCCATCTTTATGGAAACGCCATATGTACTTTGTAAAGAATTTTAGTGTAAACATGTCTTGATTGAGTTAACTGTCATCAGGAAACTTTTTTTTTTCCCAAAATAGTGTTGTGCTTAAATTTGGCTAAAATAAACCACCTGGTATCAGGTTCCAGAAGTCTGAGCCAGCACCAGCTAACCTAGTCATGCTGAACCAGACCTCCTTCTGAGCCAGCACCAGCTAACCTATCATGTTGAACCGGATCTCCTTTCCTCTTGTGGACTTCTCTGTCAGTTGTAGCATTTGTAGAGACTCCACAGACACTCCCCTTCTGTGGTGACTGCCGCTATGGAGATGCCTGAAGCTTCCTGAGCAACAGTGGTGGCCATCAATTTTCTTGTAACAACCAATAGCTTTCTCTGGTACA
This sequence comes from Microtus agrestis, assembly GCA_902806775.1. NCBI lineage: Eukaryota > Metazoa > Chordata > Mammalia > Rodentia > Cricetidae > Microtus > Microtus agrestis. Next base: position 954,343 of record CADCXT010002121.1, read on the forward strand.
AGACTCTTCCCTCTTAGCTTAAGACCTGTGCCCTCTTCTCGGGGACTGGAATCCTTTTGGCCTAGCAAAGTTGACCAGAGAAACCTAAAACCCCCATCTCCTCAGCCCCACCAGAGGAAATTTACCACCGCTCCCAGCAGTGGCGTATAACTCCCGCTGTGGTCCCAGGGTTCTGGTCCTGCTCCCTGTGTGGAGGCGGGGAGGGACCAGGCCTCATCCAGGGGCTCCCTGCCTTCTAAGCAGTGCGCCCACAGGGAGGAGGAAATGCTGGCTCATCCACAGGCTCTACACAGCTGGCTGAGCCCCAGGAAAGTAGTTCCTCCAGTAGCAGCCCTGGGGGGAGAGCGGGGAGTGGAAGTTCATCTTCTTCCCTGTTCATGGTTTAGGTCCCCTTCTCTACTGATGATATATAATTGAAGACCCTTAAACCCTCCATTTTCAAAGAAGCCACAGGCCCTTATCAGCCTGTTGGAAATTGTTTTAAGGTTGGAGAACACTGGATGGTCTTTCACTAGACATTATTAGGAGGACTACCAGCTTATCCAAGGTAAGTCCAGCTACTCAGGACCTGATAAGTTGCCTGCTGGGTTTCTGGAAAGGCTGTATGAGACATATTGGTATTTACTTCCTTAGACCGAGATGCCTCCAAACACAAGCAAGCCACTAATATCGCGTTTGTCACAGGGTCGGCCCCAGTCATAAGGAAGAAAGCTCCAGACACTAGAGGGATTTGAAGGGGACAAATAGGTCTCAGCTTCTGGAAATAGTTGAGAAAGTTTACAACAGCCAAGATCCAGCTAAAGACAGACAGGGAAAGATTGCTGCCCTTAGGGAAACAGACAGGAGAGGAAAGAGGCAGGTAGACCAAGAGAAAGGGGGCTACAACACACCAACTGATAAAGCCCCGAGGCCAGATCTATTGGAATTTAGGCAAAAATATCCACAAAGCACCTGCTCCAGTGTGGAGATGACTTCCTCATAGCTACAACCACTGAGGAGGAGTGTGTGTGCGCGGTGTGTGTGGTATGTTTGTGGCATGTGTGTAGTGTGTGCGTGCATGTAACACGTATGTGTTTGATGTGTGTGGTGTGTGTGTATGTATATGTGGGGTGTGTATGTGTGGATATGTGTGTGTGTAATGTGTGTGTAGTGTGAATATGTATAGATGTGCATGTATGTGTGGTATGGTGTGTGTTGCGTGTATATGTGCCTGTACTATGTATGTGTATAGTATGTATATATGTGTGTGTGATACATATTTGGTATGTGGTTGTGAGGTACGTGTGTGTATGTATGTATGTGATGTGTGGTATATGTGTGTGGTTTATGTGTGGTTATGGTGTATGTGGTAAGTATGTGTCTATGTCTGTGGTATGTACGTGTGTGGTATGTCATGTATGAATGTGTATGATATGTATACGGTATGTGTGCATTTATGTATGTATGGTGGTGTGTGTGTGGTTATGGTGCATGTGATGTATATGTTTGTGGTATGTATGTGTGTGGTACATCATGTATGAATGTGTATGGTATGTATATGGTATGTGAGGTATGTGTGTGCTTATGTATGTATAGTGGTGTGTGTGTGGTTATGGTGCATATGGTGTGGATACATCTGTGGTATATATATGTGTGTGGTTTGTGGATGTATGTGTGTGTAGTGTGTATATGTATGTGTGTGGGGTGTGTATGTGGGGTGTGTATGTGTGGGATGTAGTTAAACAGATTGTTTCAGGATTTATGGTTGCCCTGGAATTTGAGAAGACAGGCCAAGTTATTTTCTCAAGGATGGGCTCAGTAGGGTGAGCATTCTCACTTCCTGCCCTCTTCCCTTAGTCAGATTCCACCCTAGTGACAGTCCCACCCTTTGCTGTATCTGTCCCAGCAGGCCCTGCAGGAGGGTTACATTTCCTCTCAACTTTCCCTCTCCTTGACGCCTGAGGCAATTGCTCCCTGGCTGGCTGGAAAGATACCACACTCACTTTCAACACACAGTGAGGTCATCCCTGCAGCCCTGGCTTGAAGGCTGAATCACACAGACATCGATTTGAATATTTGAACTAGCTGCTTCACGCCAGCTGGGTGATCCCAGGTGCTTGGCTCTGTGTTCTTGTTGGTATGGTGGGCATGCTGAATGTGCTGTCCTGATGGAGGGGGTGTGAGGGTTAGCGGGCAGTCTGTGGAAGCACTTTGGTGCCAGGCCTAGAGAGGAGGGAATCATACTATCATAGTAACTATAGTTGGTAGCTTTTCTTGTACCAATCCACAGTCCCTCCAGACACATAAACAGAAGGGATCTAAATACTCTTCCTTTTCTCTCCCTCCCTTTCTTTCCCTTCCTGTCTTCCTCCTCCTTTTCTGGGATGCTGAGTTGCAAAAGCCTTGCACAAGCCAGGCAAATGCTCTACCACCGAGTCACACCCCTAACCCTAGAGACTCTGCTGCCCACACGTGTGAAGAAACTCAGCATTAGCAGCTAAAACACACCAGGGTCCTGATGCCACCCAGGCACTGGGAAAAGTGTTCCTGGTGACCTCCAGCTAATGGGGCTTTCCTCAGGTGGAATGCCACTGGGCCTGGGTGGGTGGCAGTCTCCTCACTACTCGCTCCTCTGACTCCGAGGGCTGGCTAGTACTTTTCCTCCCTCTACCTCAGCTGGGCCTCCACATCACCCGGATGGACGGACAGCTGCTGCCACATTCCACTGTTCCAGCAGCGGAAGGAAGGCTGGCCGAGGTTTTTCTGGGTGAGTGACGGTGTTTGAGATGAGATTAAACCAATGCCAGTGTTGGGGACAGCAGCCTTTCCCTGAGTCACTTCTGTTCCACCTGACAGCTGAGCCTGTTGAGCACTGGCCTGTGGAATCGTGAGTCAGCCTTCTGCGGTGGGACAGTGGGCTCTTGTAATCCGGCAGCAATGCATCTACCTGTGAATGCAGGTCTGACTTATACGAAGAGAGCCAGCCCTAGCCACGGCCACCACCACGAATCCTTGACTTTGGGGCATAAACTGGCATGTCTTTGTGCACGTCGTTCCGTTTCTCTGTCCCGTGGTGGAGAATGAGGGTTACTCTGGCTTCCCCACTGATGTTGCAGGGTCTGTCCTCAGCCACCACGTGACAAGGATGGGGAAAGAGAAACCCCACACAAGGACAGCATTCCAGGAAGCCGGAAGGGCTGGGTGGGCCTCTGGAATGTCAAAGTTGACAGCTTGGCCCAGCTGGCAGGTTCTTTTCTGCTGTGTCATTCTCCCTGAGCTACAAGGTACTTCAGCAGCACTAACCCTGCCTTAGCAGGAAAGTATCGCTTTGGTTTATTTTTTGTGTGTCTCAGTGTTTTGTCTGCGTGTATGTATGTACACCATGTGTGTGTGCCTGACGCCCACAGAGGTCGGCAGAGGGCACGGGGTCTCCTGCAGTTGTGGAGGGTCTGAGCCATCCTGTGGATGCTGGGAACCAAACCCAGGTCCTCTCATTTCTCTGATTTCTTCAGCCCTGTCTTGTTCACTGGAGTACTTGTGCTCCATGGAATGATGTTTTCCCTGACTTTAGAACTGAAACTAAAGACAAATACAGTCTTTAAACTGAATGGCAATTACCTCATCTGAGAGGTTGTTTCCAACTTTTGGACGCTTGGTCGGTGCCACAATGGACACTGCCTACGTGTTCTGGCACAGGAGGGCAGAATTTCCCAGGGAGCTTTTGGACGGCAGGTTGTGTGTGTTTTCACAATACCAGAAGATTTTCCCAAGAATGTTTATACCAAGTTATACTTCCAGCAGAGGGTGCGGCTGCTCCTGCCACTGTCCCCTTCCTCACTGTTCGAAGTCGCCTCTTTCTATGAGTAAAGGAATTTCACTACAGTTTTAATATACTGTCTGAATTACTACTGGCATGAGTATTTTCCCTTTTACTTTTTTAGTATGTATATATGTGTGTGTGTTAGATGCATGTGTGTGAGGGTCTATGTAAAACCAGTGGCGATAAGAGGAGGGGCCAAAGGAAGACATCAAGTATCATCAGAAGGTTGACCTATGACCTCCACATACATGCATGTTCCATAGCACACACACACACACACACACACACACACACACAAGTGCCAGCAACCTCTATGTCACTGACTGAAGCAAGACATCAGTTTGTCCAGCCTTTGGACCCAGCAGAAACTTTGGTTTTCTTGTGTGTGAAACTTGGAGCTAGTCCTGTTTTTCAGGCTTTTGGATTCAGAGCCCAACTCCACACCAGCTCACCTAGTTTCCTTAGCTTAAGGCTTCTCAGCCGCTCCAACTGTGTGAGCCAGTTCCTCACTGTCTGCCGACCTCCCTCCCTCCCTCCCTCCCTCCCTCCCTCCCTCCTCCTCCCTCCTTCCTTCCTTCCTTCCTTCCTTCCTTCCTTCCTTCCTTCCTTCCTTCTTCTGTCTCCTCAGCCTTCCCCCATACCCCTTCTATCGTTTACACTGTTTCAGCTTCTCTGGAGACCTGGAGCTCTGCAAAGGTGCAGACTAATGGCCTCTCTTCTCTCCTTCCTGTCCCTCCTCCCTCTTTGTCAAAGCAGACACTCCTGTGCCAGCACCCCATGCAATGCTGCCCTACCCCTGCTCTACAGAGGGCTTCACTCACACGCCCTGTCCTGTGCCCACACATCTTATCATCACAGGGGGATTTTAAGTCTTGATGCATGATCTTGTCATTTCAGAGTATCTTGAGCTGAGCATGATAGTGCACTCTTTAATCCTAACACTCAGGGGGCAGGGGCAGGGAGTGGGGCAGGAGCAGGGGGCAGGGACAGAGGACAGAGACAGGGAGCCCGGGGGGGGGGGGGGGGGGGGGGGGGGGGGGGGGGGGGGGGGGGGGGGGGGGGGGGGGGGGGGGGGGGGGGGGGGGGGGGGGGGGGGGGGGGGGGGGGGGGGGGTCGGCCACGCACCTACCTCCCCAAAAAAAAAAAAAAAAAAAAATTTATATAATAAACAAAAAAAAAAAAAAAAAAAAAAAAAAATTTAATTATTTTTATAAAATAATAAAAAATAAAAAAAATATTTTTTTTTTTTTATTTTTTTTTTTTTTTTTTTTCCCTGGTTACATCTCTCTAGGGTATGCGCCCCCCCCCCCCCCCCCCCCCCCCCCCCCACCCCCAAAAAAAAAAAAAAATAAAATAATAAAAAGTTATAAAGCGGAAAAAAAAACAAAAAACCCCAACCCCACCTCCCCCCACCCCCACAAACCCCAACCCCCAAATTATTTACCCCACCCCCTCCCCCCCTTACCAAACTCCTAAAAATAAAAAAAAAAAAAAAACCACCCCCCCCCCCCCCCCACCCCCCAAAAAAAAAAACCCCCCCCCTCCCCCCCACCCCCTACCCCACCCTCTTTTTTTTCCCTCTTTTTCCTTCCCCCTTTTTTATTTTTTTTTTTTTATTTAAATTCAATTTTTATTTTTTTTTTATTTTTTTTTTTTTTATTTTTTTTTTTTTTTATTTATTTTTTTTTAATTATTTTTTTTTTTTAAATTTTTTTTTTTTTTTTATTTTTTTTTTTTTTCTTTTTTTATTTTATTTTTTTTTTTTTATTTTTTTTTAAAAGTTTTTTTTTTTTATTTTTTTAAGTTTTTTTTATGTTTTTTATTTTTATCTTTTTTTTTTTTTTTTTTTTTTTTTTTTTTTTTTTTTCCTAATCCAAATTTTTTTTCTTATTTTTTCATTTTTTTTTAATAAATATTTTTTTCCCCCCCCCCCCCCCCCCCCTTAAACCCAAAATTATACCTTTACCCCTTTTTTTTTTTTTTTTTTAATTAAATTTTTAATTTTTTTTTTTATTTAAAATTTTTTTTTTGTTAATGTCCCCACCCCCCATAAAAAATTAGAACAGCCAGTGCTCTTAACCTCTGAGCATCTCTCCAGCCTTTCCTTACATCTTAGCTGCCATCGTGTGAACATACTTGCTCCATCGTGTGAACATACTCGCTCCATCGTGTGAACATACTCGCTCCATCATGTGAACATACATGCTCTATCATGTGTATATACTTCCTCCATCATGTGTTCCCCATGATTATTTTCTTTATTACCGCATCCCCCCAAACTGGAATCAAATGACAACGGCCTGAAATCTCCAAAACTATTAACCGAAATAAATCTTGTTTGTTAAAATATTATCTTTAGATTTATTTGTTTCATTTTATACATAGGCGTGTTTTGTCTGCATGTATGTCTGTGGGCCATGTATATGCCTGGTGCCTGTGAGGACGAGGAGTAAGCGCCAGATATCCTGTAACTGGAGTTATAGATGGCTGTGAGTTGCCATGTAGGTGCTGGGAATTGAACCCAGGTCCTCTGGAAGAGCAGCCAGTAAGTACTCTTAACCACTGAGCCACAAGAGCAGCTAGTACTCTTAACTGCTGCTTCCACACACACACACACACACACACACACACTCTCATGCACTCACGCACACGTGTGCACACACACCTGTTTTTGTTTATTATTTATTTATTTAGTTAATTAGTCTCACATAGCCCAGGCTGGCCTCAAACTCAACAAGTAGCCAAGAATGACCCTGAGCTTCTGATCCTCTTGCCTGTACTTCCTAAATACTGGGATTATAGGCATGTACCATTGTGTCTGCAGTAGGTCAGTCAGTCTTATAAGTGCTTATTGCCTTTCAGGTCCTAAGTGAGTTTATAACTTTATCTACTACTTATTGTTGGTAAATCAAATATGTAATTAGTTTATTGGTTGGTCACTGATCAAATTTTCTAATTTGTTTATTTTTTGTTCTTGTTTTTCTTTTTTTGGATAAGGTTTCTCTTTGTAACTACAGTTGTCCTGTAACTCACCCTGTAGATTAGGCTAGCCTTGAACACAGAGATCCACCTGCTTCTGCCTCTTTAGTTCTGAGATTAAAGGTGTGTGTCACTATGCCCAGCTTTTTATTTTTAATTAATTAAATACAGTGTGTCACTTTGTAGCCCTAGTTGGTTTGGAACTCACTGTGTGGACTAGGTTATCCTTGAACTCATAGAGCTCTGCCTACCTCTACCTCCTGAGTACAGGTATTAAAGCTGTGTACCACCATGAAGACCTAATCCTAAAAGTTTTTAGTGAATTTTCTAATGTATTTGTATATTCCTTGACATGCACATGTATTCATGGTTTGAGGCTAGCTTGGGCTACATAGCAAGACCCTGTGTTAAAAAGCAAAACAGCACAACCTTCAAATATATCTGTAGTTCTTAATGCCCTCTCAGCCTCTCTTTTATTTTATTTTTAAATATTTATTTATTTATTATGTATACAAGATTCTGTCTGTGTGTATGTCTGCAGGCCAGAAGAGGGCACCAGACCTCATTACAGATGGTTGTGAGCCCCCATGTGGTTGCCGGGAATTGAACTCAGGACCTTTGGAAGAGCAGGCAATGCTCTTAACCACTGAGCCATCTCTCCAACCCCCTATTTTATTTTTAAAGACTGATTTTGTTTTTACTTGTGTGTGTTTGTTTGTCCACGTGCGGGTGTGTACATCAGAGTTCAGGTACTCTCAGAGGCCAGAAGTGGGCGCAGTCTCTAGGACTGAAGCTGCAGAAGGCTGTGAGCCACAGGAGTGGGGGCTGGGAACCGAACTGGGTTTTAGGTAAGAATGTTAGAAGCTACCTCTCCAGTCCTGTTCTCCTTTGTTTCTGAGGGGCTGGGCATTGGGTGCAGGCTTTCACACCTAAGGACAAAGCTTTTTACTTCTCAACTACTTTCTTTGCTTCTCTTCAGAGTTCGGTTAATCTCTTTCTCCCCCTCCCTCTCTCCCTCCCTCCCCCCAATTCCTCTTCTCCACCCCGTTTTGGAGGGTTGAACCCTGGGCTTTGCACAGGGCAAATACACTTCCATTTGAGTGAATCTACCAGTAACACAATTTCTCGTTTCTGCGGAATACCCTGACATCACATGACTACAACCCAGACATGTGTGAATTACATTGAGGATATGGCCTGCATTTCTGCATGAGTTCTCTTGTTTTATGTATTGTTCTACTAAGTAATACATTGTGGTTTTTATACAACAGTTTATCAAAGAGTATTGACTCAAATTATACAGTCATGGTCAGCTGTCAGAACATGGTCCAAGAATGGGGTTAGTTGTGTGAGGAGATTTCTTAGTGCTTGTGAAAAAACTCCAAGTCTTGTGACTTCGGTGTCTTCAGAAACACGAAATTGTTTTTGGGTTGTGCTTTTGTGCTCCTCCCAGGTGTACCGGCTAGGCATGAGTTTACTTTAGATTGTTCATTACAACTGCCTATTGTTACCTCTTATGCGCCTCGATGGAAAAACATGTTCTGTTGCATGTAGCTTGCTTACCACGTACGGCTTGACCTTGCGATCGGACACTTTAAGCCTTTGACCCCTCTTAGCCCTCAGAGTATAAACTGTCTGATGCTCTGTATAAAGCTGGCTGCTGGATGAGACAACAGTCTGCCTCATTCATGGGCTCCATGCTCCTAGTTCCCACTGCCAGCTAGAGTGGTACCAGTCAGCTTCGTGAGATGAGGTTAAGGGAAAGACACCATATTATATACTACAATGTCTATACTACAATGTTTGCCTCTATAACACATAGGAGCTGTGTCATACAGTTGTTAAGATAGATCTACTTGGAGGTGTAAAAAAATATAAACTCCAATCCTCACCATATATTAAAATTCTTTATATTTTTTATCTGCTATTTCTAATGCTACATCCTTTTTGAAATAACAATGATTATTGCTGTTTTGGCTTTTACAATTTTTACTTTTTTTTGTTTGTTTTTTTTTGAGACAGGGTTTCTCTGTGTAGCTTTGGAGCCTGTCCTGGCACTAGCACTCTAGACCAGGCTGGCCTTGAATTTACAAGATCCTCCTGCCTCTGTCTCCCAAGTGCTGGGATTAAAGGAGTGTGCCACTACCACCTGGCTGCCAAGAACTTTCTCATGCTTAACCTGACACAATCCTACAGGGTAACTCTTACACTGAGTGTTGACTTCATAAATGGATAAACTAGCACTATCCAGGAACATTCCTTTCCCTTGTGTCTATGTTCGAGCAGCCATGAGTGCTGAGAGCCCAAGCTCCTTCACCCCATGGAGTTCTACACGGCACAGACCTTCCAAATCTTGACTGGATTCTCTGCCTCTAAATTTCAGCACTTTCTAATTTATTCTGTTTTTTTTTTTCTTTGTCAAGGCTAATCTTGAGCTCTTGATCCTCTGGCTTCTACTTCCAAGTGCTGAGAATGCAGGCACATCTCATTGTGCCTGGCTCTGAGTTATTGATTGAATAGACACATAATCATTTTATTAACTAGTTTAAAAATCTTCAGTGGGGTTGACCAGATGGCTCAGGGGATAAAGGTACTTGCTGTCAAGCCTCACTACCTGAGTTTGATCCCAGGAACCCACATGGTACAAGGAGAGAAGCACCTCTCTATAAACCGTCTTCTGACTCCACATGTGTCCTACTCCCTACTAAATAAATGTAAATTCTACTTTTAACAAATCCTCAATGGCCTCTTCTCACAGATGGAGTTGAAACTCCTTATTGGGATCTTTATAATGATTTGAGTTTTCTGCTTCTTACTCTTTAATTTCTACTTTAAACCATTATGAAATATAGACTGATATCTATCTACATACCTACCTATCATCATCTCTGTCTGTCTGTCTCTATCTATCTATCTATCTATCTATCTATCTATCTATCTATCTATCTATCTATCTATCTATGTATCTATCTATCTATCTATCTATCTATGTATCTATGCATCTATCTATCTATCTATCTATCTATCTATCTATCTATCTATCTATCTATCTATCTATCTATCTATCTATCTATCTATCTATATTTATCTATCTCTATCATCTGTCCATCCATCCATCCATCCATCCATCCATCCATCCATCCATCCATCCATCCTGTGGTGATATTTTGTTTGTGCTATAACGAATAAAGCTTGCCTGAAAACCAGGGTGCAGAGGTAGTCACACTAGTTAGCCAGGCAGTGGTGGCATACACCTTTAATCTCAGCACTTGGGAGACAGAGGCAGAGGATCTTTGTGAGTTCAAGGCCATTCTGGGTTACACAAGATCGAATGTGTCTAAAAAAGAAACAGAGCTCTTTTGATCCCAGCACTTGGGACCCCACACGTTTAATCCCAGCACTAGGGAAGTGGAAACAGGAGTGATATGGTAGGGTGGAGAGAGGAATATAAGGCAGGAGGAGACAGGAACTCATGGCATTCAGTTTGAGGATTTGTAGAGACAGAATCTTGACCCCTTGGTTCTGAGGATTTCTTAGAGGTGAGAACTAGCAACTGGTTGCTCTGTTCTCTGATCTTGCAGCTTTCACTCCCTAATATCTGACTCTAGTTTTTTATTATTAAGAACAATTAGAATTTACACTACACCATCCATCCTTCCATCCATCCGTCTGCCTATCTATCTATCTATCTATCTATCTATCTATCTATCTATCTATCTATCTATCTATCATCATCTATCTATCTATCTATCATCTGTATCTATCTATCTATCTATCTATCTATCTATCTATCTATCTATCTATCTATCTATCATCATCTATCTATCTATCAATCTATCTATCATCTGTCTGTCTATATCTATTATCTATCAATCATCTATCATCTTATCTATCTATCTATCTATCTATCTATCTATCTATCATCTATCTATCCATCCATCCATCCATCATCTATCTATCCATCATCACCTATCTGTCTACCATCTGTCATCATTTACCTACCACCTATCAATCGTCTGTCTTTCATCTATTTGTCTGTCTATTCAGTGCATCTCCTTAGCCACCAGGGACACTCTAAGACCATGGCAGCTGCCTGAAGCCCCCACTTAACACAGAGCCCTCTACTATTCTCTCTATGTGTCCTGCAGCATGGCTCCACAGAACCATGGTTAATCTGTCCTTCCGTGTTTGAAGTCCTGCTGCCTCCCTTCCGTTACTCCTCTTGTGCTTTGGAGTCACTGCTAAGTGACACAGGGAACACTTGACCAGCAGTTTTCTGCCATGCAGTCAGTCTGACAACCAACAGAGCTAAGGGAGAAATCCATTGGCCACTATGAGGCTAATGACTGTACAACCCGGTGGACATGCTGGACACAGGACGCTTTGTGTCTGGTAAGCTATGTGGCTCAGAGCAATGTTCAACCTAAAGTTCATGACTTGAAAATTTCTGGAATTTTCCATGTAATATTTCTATACTGTGGTTGACTGGGTAAGTGAAAGTTTAGAGAATAAACCCAGTTTAGAGATAAACTGACTTCCTGTTTCCTGATCTGACGTTTGCAGTTCCTTCTTCCTGTAGGTCCAGTGTGTCTGTGTGTGAGTGCTTTTGTGAATGTGTGTGTCTGTAGGTCCAGTATGTGTGTCTGCGTGAATGCTTTTGTGAGTGTGTGTGTCTGTCTGTAGGTCCAGTATGTGTGTCTGTGTGAGTGCTTTTGTGTGTGTATGTGTCTGTCTGTAGGTCCAGTATGTGTGTCTGCGTGAACGCTTTTGTGAGTGTGTGTGTGTATATATCGATAGGTCTAGTATGTGTGTCTGTGTGTGTGTTTTTGTGAGTGTGTCTGTAGGTCTAGTGTGTGTGTGTGTACATGAGTGTGTCTGTCTGTATAAATGTGTGTGTGTCTGTATGTGTGTGTATGTTTCTAGGTCCAGTGGGTGTATGTGTGTATGTATGTGAGTATATCTATGTTTCTCTCTGAGTGTGTCTGTATGTGTCTGTAGGTCCAGTGTGTGTATGTGTGAGTGTGTCTGTGTATGTGAGTGTGTCTGTAGGTCCAGTGTGTGTATGTTTGAGTATGTCATGTGTGTGTGTGTGTGTCTGTGTATCTCTCTGAGTGTCTGTGTGTGAGTGTGTCTGTGTATGTGAGTGTGTCTGTAGGTCCAGTGTGTGTATGTGTGTGTCTGTGTATCTCTCTAGGTGTGTCTGTAGGTCCAGTGTGTGTATGTGTGAGTGTGTCTGTGTATCTCTCTGAGTGTGTCTCTGTGTGTGAGTGTGTCTGTAGGTCCAGTGTGTGTATGTTTGAGTATGTCTGTGTGTGTGTGTGTGTGTGTGTGTGTGTGAGTATATGTGAATCAACCTAGGGCCTCACCCATGCTAGGCAGGTGCCCAGCCCCTGAGTCACATCCTCATCCTACCCTCTCTTTACTTTTTGTCACTTTTTGAGACAGGGCCTCACTGTGCAGCCCTGGGTGGCCTGAAGCACACAGAGATCCGTCTGCCTTTTGCGTCCTGAGCTAGGGTTAAAGGCGTGCACCACCATGTCCGGCCAGCATTTCTTTGCCATGCTTCTTGTCTCTCCTGTAGGATCCTCTTCCTGGCTTACCCACACTGTCTCTATGTCTTCTCAGTCCTTTGAAGCTGTCTTCTTAGGACAGTGTTTTAGGACCTGCAGCATCTTCTTTTGCTTATGTTTTTGAGACAAAGTTTGGTCATATAGTCCAGGCTGGCCACGAACTGGATCACACACACACACACACACACACACACACACACACACACACACACACACACACGAGTTTTATTTTTTTTTTAAGTTTTTCTACTGGGCCAGGGGTATGACTCAATGGTAAAACATTTGCCTTGCATCTGAGTGTCTAGAGATAGATAGATAGATTGATTGGCAGAGCAAGCACCTATGCTAAACTAGGTTTTTAACTTTATCTCATTTTATTTAAGCCCCTTAAACACCTATGGGGAAGGCCTGTCTGCAAATGTTATAGTTTGGACATAGAGTGTTTCCCTGAGGGGCTCGTATATTGAAGGCCTTATCTGCAGATAGCAGGCCAGTCAGTGGGAGGTGAGTAGATTATGGGGATTTGATTTAATTAATGTATAAATCCATCATTGATTTGGGGGTACAACAGCACTAGTGGGGGGTGGAAGAGAGAGGTGGGGTGGGGTCAGAGGAAGTGGGTCACGGGGTACACCTGTAAGGATGGGTCTTACCCTGCCCTTCCCGTTGTTATACTATGCATCCAGGAAGTGGGCAGCTTTTCTCCACTGTGCCCTCCACCATGGTGTTCTGCCCTGCTACCTGCCTAAAGCAACGGAGACAGCCAGCCAGGAACCAAACACTCTGCAACCGTGTGCTCAAAATAAGTCTCTCCCCTTTCACTTGCCTCTCTTAGGTATTTTGTTACAGGGATAAAAACAAAACATGAAAACATCAAGGCCATTCAGAGTCTCTCCCTTTGGATCACAGCGCAGGCTTAGAGACTGTCTTGCGCTCTTCTGAACTTTCTTCTACTACCGTGGTTCCAAACCCGGCAACAACTTTATCTTTGAAGCCATCTCTACAACCCACAGAAGGCTTCAGAGGAGACGAAATCTGTGTCTGTATCTCTTACAGTTTCAAAAGTGCTGTACCCCACAGTGATGGACCCAGGCTCTTTCTTCAGCTCAGCGTAACGTGGTGCTGACTAGGGTACCCTTGAAGAGTCCGCAAGTCTAGAACCTTTCACGTCCCATAGTGGCTGATTTTGCTTGTCACCCACGCAACTGTGAACACCTAAGGCAGCATGAATTCAACAAGACGGCTGAGCACACAGCAGTGGCAGCATTCAGATCTGTAGACATCTCGGTGGAGTGCCCAGCAATAACCGGTTCTCCACTTAACCGTACTGGGTGCAATGGATAGTTTAAGATGTGATTCCTAAGGTCACACCTAGAAAAACCTAGTCCTACTCAGACCACAGTATCCAGTGACTTGAGCCAGTGTCTAAATTATGGCATATTCCAAAGTTAACAGGAAGGTCACACTGTAATTTTAGATTGAAAATGTGAAAAGTTTTCTAAACTTGGGAAGGCAAGAGTAGGAGTGGCCTTGATGTCATCGCAGAGCTGGCTGCAAAGCACGATAATCAGACCACGGTCTGTCCTAGAGAACTGTGTTCCCAGGCAACGAGTCCGAGCTGGTTGTTGAGAGAGAAAACGTCCAGCAGACAGCTATGCTAGTGAACACAGGTACACAGATATTAAAACACATGCCCTTAAACACAAAAGGGAAAAGTGAGCCAGTGGGCTGAAGAGGAAGACTGTACGTCCTCTGTGATCCTTACTTCCATGTCCTGCCCTGGGGAAGATGGCAAGAGGCCGGCTGCTAAGTTGGGGATGTGTGGACTCTCTGGGTGATGTTCGTGTGTTGTTATTGCTCCAGGCTGCAGATTCAGCAAAGACTTCATGAGCTTAGAGTGATAAAATTCACAGATTTATGAAATTCTGCTGTCAGGATAACTTCAGCCACACAGACTTTAGTTCTTATTTGTCAAAGTTCACACTTTTTTTTAAAATTTTGTTTTAACATTTTAGGTGTGTGTGTGTGTGTGTGTGTGTGTGTGTGCAGGCATGCCATGGTGCACGGTGCACATATGGAGGTCAGAAGATAACTTGCAGAAGTCAGTTCTTGCCCTCTATCATGTAGATCCCTGGGACTGAACTCAGGATATGGGGCTGGGAATGGGCTCTATTGCCCACTGAGCCACATCAGTGGCCTCTGTTATTCATTTATGTTTTCATAGTTTGAAACCTTTATCTGCTTTTCCAAACCACTGATCATGGGTTATGTCATCAGCGTGAGTGACTAAGCCATATTTCTGCCCCAGGAGAGAAGCTCCACCGAGTGACTGTCACGCTGTGATACTGACGGTCAACTTGACAGGATCTGGAATCGCTGAAGAGACAGGCCTGTGGGCATGCTTGAGACGGGTGGTCTCGATCAGGTCAATTGACAGGGAATGTCATGAAATGTGGCAATTCCCATCCGTGGGCTGGGGTCCCAGACTGACCGAAAAGGACAGAGGGAGCTGGGCATTCATCCTTGTCTGGCTTTCTCAGCTCTTACTGCCTGTCATGACTTCTCTAAAACTTCTAGAACTATCACTCAAAATAAATCCTTCCTTCTTCAAGCTTTTGTCAGTGTTCCTTCTCTTTTCTTTTCTTTTTTCTCTTATTTGTTTTTGTTTTGAGACAGAGTTTCTTTATGTAGCCCTGGCTGTCCTGGAATTCGCTCTGTAGTCCAGGCTGGCCTCGAACTCACAGAGTTCTGCCTGCCTCTGCTTCCTGAGTGCTGGGATTAAAGGTGTGTGCCACCAAGCCTGTCATTCGGTCAGCTATTTTGTCACAGCATTGAGACAAGTAACTAAAAGGCAAATCACAACGCTCTTTCTTCATAGAGATGGGGGCTCTTGGCTCCCCCCTCTGTCTGACCCTCTCTCTCCTCCCCATCCCTTCCTCTGTAGTCCAGGGTCTCAAGGACAACTCATTATGTAGCCCAGATTGACTCTGAACTCGGAACAGTCTCACTGGGTTAGCCTCAGAAGTGCTGGGCTTACAGGTGTGAGCCAACACATCCAGCCAGCCACAGGAGGTCTAAGTTCAAAAACACTCGGGAAGACAGACTACTCTGTCACAAAGTATCACTCACTGATACTGAGGAAACTGGTCTCTAAGGAGGACTCTGTTGCACCAGCCTGACAATTTCCTATGGTAGAAATGGAAGAGCAGTAGATAGGCAGCGGGGTGTGGAGGGGGAGTGGGGATGACAGTCAGTTCTGATCTGAACACCTCACATTCAGATGGTGCCTGGCCCCTGGGGTGACTGTTTCTCTATGTATGGTGATGTCACATCTCCAGACAAGGATATCAGAAGCTCTGTCCCATGTAAAGAGTTGTTTCCTTCTGAGTTTTCAAGGCAGAGAGAAGGGAGTTCGGGCTGCCTCTGCCCAGGGTTTGTTCAGAATGAGGCAGTCACTGGATCTGCTACAGCACAGCCAGTCCGCTGTGCACTAGATCTTTGGACTTTGGGAAGAAGAATGAGATCAGCAGAGAAGACAGGAGGGAAAGGAAGGAAGGAAGGAAGGAAGGAAGGAAGGAAGGAAGGAAGGAAGGAAGGAAGGGGAAGGAAGGGGGAAAAAAGAGCTCCCTGTGGGCTAAGCCTAGTGGTGCAAGACCCCAGGACCGAAGGGGCAGTCAGGTAGATCTCTGTGAGTCTCCGGCTGGCCACGGCTACATAGTGAAACAGAGTCTAAAGGAAAAAAGAAAAGAAAAGAAAGCTCCCCGGGTACCGGCTGTACCCTAGACCATTGCAGACAGTGCTATGTCTTCCTTTCTCTTTCTCTTCTCTTTCTCCCACCCTCTCATCTCTTTCAAGTGTCCCAGGTATCCCAGCTTTTCTTAGACTCAGCATGTAGCCAAGGATGACCTTGAACTTCAGGTCCTCCTGTGTCCATAACCTAATTTTGGGGTCACAGAGGCACACCATCATACCCAGCTGTGTGTTAGGGATTACCTATATCTTTCACTTCAACAACTGTTCTGAGAAAAAGAGGGCCTGCTTTGTGGGTCAGTGTGTTAAAGTGAATAGCAGTTAGCAAACACATTCAGTTAGTGGGGAGTTCTCTATTGCCGAAGGCCTCCAAATGGCTGCGATTCAGGAAGAGACACCAAAAATAAAAACAGCTATAAAATGTTGTCCATGGTCCTGCAGAGTTGCCTGTACCTGGTGTGGTTAAAGCAAGACGGACTATTGGTCTTAACCTGGATCCATCTTTCTCCAGTTTCTGCATCACATGGCTCCATCATTGATAGTTCAGATAATAATCTTCAGGAAGCTGCAGTGGTCTCTCTGTGTCTGTATGTTCTACATTGTGGATTCAGTGAACTATGGATTGAATATCTATCTGTCTCTATCTGTATGTATGTATGTATGTATGTATGCATCTATCTATCTATCTATCTATCTATCTATCTATCTATCTATCTATCTATCTATCTATCTATCTATCTATCTATCTATCTTCTATCTTTTTATTATTTATTTGTTTTAGATCCAGAGATTAAACCCAGACTATTATGTAAGCCTTCTACCCCTGAGCTAGACTCTCTGCTTCTGCGATTACTATCTTATAGGAAAGTTTTATCAAGAGGATAATGACATGTTTCTGCAAAAATACACCTGCAAAGGAAACCCATTTGCATTTGGCGAGGTGTTCCGGCTTGCAGACTACCTTGCCAGGAGGTTGGAGCTGCTTTGCAGGAACATTCTTCTTGCATATTATTTTTAGTTTCTACAGTGTTCAGTCTCCAGCCCTCAAGCCGTCGCTCTGGAAGAAGGGTGGAGCAGAAGAGCGCCATCCTTGGAGACAGCTCTATCCTGGCCCTGTCAGTTTTCTGCCTTGAAGGTCTGAAGAGATGTGTTGATTTCCAGTCATATAAGTGATGAAACCTCACCGTCTGTTTTCTACTACAAGTCAGTCCTCAGCCATCTGTCTAGTAACGGGTTTGCCACTTACAAATCCTCCTGCCTCTACTTCCCTAGTGCTGGGATTACAGGTGTGTGCCACCACCGCCGGGGCATTGCTATTCCTTAAAACAAACATTGTGTGTGTGTGTGCACGCATGCCTGTGCACATGTGCCATTTCATGGATGTGGAGGTCACAGGATGACTTTGGAGAGAGAGTTCTCTCCGGCTGTATATGTCCCGGATAATGAACTCCGGCCATAAAGTTTGGAGGCAGGGCCTTTTACCCACCGACTCATTTCTTTCGTCTTGTTTTTAATATTCTCAAGATGTCTTTCCATTTGGTGGTCCAGAATTCATGAACCCACAAAAAATGTCACCTTGGCTATGACAGCCCAAAGTCACCTGTTCTGGTGGGGATTGCACATATATATCAGTCATCACTGGGAACAAAACAGATATTTATTGTTTTTAAAATTACTATTATTAGTAATAATTTGTTGTTGTTGTTTCTTGAGACAGGGTCTTGTTATGTAGACCAGGCTTGACTCAAACTCACAGGAATCCTCCTGCCTCCGCCTTCCGAGTGTTGGGATTACAGGCGTGCACCATGGCATACCCAACAGCAGTTTGATATTTAATTTTAGATATCTGAATAGGAGGAAGTGGGAATAAGGAAAAGAGAATATTCGAGACTATTCCTGTGCTCAGGGAAGGGTCTGGTTAGTGGATCTATGTGGTTCCTTCATGGAGGCTTGGGTGTAAACTCTCACAGCCTTGCTCTGACGGCACAAATGAGCACCCAACTCCAGCACCCTGTGCGAGTTAAGACCAAAGAGGAGGGAGAGCCCAGACTGTCTCATCATTTGATTTTCTTGAGCAGTTCATTTAGTCATAGTTTTAATGGCGCGGGGCTTTCCCTAAGCAGACTTCTCTTTATCTGGGCTTTCGAAAGGATTTCCTGTCATTTGGGTGCTTGGAATTATCACCTGTAAAGGGATGGACGAATCACCCTTGAGGGGTCTTCTCACAGAGCCTAGCTAGTCATCAGAAGGAGCCTGCACCAATCTGACAACATGGCAGCCTCGCCCCATCCCTCCAGGCTGCCAATTCCAGAATACTGCAATTTGATTTAAACATAAGTTAGCGCCCTAGTGCCGCAGTGGCCAGGAAAGACCTCTAGGCTGGGGCTGGGGTGGCCTGCCTGGGAGCCGAAGCTGCCTGTAGGCTGTCAGGAGTGTCCTGCCGGCTGCTTCAGCTCCGACTTGTCTGCAGTTCCACGATAAGGCTGGTCTTCTCTTTCTGCCCGTGGAAGTGCACCTGTCTGCTCCCACGTCAGGAGGTCATGAGGGAGAGTCCCCTGCCAGAGGGCGTGCGTGAGATTCTAATCTGGGATTCTCAGCATGGACGTCTTTTCTTTCTTCCACAGCTCAAGTTCAGTTTTACCCCAGATGTTCTTTCTGGACTTTTCCCTCTTAGCCCAATTTAGTTTGGAACTAACCATTTTCTCTTCTTTTAATTTTAAGATTAAAACACACAGCATCCACGTGGAGTCAGAGGAGCTTGTTGGTGCTGGTTTTCTCCTTCCCCTAGGGGTCCCAGCATTTGAACTCAGCATCGGGCTTGGCAGGAAGTGCCTTTATGTGCTAAGCCTCCCATTTCTCAGTCTCCGTCTTCTCCCTGTGTTGAGATTGAGCATTGTACATGCCCAGGTCTTTGTTCATGCTAAGCAAGTGCTCCACGGTACCGAACTCCCCAGCCCTGAGTTTGGAACTATCACTGTTATGGTTTTCTTCTCTTTTTTTTTTAATGTTTATTTATTTATTATGTATACAATATTCTTTCTGCATGTATGCCTGAAGGCCAGAAGAGGGCACCAGACCTCATTACAGATGGTTGTGAGCCACAATGTGGTTGCTGGGAATTGAACTCAGGACCTTTGGAAGAGCAGGCAATGCTCTTAACCACTGAGCCATCTCTCCAGCCCTGGTTTTCATCTCTTTAAGAGGCAAGCCATGCCCACTCCCAGCAACCCCTGCCCTTCCCCCACCATTTTAGACTCTCTCTATCCCTTCTTGGCATGCACTTGCATGTCTCCCCGCTTCCCCCCTTGCTTCCCCCTTCTCAGTCTCTTTCTTCTCTTCTCCTTCTTCCCCCACACTCTCTCTTTCCTCTAAGTAATAAATATTCAGTTCTACTCCATATGATGTGTCTCCCACCCACGAGCCCACCTGCAGCTTGGCAGGACCAGCCCACCCCGCTACCGGGGACCTTGTAGCATTTTTAGAAATCACCACCATACCAAATGCCCCAACCCTGAGATTGGAACTATCAATCTAAAATTAAAGGCAAGAATTAATCAATGTTAATGATAAGATACTGTAGTTAAATAAAGATTCTTTTTCTCCCAAATCAGACGTTTTTCTTCATTGAAAAATAAAGTATTAATGTGTACTTCTGTTTAAGTCCATATTTAAATCATTCAAAGAACATTTCACTTTAAAGCTTGCCATTAATATGAAAAATTTCCCCTTTGTGCTTACATGAAGCTACAGAATGTTGAAGGAGACAGTGTTTTAGAAAACGAAATGCCCACCAAACCATATGATGAAATTCTTGGTAGCAAAGCGCAAGTGGAACCTCTGAAGATCTCTCTCTGGTGACTTTCCGAGTCGTCTTTCTTTTTATCTTTTGGTGATGAGAGTTGAACCCAGGGCCTCAAGCACTCTAAACAAGCCATCTACCAGTAAGTTACCTCCCCGGCTCCTCCTCCCAAATGTTTTCCCTTAAAAAACAAAGAAAATGAGAACCTACCTAGAATTTTAACGCTAGTTTCAGAGTAATAGCACAATCAAGAAGAGCCATTTTTAAAGAAAAAGGAAGAAGTTTCATTCTTTTGACAGAGGCCTCTTCTGTATACATTCATATTCCCGGGCATGGGGAAGAGCTAGGCAGCTGCCATGGATACATTACCCAGCCGGAAAAGAGTAAGAGCGACAATTAACTCAACAATTGCTGTTTCACTGCCCCACAAGAGATTGTAATCTGACACACATTCCACGGAGCATGCTCACAGGAGCCTCACGCTCTAGATGCACGGAGAACGCATGCACTGCGCACCCCCCCCAGCCCCAAAAGACACAGCCCCAGACTGCATCTGAACACACGGATTAGGTCACAGTTAGAGCACAGCATGCTTCCCAGCCTGCAAGCTTTTCCAGCTCTCAGCCAACAAGATGTGCAAGCACAGTAGAAGCCTGCTCCCTAGTGGCTCACACCTCCGAGAACTTCCTGTGACCCCAGGGCCTCTGGGAGGTGGGCAGCGGCTGCCAGACATGCTCTGGACAGCCATTCTGCTGCCTACCTCACTTTCCCTCACAGCTTCACCTTTCTCTGGAGAATATAACTGTGTTTGGGGAGCTGAGAAAGGGGGTGCCATCCAATAGTAACCTCTAGTAGAATAAGGTTTTAAAATTCCTGGGTTTCTAACTTTATTTAAAAAAAATTTCTATATCCTTTGTTATGAGTGGAATATTGTGCTTAAGTCAAACAGACCATGTAAAGATCAGGCTTCAGATTTTCCGAACTGTTACAATGGCTAAATGGTGGCTAACCCTTATCTGTTATTATCTGATAGTTAGCTGAATCTACAGGTCCAAATTGCCATTGTCTTCTGTATTATTATTTTTTAATGTGTGTCTCTCTGTGTGGGGAGTGTTTAGGTAGGCACAGTGTGTGTGTGTGTGTGTGTGTGTGTGTGTGTGTGTGTGTGTGTAAGTGTAAGGGACCAGAGCAGGTCGTTGCTGTCTTCCTTTACTGTTCCCGGCCTTGTTGCCTTGAGGTAGGGGCTCTGACTGAAAAGGGAGCTCTCGGGGCTGGAGAGATTGCTCAGAGGTTAAGAGCATTGCCTGCCCTTCCAAAGGTCCTGAGTTCAATTCCCAGCAACCACATGGTGGCTCACAACCATCTGTAATGGGGTCTGGTGCCCTCTTCTGGCCTGCAGACATACACACAGACATAATATTGTATACATAATAAATAAATAAATATTTAAAAAAAAAAGAAAAGGGAGCTCTCAGTTCTGGGCTAGGGAGGCTGGCACAGAACGCTCTGATCTGTACACGCAGCTATGCCCAGCTTTTTATAAGTGGGTGCTGGCGGTTCAGGTCCAGGTCTTCATCCCTTGAGCTCTCTCCCAGCTCCAATTCTTGTACTTTGAGAGGCATAGAAGAGACTGGAGAGGCTTTCTATAAAAGTCTTCTTTGATGTGGCCTTGGAGAGGCCTGAAATGTGCACTCCGTTGAGCTTTGGGCTGATTAGCTCTCTCTGCTCCGGAGCACATTACCTGAACCCTTCTCCTGTTCTTTTGTTTTCATGGTGTGGTGTGTGTGTGTATCACACTAAGCTACATCCCTGCCACTGAGCTGCAGCCCAGGCCTCCATCTGCTTTCTTTAGTGTAACAGCATCCTTTATGCTGTTGTCAAGGTCAGAATGCTGCCTTTGGGATTTGGTTTTAGAGTCTGTGGTGGCACTAAACCCACAAAGGGGACGGAGCCTCCTACCCTGGATTTCTAGGTCTCATGAATGAGTTTCTGAGCTCCTCTCTCATCTCCTAACTTTCAGTCTCTAGCCCTTTGAATGCCTTGGCTCAAGTCCAGCCTCTTCCCTTAGAGCCTTTCCCCACCTCTATGCATTCCCCATTCATCAAGCTACATCTCCCTGCAAGCTGCAACACTCACCTGAAACCCAGCCCTCTCTTTAAGCTACCTCCCTGAAAGGATAAAGACAGCCCCAGGGCATGACAGGGCGCACTCCCAGCACACAGGAACAAACTCCCAAAACAAACATGAGTCTCACAAAAAGAAAATGCCACACACTGCATGTTTGATCTATAAAGACCCTAAGAAGGTGAGAACATCACTAAACAAACAAACAAACAAACAACCCCCAAAACCCAAAACTAGTCACCATCACTTCAGATAATGAGAGACATTTTGTTACTGTTGTTTTATAGGGCCTTGCTATCACAACCCAGGTTGGCCAGCAATGTAGCCCAGGCTAGCCTCAAACTGATGATTCTCTTATCTCAGTCTTCTGAGAGCTGAGGTTCCAGGAAAGTTATTAGCTATTTGTAGCAGTTCTGGACCATTCCTCAGCAAAACGTGCTGCTGTTATCTTTGATTTTGTATTTTCTTTGTTTTAATCTCCTAATTGTTTTGGTGCCAGGGAAGGGGCCCAGAGCCTTGTATAACAGAAGGAAGTCACCACTGCTTAACTAGACAATGCAAAGTTGGCCCCAACAGCATCATCTGTTTTGCTTATGTACTTTTTGAGACAAACGTTTCATGTAGGGTAGGCTGTTTTCAAATTGTCTATGGATCCTTCTCTCCATTCCCACGTGCTGGGATTACAGGCATGCACTACCATGCTGGGCTTTTCCCCACAGCATCTTGAGGTAGACCGGGTACCCAAGAACTTGCTATTAGATTGGCAAGTGCGCTGGAGCCGGAATGATTCTTCATGCCCACAGGCTTCCCAGGGAAACTGGTCCACTGTGAGGGCACAAAGGACCACGGCTGTGCCAGAAAAAGCCCTTGCTGAAAGTGTTTGAGCCGCAGACTCCCGACAGGCCTTCACATCCACTCAGGCTCTGAAGTCGGTGCCTCTTCAGAAGCTCTGGATCTGAGGCGACCACACAAGGAAATACAGACACACATGTGCTCTCGCGATGCCGTCCGCACAGGACGGCTAAGGTCCACAGGGAGGCCGAGACACTTGTGGTACGACATGACCAGAACAAGGAGAAACACGAGACGCAATGGCAACAGCTCACAACCGGAACATGGCGTCAAACACCACGGCCACAGAAGCCTGCTAGCTACGGGCCACGCTGTGCAGCCTTCAAGCAAAACTACTGATTTTTGTGGTTGAAAAAAAAATCAACAACAAAAGCCCCCTCCCCAAAGCCCCAAAACGTACCTTCAACGGCAGAACTCAGTTTTATGACACCTTGAATAAAGACAAAAGATGGTAGTTATAGAGTGGACCTGGGTCGCATTCTCTCGTTTTCACAATAACATGCGTACATTTCAGCTTTGGGTATTTGTTGTTGCTGTTGAGAAATTGTTAATTAAACAATTTCAAAAATGAAATACAGACGCTATCGTTACTTCCTCGTTTTTCCTGGGTCTGGGGATCATTTTACACATGTTGGGACAGGGTTCGTGTTGAAGTACATAATAGGCGGTTGCAAACCAAGGCCTATCTCTTAGCGTCCTTCCCTGAACTGGTTGGGCAAGAAGCTGTTTTCTCAGTCTCCAGGCTTGACTTTTGCCTTTGCACACGAGACAATGAAATGGTTACCTGGGTATGTCAAGTTGATCGTAGAGAAAATAGATAATACCCATGACTGGACTGCTTTTTGTTTTCCCCTAAATTTAAAGGTGAAAATACTAAAATAGATTAAAGTGGACCTGGTTCAGCAATTTGACTTAAAACATAAGCTTTGTAAGCCATAGCTATAAGTAGATAATGTTCTCGGTTTCTTTCTAAAATCTTGGTGTGTGTGACACATATGTATGTGAATACAGGTGCATGCACTGGTCAGAGGACAGCCCTCATGTGTTGTCCCCTCCTTCTACCAAGCTTGAGGTGGTGTTTGACTCGCCTGCTGGTCTGTGCTTTCGGTTGGGATGTTCCTGTTTCCTTCAGTCCCTTCCTTCCAGGAGCTTTGGGATTAACGACACATTGTATCTACTCATAAACTTTCTGTGGATTCTAGGGATCTGAAGTCAGGTCCTCTGGCTTGTAACAGAATCTCTTTTACCCCCAGGCCAACTCAACAGCCTGTTTTCAATTTTTTTTTTTTTGTGCCATAGCTGTGGTCTTTTACAGGGTGCCAAAGTGTCTATAGCATCATTTGGGGAAACCCTGTCTTTTTTTTTTAAATATTTATTTATTTATTATGTATATAATATTCTGTCTGTGTGCATGTCTGCACGGAATACACCTCTGTCTGTTGGAGCCACCGGTTGTAATTGAACTCAGGACCTTTGAAGAGGAAGGAAATTTTTTTAAACACAAAAAACCCCCCCCCCCCTTACTGGAAAGATTTCTAATTTGAATGGAAACAAAAGTCTTTTCAATACCACCAAACTCAGTGGGTATCGGGCAGCTTGCACATGGCTTTCACGGAGTGCCCGTAAGTAAATATCTCGCCGCAGATGCTGCTGACGTGAGTACTGTGTGGAAACTGATCTACAAACGGTAACAAAGGCCCAGTGATCCTAAGGCAACTCCCATGTAGCAAACCGATCTTGTTAATAAATGAAGTCTTCTATTAGCCCAGCAGTTCAAGCCAGATCCAGTGTCCCTCCTCAACAGATCATACACCAATCTGACCTTTCTCCAAACAATTTATTATCATTACGTCTTTTCATGACCTTAACCCAGTCCACATATAAACTGTTTTCATTAGGTTAAAGCCCTGTTCGGTTTTAGTGACTGTGAACACTCCCATTGTGAGAAGCCCACTGTGGGGCTGGGGAAAGGGGCGCAGTAGGCACAGCACACAGCAGTGAATAGCTACAGGAATAAGGGGCAACGAGCTCTTATTAGGAATTCTAGGATTTTAGTAATCTGTGACCGTTGTTCAACAGGGCTGAGCATTGACTAAAACCCACAATGAAGCCAGGGGGTGCAGGTCAGTGGTCCCGTCAGGAGACCCTGGGTTCAATGCTTGGTAGCATTAAACCCAGTGTATTGTCTGCCTCTGAACTATCGAGTCCTTACTTTTGTTTTTAATGTAAACTTATTGAATTATGCATTTATATAATTTAAACTGTAACAACAAGCTCACAAGCTTCCTGGAAATGCAAGAGAGTGGAAACGTTGGGCTCTGCAGCCTGCAAGGAGCCAGACTTTGGACACCACCATCAAAACTGCTGTTCCTACTACTCCGGTTCCGAGACGAAAGCTTGCTTAGATTTACGGACGTGGTTTTAATTGAACCAAGCAAGCCGGTTGTAAACAACTACGATTACGAGTCTCAAAGGCTCTCAAAACTGTCAGATGCAAGAAATACCTTTACATCCTTCTACTGGAAGCAACAGTCACTGATGTCCAGTAAGAGCAAAAACTGAGTGGATTTGCCCCTTCTGTGATCAGACGATTAAACCAAGAGGTAAAGTCAGGCCTGAACACTAAAGATATTAATGATCTACCATATGAGACAGGGTTTCTCTGTGGTTTTGGAGCCTGTCCTGGAACTAGCTCTTTTAGACCAGGCTGGTCTCGAACTCACAGAGATCCGCCTGCCTCTGCCTCCCGAGTGCTGGGATTAAAGGCGTGCGCCACCATCGCCTGGCCCGAACAGTAGGAATTTTACATAGGTTAAAAAACGAGCTTTTCTCCCAGTCATATCTATTATTATAATATTATTAAAATATTACTAATTAATTTAGTAATATTTTATTTAAATCATTTAAAAATAATTTAGATTATTATTCTTGTGTGCACACATGATGTGTGAGGGTGGGAGCATGTGTGTCAGAGTGCGTGTGCAGGTCAGAGGACGACTCTGAATTCGCTTCTCTCCTACCTTAGGTGGGTTCCTGGGATCAAACTCAGGTTGCCAGGGGTGTACTGTAAGCACCTTTGCCCACCGAGCCATTTGCATGTCCCTCAGTCATATTCCTTTCTGTATGTAACTGTGGTGTCAGCAAATGCAGGTCTTTAGAGTAATGCGCACTACGTGTGTGCAGAGACAGCCTCGATGAAGAACACCTACATAAATTCCAGGGCTGTAAGTGGCCTTGGAGGGGAGCCCAAAACTGCACTTACTGAGTGAGAGAAAAAAACATTAAAAAGTTAAAAAACAAACAATAGTATGACTTTAGAACTTTCATTATGAACAATATTTTCACAGAGGCATTAATGAGTTATTAGCTTCAAATGGATGTTTCTTATTTTTTTAAACAACAAATGAGATTTTCTCTATATCAGGGTAGATATTTCTATTTTGAAGAAATTATAGGGAAAGTCTAACTTAACTAAAGTGCAATACATGGCTATTAACATATATGATTACACAGTGACAGAGGAAGCATCTTTTATCTTTAGATGCGCATATTTGGAAGTCTCGGAATATTTACGAGGTGACTGATGTTGATGTTGTAAAGTACACACAGTGTTGCTGACTTGCAGACACAAGCTGGACATGAGCTGTAAGCGGCCAACACTGACGTAGCCTGGATTCAGGGTTAGTCACAGCACGTACATGTAGGCAGATACAGAGAATGGGGCCCACCACTCACCGCTAGGTTCACTTCTTCACAGGGTGCAGGAGGTTTAGAAAAAGATGAAGAGAAGAGAAAGCCCACGGTTTTCCCCTGAACTGGTTATCTGAGCAAGATCTGTGTGGAACCGACCCCATCCTTGTCCTGAGGTTGGGAGTCAATGGGCAGCCAGGTGTGCTTCCTTTTCCTCGGCCGACCACTTCCAAAGGCAGTTTGCTCTCCCCCGTGTGCCTTTCCTTAGCTGCGCTTGCTCACTCGCAGTCCTAGGGGTTGAACTAGACATGTATGTGATCCTTTGGCTATGTGCTGTGGGACAATGGTCTGTACCCTGTCACTTGTAGTTTAATAAAACGCTGATTGGCCAGTAGCCAGGCAGGAAGTAGAGGTGGGGCGATGAGAATAGGAGAATTTTGGGAAGAGGAAAGGCCAGTCTGCAGTTGACATATGCCACACCAACTCCAATGTCGTCTGTGTGACATGACATATGCCATTATGCCGGACAGGAGCTACATGTCCCATGGGACTAGGCTTCCTGGAGGTCAATGGCAGACAGCCTGGTATTAGCCACCGCTGAGGCATAGAGGAGTTTCTTGAGTAGCTGGCTATGCGGGATATGAGCTTTGCACAATTTCTTTCATAATAATGATAGTCTTTATATATACAAGACAAGGATTATCTCTTCAGGAACAGCTCTGGGACAAGGAAGCACAGTATGGGAATGTATAAGACTACAGCAGAACCTTTGTCATACACAGGGTGTATGATGAGCAAGGGAATAGATGGGTTAATGTTGATGGACAAAGACTGTTATATTATACTTTGAACTTTATGGATAGGCTTGCTAGATCTCAACCCCCATGGTGTCTGCTGCATAAGAAGGTACTAAAAAGTATATTTCAACAGGTGCAGAGAACTGATTAGGTATATTTGGTCGCTAGATGAAATAAAGGGTTAGGAAGAGGAAGGGCCATGATAGCGATAATGAGACAGAAACTTTCTATTCATAAGATGAAACCACTTGCCTGAGGTTTACAGTCCCAAGGACAAGATTTCCTCTTCTAAGGATGTTTCTTAAATATTGCTGATGTGACTAAAAGAAGCTTTCATACTGTGCTAACCAATGATACATGTCCTTCTGATTTGCTCTTTGTTTGAATACTATATAATGAAAACATGAATTCAGTAAAATTGCAGGAGATTCCAACCACTCTCTTGTGTGTTGTGTCTGTCTGTCATTCGCCCAACTTGTGCCTTCCTGTTACCAGGACCCTGCTTCTCCCACAGTCTGAGTGGCTCCCCTGAGCCGGTCCGTGGCAGACATAGAGGAAGCAAGATGAGAATGCCTCACTGATATAAGGTACCAAGCCACATGGCTAACATAGATAAGAATAATGGGCTAATTTAAAATGTAAGAGTTAGTTAATAAGAAAAGCCTGAGCTACTAGGACAACTAGTTTATAATTAATGTGAGTCTCTGTGTGTTTCTTTGAGACTAAATGGCTGTGGGATTGGGCAGGACAGAAATCTCTCTCCACAGCTATGTTTGCTCACTGCAGTCCTAGAGGTAAACTAGACATCATGTATGCGATCTTTGACTGTGTTTGCTGCAGTCCTGGGGTGAACTAGACGTCATGCATGCAATTCTTTGACTGTGTCTGCTCGCTGCAGTCCTGGGGGGTGAAGCATGAGAGGCAGCAATCAAGCAGAACACTAGGACCTTAGCTGGTTTTTGTTTGTTTGTTTATTTTTTACTTTGAGCATTGATATAGAGTTTTATAGGATGACCAGGCTGGCCTTGAACCCACTCGGTAGCTCATGTAGTCCTTGAATATAATCCTCCAGCCTCTTTTTCTAGGACAGTTAAGATTATAGGTTCCACTGCAAGGACCATCTCCCTTATATACATTGATTTCCCCTACTTTCTTTGGTGCTGAAGATCAAACCCAGGAGCTTCAGTATACCAAGTTTGCTCTACTATTGATCGACAATCCTGACCCCATCTGAAATGATTGATCTTAGCTGTTTTAAGAGAATGCATAGGAGATAGGACCATGTTATATCATGCTAAATGTGAATGACTAGAGGTCACTAGGACCCTGCAATGGCATCTCACTGCTGGAGAAAGGCTGAGCCAGTTTCCAGTGCAGAAACCTCCCTACCTCTCCCTACAGCTACTCCCAGAGACACCTCTACTTCTCCCTACAGCTACTCCCAGAGACACCCCTACCTCTCCCTACAGCTACTCCCAGAGACACCCCTACCTCTCCCTACATCTAATCCCAGGGACACTCCTACCTCTCCCTGCAGCTACTCCCAGAGACACCCCTACCTCTCCCTACATCTAATCCCAGGGACACCCCTACCTCTCCCTACAGCTACTCCCAGAGACACCCCTACCTCCCCCTACAGCTACTCCCAGAGACACCCCTACCTCTCCCTACAGCTACTCACAGTTCTCACTCCTTTCTGCCCTGAGCTGGCCTAGCTGCTGCTCCACTGAGCTGTGGAACCCTCCCGGACCTCTTTCTCTTCATTCAGACTCTGCTCCACGGCCTCTTCGTCAGAGTTCTCCTGGTGACTGCATTCAGAGAAGCGCACAAACCACCTTCAGTGCTAGGCTTTGAGTTGACTTCTCTGAGATGCTCTCGTGGGGTCCCTGGTTCACGCCTGCCTTACTCAGCAGGGCGCAGTACAGTGAGATCTGTCTGTCTTGTTTGTTTCTGGAACCTCTTGCCCAGTGGAATTCCTCAAGTAAAATGAGCAACCAGTAAATACCTTTAACATATTTTATTTTATTTTTTTTTGAGATGGAAACTCATGCAGCCCAGCTGGGCCATGAACTCAACGCGTTCTGAGGATGCCCTCGACCTTGTCATCCTCATGCCTGTTTCCTGAGTGCTGGGATTACAGGCGTGTACCACTGTGCCTGCCTATCAAATACTCACAGAATAAATGAACTGACTGATCATTGCCAGGTCCCACGTTACGAAGCTTCACAGCTCCAGCTAGTGTATTTCTAGTATATTATTTAATTGTGAATACTCTGAGTAGGATACTCAGAGTTCATTACTCTGATTACTGTCTGTCCATTTCTACACAAACACTGGTTTTTGGGTGGGGAAAGAGTTGTTGGGGGAGACTGAGGAATGGAATGGAGAGGATATATATAAATCTTGGTGCAGATATAAAGTACTTCTGCCTGTTGTAACGGTAACAAGATCTCAAAGAAATCTGAATGGCTACTTGTAGAAAGAATGTGCCCTAATTAGATGATAAGAAATATTAATGGGGGTGATGGCTCAGAGGTTAAGAGCACTGGTTGCTCTTCCAGAGGTTCCGAGTTCAATTCCCAGCAATCATATGATGGCTCACAACCATCTGTAATGAGATCTGGCGCCCTCTTCTGGCGTGCGGGCATACATGCAGTCAGAACACTGTATACATAATAAGTAAATAAATCCTTAACAATAAGTAAATATTTTTTTAAAAATTATTTATTTACTTATTATGTACATAGTATTCTGTCTGCATGTATGCCTGCAGGCCAGAAGAGGGCACCAGACCTCATTACAGATGGTTGTGAGCCACCATGTGGTTGCTGGGAATTGAACTCAGGACCTTTGGAAGAGCAAGCAATGCTCTTAACCACTGAGCCATCGCTCCAGCCCAAGTAAATATTTTTTACAAAAGAAATATTGACAAATTAGTTTTACATCCAAGTGTCTCAAGAATCTGTTCTCTATGACACCACCACCCTGCTCCCACTAGAGCAGAGTTTGTATGCTAAGAAACAGAAAAGAAGGGCTCAAAAGACTGGCTGGGGTCTCCCGAGGGCCTGGGTCACAGGTGTGTGTCGCCATGCCTGGCTGAGGACTGTCCAGATTTTTAATATCCTGATTCTAATTAGTGGCTGGACCGCAGCTGGCGGGGCCCCTCAGAAGGTCCTCACCCCTGTAGACTCCTTCAGTAGTGGTTTATTATTTCTAAGATAAAGACAAAATGCCTTAATGCAAGCCTTTCAGGACGTCGCCGCTAGCCACAACAAAAGACAGCTCTATGTTCTTCCACACTCCTCTCAGGGACTACCTGAAGCTCAGAGTCCTCTGACTATCAGAAGACAGAGGAAGGACCCTTTGCCCACCCTGTGTCCAGCTTCAAGAAGCCGGCTGTACCCTCTTCCTGTCTCTTAGGGGTTAGAAGAACTGAGCATGCTCAGATGGCTGGTGAGGCCTCATGGAGGTTCTGATGCATGAGACTGGAGGCAAAGAACTGAGCATGCTCAGATGGCTGGCGGGGCCTCAGAGATTCTGATGCATGGGACTGGAGGCAAGTCTTCACAAGAGCCTGAGGGACCCTGTTGGTGAGGGGTAGGAGAACGTGGGGGAAACCATCACTTTAACAGGAGAGTCACTGATCCTTTTATGCGGTGGGAAGGATTTCCGCCACATTATCCCTCTAGTAGAGGGGAAAATAGACCTAACAAATGCACGGTTTCACTTGCTATTGTGGGGATCGAGCCCAGGGCTCCAGATATGCTAGAGAAGGGCTCTCCCTCTGAGCTACCCTCAGCCCATAGCATTTCCAAGTTCAGGGCTTAAAATGCCTCTCCCTCCCTGTTAAAATAGAGCTACTCACGATGAGTTCCAGGCAAAGAAAGAAGAGTTTAAAAAACAAACGAAAACCTGTTATTTTAAGAAACACTTAGAGGGAAGACAAAGAGGCAAGACTTGCAAAGCCAAAACACAAGAGCAAAGTAAAAATATAAGAAACAAACCAGTGTTTCTGCATTTCAAGAGATGGTCTTTTTTTTTTTTTTTTTTAATGAAATCAGAAGTATTTAAGCATGTATCCTCTGGAGTTCCTAAAACCGAGAAAAATACTGTAGGCTCCCTCCTCATAAAAAGCTGTTCCTCAGCTCCATTTTGAAGAGACCTGTAGACATGTCTTGTTTAGCAGACAGATGTCTATGAAGACTCAGTGGAAGGCCAGGAAGATTGCAAGAGACTCGAATCAGGAGCCGCAGCACCAGATGGGCAAAGTGAACAGGAGTGTTCCATGTGCACAGCCACAAGATGGCCTGAGAAGACTATTCAGCTCCAGGCTCCATTTCCTATGAAAAGGGACAATTCAGAGTATGTGCCAGGAGTCTGGTAACTGGACCCGAGAGCCCTGAAGAACCACTCCCCGGAAGCAGGACTGGGCTCATGAGTTGAGGAATGGGTTTCAGAACTGCTGAGGCTGCTGGTTACCACACTGAGTAGAAATGTTGTGGTCATCAGATAGGAAAGCTCTCCCAAGGAGCATGTGCTGAAGGCTCGGTCCCCAGTGCAATGTTCAGTGGATTTCAGGAGTGACTGGATCACAGGGACACCAGGCTAATCAATAAATGAATTAAGTCACTGGGGGATTCATAATCGAAAGGACTGTTAGGAGGTGGCAGATGCTGTGGAAAGAGGAGCCTGGTTGCAGGAAGCGGATTTCTGGGGTGTAACTTTGAAAGGTGTGGTGGTTTGGATGAAAATGCCCCCCCTAGGTTCATAGGGAGTGCCCTATTAGGAGGTATGGCTTTGTTGGAGGATGTGTGCCACTGGGGGTGGGCTTTGAGGTCTCAGATGCTCAAGCCAGGCCCACTGTCGCTCTCTTCCTGCTGCCTGCTGATCAGGGTGTAGAACTCTCAGCTCCTTCTCCAGCACCATGTCTGCCTGCATGCTGCCATGCTTCCCGCCATGATGATAATGGCCCTCTGAACTGTAAGTCAGCCCCAATTAAATGTTTTCCTTTATAAGAGTTGCTGTGGTCATGGTGTCTCATCACAGCCATAGAAACCCTAACTAAGACAAGGGGCAGGGCTAGAGAGATGGTTAAGAGCATTGCCTGCTCTTCCAAAGGGCCTGAGTTCAATTCCTGGCAACCACATGGTGGCTCACAACTAAAGAGGTCTGTAAAGAGGTCTGGTGCCCTCTTCTAGCCTGCAGACAGGCATACAAACAGAATATTGTATACATAATATATAAATAAATAAATTTTTTTTTAAAAAAAAGACAAGGGGCATATCTTGTCTCCAACTTTTTCCTCTGTCTGGTTGTTTTTCCAGCTTGTCACGATGCTCCTGCCTGAACACAAACCCACAGTAATGAAGCCAGTTGACCACGGACTGATCCCTCTGTAACCTCGAGCTAAATTGAGTCTTCCTCCCGGGGGTTTGTGCAGCGATGAGAGGCCAGCTAACAGCGCTCAATGGATTCTTCTCTTCCCACATCATCAACATCTGTTGGATATACACAGCTCATATACTTTCAGGTCACAGCAGCTTCAGGGGACTGCCACCTGCACCTCAACCTTATTTGGATAGCAAAGATCTCAAACTTGAACTTGGCAAGAAGTTATGACATCCTTGAAGGTGTCCTTGGCTTTACAAAGGATGTGAATGCTTCATGTGCGGGGATGAACTGCAGCTGCCTTCCCATAGGGAGATGGCATCTTGGTCATGTATGTGGGCTCTGTGATTTGACCAACAGAATAGAGTAGATGTGACATTGAGCATTTGGGCTCGAACCTTAGGACTTCCTGTCATGAACACACTCGTTGTGAGTCCTGACCTGTTGGAGGTCTAGAAACCACAAGCCTAGAGGTCAGTCAGCATTGAGCTTATGTTCCAGTCATCCAAACCAAGAAGCCAGGCACGTGAGTGATGCCATCAAGGACCCCCTGTGATGGCTAGCCTTTGTCTCAAGCTGACTGGGCCTTGTGGAGAGTCAAATATTTGGTCAAGCACTATTTTGGGTGTATATGTGAGGGCTTTTCTGGATGAGATTAATATTTGAGTCAATGACTGGATGAAGCAGGCTGCCCACCCTGACGTAGCTGAGTCTCATCCAGTCTGCAGAAGGCCTGACTAGAACTGGGAGGTGGACTCTGAGGGAACTCCTTTTCCCTCTGCTGCGACACTGGTCTCCTGACTTGGACTGGAATTCATGTTAGTTGTCCCCCTGCTTACCAGGTTCTGGCCTAGACTATAGCACAGATTGGCCTCTGATTGCCGACCTTGGGACTTCCCAGTCTCCCTAATCAGTCAGTCAGCTCTGAAGCACCTTAGCTCCCAGCTTCCATGGGACATGGGACAGAAGAGTCACTGCTGAACTTGGCCTAAACCCCGCAGGCAACACTGTACATCAGGTCAGGTTTCTGGCTCTGTGACAAAATACCTCAGACAACCAACGTAAAAGATGGAAGAATTTCTTCTGGCTCTTACTTTTAGTTCCTAGCTGCTTTGCTATATTGCTTTGGACCCGTGGCAGCATGCTGTATCATGGTGGGGACGCAGCAGAGGAGGACTGCTCACCTTCGAGCAGGTGAAGAAGAAGGAGGAGGGAGGGAGGGAGGGAGGAGCGGGAGACCGAGAGAACAAAAGGTGGTGGGGAATGGCGTCCCAGGGTCACTTCAGGAGCATGCCCCTAATAATGTGCTAACAGTCACCTGCCTTCTAGTAGCGTCACGGGGTGATGACAAAGCCTTCACGCGTGAGGCTGTGGGGGACATTTCAGATCCACTCTACAATGCAGAGTCTGATGATGAAAAAAAGGTTGTTGATGAGGGACCACGCATTGTGAGACCATACGATTCACAGCAACCGGACAAGCAACACTCGGTGCTCATCTCTGGCCCTGACACCTGTCCTTTCCCCAGTGCTAGCTGGAGCTTCCTCTTCCTCCATCACCATCACTGCCTGTTTAGCATGTGAGGGTTTTCTGCAGCGGGTCCTCCCTTCCCTCTCCCTCCCTTGCTCCCTTGCCACGATTCTCCGACCGGCACTGAGTTCTTTCCCTTCGGAGCCATCATCTTTGATGATTTGATTTATGCTGGTCCTCACCTCTAGACTGTGAGAACAGAGAGCGAGACTCCCTTTGATCATGGTGGAATTCCTGGCTTCGGCACAGTGGCTGGACACAGCAAGTGCTGGATAAATATTTGTTAAGCAGATGAATGGAATATTTGATGCTGCTGATAAGGACTCGGTCCTCACCGCGGCCTTAATAAGGTATCACTATTCTTCTTGCTCATGGGCTGTGCAAACCTGGAAAGCCAGCCACAGGAACCAGGCAAGACCGTGTGACTTATTCATCACTGGGCTGTGGTCTCCGAGGGCAGCTGAGCACTCTGAAGACTCTATAAGCCCAGGAAAAAGAGCGTTTGGCCATGTGTGGGTTTGGTATGCAAGAGTGGGCTGGGGGGAGGGGGTGATTTGTGCTCTAAAGGGAAATGGGGGTTGGGACTTTACTTGAGAGCCTTGGGAAGTCAGTGGCATTCAGACTGTTTGAAGCCCTCTAGGCTGAAGTTAGAAACCATTCCTTGCTGTTTTCCACCCTACATCTACAGCAGAAGGAAGCTGTTGTTTTAGGGCCAGGCAAAGCTGCCACTTTCCACAGCAACTGCTCCCAGAATTTGAATCACCCCGTGCTGGGAATGCGCCTAACTTACCGTCCTATAGATACGGGAGCAGTGGCGCACTGGAAAGTGCTCTCCTACAGTTTTTGCATGGCTTAATCGCCATGGCTTCCGTTAGTGGAATACGTACAAGTTTTATCAGTGTTCTTATAACTTCCATTTTATAATTGACAAGTACCTTCCTCACCCCCTCTGTAAGTTCTATCCCTTCCTTTACACCCTAGTGTGTGTGTGTGTGTGTGTGTGAACTTTGACACAAAAACACTGCTCTCACCTCAAAGGGATTAAGAGTTAGATTAAGTTTCTATAGCTACAGAACAAAGAAAGCCATAAATCAAGACACTTGAAAAATAGATTGGTGAAATGATAGTCTTTGCTGGAGAGGTTGTGGAGAAAGGGGTACACTCATCCATTGCTGGTGGGAATGCAAACTTGTGCAACCACTCTGGAAAGCAGTGTGGCGGTTTCTCAGGAAATTCGGGATCAACCTACCCCTGGACCCAGCAATACCACTCTTGGGAATATACCCAAGAGAGGCTGTATCATACAACAAAAGTATATGCTCTACTATGTTCATAGCAGCATTGTTTGTAATAGCCAGAACCTGGAAACAACCTAGATGCCTTTCAATTGAAGAATGGATGAAGAAAGTATGGAATATATACATATTAGAGTACTACTCAGCAGTAAAAAACAAGGACTTCTTGAAGTTTGCATACAAATGGATGGAAATAGAAAACACTATCCTGAGTGAGGTAAGCCAGACCCAAAAAGAGGAACATGGGATGTACTCACTCATATTTGGTTTCTAGCCATAAATAAAGGACATTGAGCCTATAATTCGCGATCCTAGAGAAGCTAAATAAGAAGGTGAACCCATTTTTAAGAAAAACATATAGGCATCCTCCTGAATATTAACCTTCATCAGGCTCCGGAGGTAAGCTGAAGATGAAAGGAGACAGAGACAGAGAGAACCACATTGGAGTTCACTAAGGACTGAAATCTCAAGGTCCAAATCAGGAGCAGAAGGAGAGAGAGCACTACTGGGGGAGCAAGATTGGCAAGCCCTTCCTTGCAAAGTGACAGGACCGCTGTGGTTCTGTGGGTGTCATCCTCCCCAACACTTACTGAGACAATGGGATGTTCTCCCTCTGGGAACTCACCAAGGCCACCTTTAATGCATCCTTTAAAACAAAAACAACCTCACCCCCCACCTTTTAAAAAAGACTGTGTTAAGTTTTTGATTCTGCTTGGAAACCCCAGGTCTTTGGGCCCGGGTCTAAAAAAAAAAAAAAAAAAAAAAAAAAAAAAAAAAAAAGAAAAAGCCTCGGGATAGAACTGGACTCGCTGAACATAGACGGAGAACCACATTGGAGCACCGGACTGATCTCAGGTCAAATCAGGAGCAGAAGGAGAGAGAGGACTCTCAGAACTCAAGAACAATGGCAATGGGTTTTTGATCCTACTGCATGTACTGGCTTTTTGGGAGCCTAGGCAGTTTGGATGCTCACCTTACTAGACCTGGATTGAGGTGGGTGGTCCCTGGACTTCCCATAGGTCAGGGAACCCTGATTGCTCTTTGGGCTGATGAGGAGGGGGACTTGATGGGGGAGGGAGACTTGATGGGGGAGGGGGAGGGAAATTGGAGGCAGTGGCGCGGAGGAGGCAGAAATCTTTAATAAATAAATAAATAAATAAATTTAATAAAAAAATAGATTGGTGAGAACATTAGAAATGACTTCCAATAGAAGTAACTTCTGTTATTGGACACAGCCCACTATTTGATGACATTCTTAGCCTCTGGGTTGGAGGGAGCTAGTGGTCCGTTAGTACATTTTAAAAGGATTTACCTGAATAGTCACAGGGCATTAGGGCAAACTCTGGTGGGCAATGATGGCTATAAGAAGCTAAGGATAGCCCAGGATAACTGGGCTCCAGATCGGAAGCATTACAAATTCCACAATCCCAAATTCTAATTAGTCAACCAGCCTTGCAGATCCCTCCATCTTCCCATCCTCCTTCCCTCCCTCCCTCCCTCCCTCCCATAATTCCTTTCTTCCTTTTCTTTGTCTTTTTTAAAAGCAGGGTTTGCCGGGCGGTGGTGGCACAAGCCTTTATCGGGAGGCAGAGGCAGGCGGATCTTTGTGAGTTCGAGACCAGCCTGGTCTACAGAGCTAGTTCCAGGACAGGCTCCAAAGCCACAGAGAAACCCTGTCTCGGGAAAAAAAAAAAAAAAAAAAAAGCAGGGTTTCACTGCATAGTCCTGACTGGTTGGTTTGGAACACAGGGCTCAGAGAGATCTGCCTGCCTGTGTGTCCCGTAGGCGCTTGCACAGTAGGCTCGCCTTTTGTATGCTTTAACTCGGTGAAGCTGATTTACTTAGGTTTCCCGGGCACCCAGTTCACATAGGCAGGCTCTCTACCATTGAGTCACACTTCCCATGACCTGATTTCACGAAGTGGGTTTAGCATGGCTCTAGTTGGAGACAGGAAGATTACCATCTACCTGTGTAAAATCCTGATCTTTAAACAATAGCACACCTCACCGTGTCCGGGCTGCTGAACAAGCGTGTGCGCAGAGAACGCGTGCCTCATTTTCTAACAGTCATTCTGCCTTCTCTGGTTGGTGCCCCACCACTCCCCTGGGGTGCACAATGCCGTATTTGTCCCCTTTGAATGTGTAACATTTGAAAGCGCAGGGACAGGAGGCAGATGTAGGCACACCTTTGATCTTTCATCCTTGCGGGCGGGTTAAGGGAGGACAGACACCTGGCTGCTGCTGTGAACTGGAAACAAAATGCTGGCGGGGACCGGAATGACCTGAACTGCTGCTGCTGCCGGGTCGCAGGCGCAGCCGGAGCCGATTCTGTGTACGGTCCCGGGCAGCACCCCTAACGACCAACAACAACGGGGCTGGGGCGCCTAGGACAGACACTTCCTAGGCAAGAGGCCAGGAAAGATCCGGCAGCTGCATTGAGCAAAGTCAGCAACGATGCAAAGACTGCAGCTGTGCACCAATGCCGAAGGACGCCTCAGGGAGCTTCTAGAAAGGGTATTTAGAGAGCTCTCTTTTCTTCGTGAAATTAAGGATTCCACCCTGGCACCAAGATGCCACGAATGCTTG